>CANTUT010000327.1:462500-650591 GCA_947687605.1 Reutealis trisperma | reverse complement strand
ATATATATGTATATATATATATACATATATATATGTATATATATATATACATAATATATATATATATATATATATATACATATATATATATATATATATATATATATATATATATATATATATATATATATATATATATACACATATACAAATATATATATATGTATATATATATATATACATATATGTATATTACATATATGTATATATATATATATATATATATATATATATATATATATATATATATATATATATGTTTGTATGTATAATATTGTGATTTTTAATATGAATAGGTTAATTAGTGAACTTATCTAAGTTATCTTATGATCAATTCTATATTTGTGAAATCCTTTGAATTTGTAAATATAAGTATATGTTTTCTTCTTCTTCGAAATTTTTATATTTTTATTTTTGCATCATGAGACTATGTTAGAAAGGAGTTACTGTCCTTTTTTTTTCCTCATTTTCGCTCAACTTTCACAGAAGAGATTGATCATAGTAAACAATGATCATATCAATACATAATATTCCCTTTACTATTCCAATTTGATTAAAAAAATGGAATAATAAATTTTATGGTTTCCTTGATATCTCCATACAAATCTTTAAGAATATCAAGAAATTGATCCAAAAGGAATCTTTATTTTTTAATTGATTATTTAATTAATTAATTATTGATGATGATGATGATAATGATAATAATAATAATAATAATAATAATAATAATAATAATAATAATAGATATGTAACTTAGGAAATATGAATAATTACTAGGGACTTTTTTATCTATTATTATATTTTCTTTGTTCGTGTATATATATATATATATATTTGTGGAAGAAACATATAGGGGTGACATAATATTTTCTACTATTTTTTATTTCAATTCAAGCTTTTTTATATTTTAATTAATAATTTCTAATAAAGACTAAAACTAACCTCCAATAGTTAGTGGACATGTATATATAAGAGATTTTCATCCTCTCCTAAAAAAGGTAAAGGAAAGGTAAAAAGTGGAGAATTCACACACATTTCTCTCTCTCTCTCTCTCTCTCTCTTTCTCTCTCTCTCTCTTTCCCTTCAACTTCACTCTCTCTCTGCACTCTATATTAGTCCTCTAATTTGGATGTTGGAGGCTATCCATAGGGTCCACCCTAGGGAGCTCCTGGTCTATTTTCTCTATCTATAGGTCCACCCATTAGAGGGACCTTCATCGATACTATTAGGTGATTTATGACTTATCAAATGGCATTGTCTATGAGGATCAAAACCCTACCTTGCTTTGAAAATAAATGGCTTAATAAGTAAAGTTACCCTTAACTTTGTGTGATTTTTGCAATTATATCTTATAATTTTTTTGTGCCAATTCTATCATAATTTGAAAATTTAGTTGCAATTCCACCCTAATGTTAAATTGAAAATAATAATAACAATAGTAATAATAATGTTAGAAAAATGAATGAAAACTTGAATAGATTTATTGTTTTCATAACATTCCTATTGATGGTGAATTTATGTAATTGTAACTTTCACATTTATCAAGAAAACTTTCAATTTTTATGCTCATTTTAGTGTTTTTGATTGCTCTATAGTAGGTCATTTTCATTCTTCAAACCACAAAAAAAAAAAAAAAAAAAAGTTTTGCTCTCTAGCTTTCTCCTAGAAATTCTCTAGTGTCTGAGTATTTTAGATAATTCTCAAGTTCCTAAGGTTTTCCAATTGGTGATAAAATTAGCACTATTCTAATTCATAAAGAAGTAATTTTGTAGTGCTCAAAATAAATTAATTACTATCATATCCTAGGAAACAGACTTCAAATCAATCTTCAAGCACCGACGATTAGGGATAAATCTATTTTAAGGAAATTGTGTATAACATAGGTTTTGATTTGCATTTCTTATTTCTTATATTATTTTTGTGATCTTGTAATTTTATTTATATTTATTTATAAATATAATTTTGGATTATATTTCAATTATAATTTACCACTTAATTAATGCGAGATTTTGCTTGAGCATCGATCCGATCGGCTAAAAGGGATAAAAATGATAGGTTAATTTTGAAAAGATATTAGAGTCACCACCTTAATTTTATTTTTATTTCGAAAAAAAAGTTAAGGTAAAAACCCAACTAAATGACTCCAATTTTATCCCAATAGAAAAAATGCACTAATCCTTGATTACCAAAGAGGATTCGGGGATTAGATTTTTTGTTTATTTAGAAAAAATTAGTTTGGCAAGTTCAATACAAAATGACATTAAAATAAATTTCATAAATAGTTATAAATGCATGAACAATTTAATTAATACATGATATTTATTCATTCAATAATACCACAATTAAGAGTATAATAAAGTAAAAGGAAAATATTAAATTTACAATGAAAATCCAAAATGGGGGATACTTCCTCTAGCTTTTATGAGTTCTAGAAAAATCACACATTTCCCAACTAAATCCTACAGTAGAGGTGAGCAAAACCGAATCAAAATCAAACCAAACCGACAGGTTTGATTATTTTCAGTTTGGTTTTTTGAGGATTTTGGTTCAGTTCTTTTTTTAAAACAGAGAATCGAATTAATTTTGGTTTGGTTTGATTTTAGCCAAAAAAATTGGTTTGCACCAAAGTGACCGAAATTTAATTAATTAATTAATATATATATATATATATATATATATATATATATATATATATATATATATATAAACAATATTTTATATTTTATATATAATATAAAATAATATATTATTGATAAATATTGTATATATAATTCTATAAACAATATATATATATAAACCAATTAACTGAACCAAACCAAACTTTTTCAGTTATGTTTAGTTTTATATAAAGTTCGGTCTTGGTTCGGTTATTATAAAACATAAATTTAGTTTTTCAGTTTGGTTCTGTTTACACACCCCTATCCTAAAGTAATGCAACAAAGTAAAGAATACAAAACAAATCATAGTCTATATGAAGAAGGTGAAAAGGGAAAGATTGTTGTTTATTTTAGTTGGATTTGACACTCAAAACAAGTATGCCTATGTATCCCTTTGAATGGGAATCAAAATCCATGTAGGTCACCTTTCTTGCGAAACGGGTTTGTTTAGTCTTAACCTTTTATCATGTTTCAATTGATTGATTAAAAGAGGGTTAAGTTTATTTATTTTAATTGATTATCAATTGGAGTTAGTTAAGTCATATTCTAATTAACTATCTTAGCAAACCAAACATTAGGTAAGGAGCCTTAAAACAAGAATCCCCATAAGGGAATCTAAAATGAAATAAATAAATAAATAAACAAACGGGAAAGGAAACTTACCTTAAACTATGGGCGATAACTTGCCTTGGATGGCAAGCGATGGCTTGCCTCGAATGGCAAGTAATGGCTTGTCTCAAACAATGGGAAACTTTTGACTTAAAGGGTCAACTAGGAAAGTTGCAACCCAACTTGCTTTACAAAGCAAGGAGCAATAGCAAAACAAAAAATAAAAGAAAACTTTAAACTAAAAAGCTCATTCCTTAGCAAACCAAACTTATGGAGATGGTTCGCTTGATGCAAAGACTAACCAAGCAAACCAAAAAGTGAAGAGGTGTGGGAAATTAAGTTAGGAGCCTATATTTATAGTACAAAAGTTAGGGGAAGAGTTTGTAATTTTTTGATATGGGATAGGTGTAAAAATTGAAGAAAAATCAAAAAATAGAAAAATTATGTCTGTTGTAGTGTGTGAACCCTCAAATTTGCACCTCCAAATAATTGACACTCAATCATAAACCCATAGAATCAAACTGGACTTAAATCAGATCTGAAATGGGTCAAAACTGAGTAAAAAGGGGCGTACAGGCCATATGGGTGTATAGGCCATAGGGACAGCACAGGACGGTCCATAACCACTCAATCCTTATACAAAACCACACAGAGGTTGTGCAAAATTGCATAGGCTCTGTGTGGTCACACTATGACTCACGTGCCTTCTGTGCTGTTCTCAAAGCTTCCTGTGTGATTTTGTGCGTTGGAAAGTGAATCCCACATCTAAAGCTTGCCATTTTCGCTCCCAAGTCTCTCCCTATAAAAGGTACATCCCCCTACCTCATTTCCAC
The DNA here is from genome assembly GCA_947687605.1 of Reutealis trisperma. NCBI lineage: Eukaryota > Viridiplantae > Streptophyta > Magnoliopsida > Malpighiales > Euphorbiaceae > Reutealis > Reutealis trisperma. Next base: position 646,492 of record CANTUT010000327.1, on the reverse strand, counting down.
ACTTACAATTGCTTAATCAAACTAATTAATTTCAAAGCAATCAACATTTTTTAAGGTTTGGTCCAAAAGGAATGAACTTTTAGTTTAAATTTTTATTTGGGTGGTCGTTTCGTGGTAGCTTTCCTCAAATCAGTCCGAGAAGGTCCTGAATACGCCGTCCGAGTTGCCATTCAAAGGTTGTCATTTTGCCAAGCTGAGAAGGTGGAATTATGATATGGTTGTCCCCTTCATTCGCCTTACATCCCCAAGCATTATTCTTGTAAGGTATTTATTTCTTTTTCATTTTATTATTTTCTTGTTTTCGTGTTTTGTTTTGTTTTTGTTTTAGTGTCTCTTCTACTTTATATTTGTTTTGTTTGTCTTGTTATTTTTTAGGATTGTTTAGTTTATTCTTTTCATTTTTTTCTTTGCTTGGCATGTTTAATCATTTTCTTTCATTGTTTTGAGGCATGTTGATTAGAATCTGATAGAGTCAACTAGGTCAATAATTTGTATTATTGCATCAACTTGTTAATTAAAACCTGACCTAATTAACAACTCAGTAATCAATCAATCTAATTTAATCAATCAACTCACCTTTGAATTAATGGATTGAAACATGATAAATGACTAGGCTAAACTAACCCCTTTGGCAAGAAGGGCGAACTACATGGATTTTGATTCCCATTCAAAGAGACATGTAGGCTTGCTTGTAAAAAGCATTAAATCCAATTTAAATAAGAAATAATCCTTCTCTTGTATATTCTTTTATGAATTAGTTCTTTTTCTTTATGCTATTTGTTTTTAGTTTGTTTTTTGTATTATGATGTTGGCTTTATTTCTCTTTTTCTTTATTTGTTGCTTTGGAATTATTTTAGGGAATATGTGACTTCCCTAGAACCCATAAGGGCTAGAGGAAGTATCCCCTATTTTGGTTTTGAATTGTAAATTAATTCCTTTACTGTTCCGCTTAGAATGAATGTTTATTTATTTATTTATTCATACATTATATAATTGTTCATGCATTATGTAAACTATTCATGAAATTTATTTTAAGTCATTTTATATTAAATTTGCCAAATTAATTTTCTTAAAATAAACTGAAAACTTAGTGCCCGAATCCTCTTTGGTTTTGAGGCTATTGATATTTTCCTTTGGGATATTAATTAGAGTCAAATTGGGTTTTTCCCTTAATCTTTTCCCAAATAAAATAAAATTAAGGTGTGACTCTTTTTAAAATCAACCAATATGAACCCAAGGGTTCCATTGTGAGTTTGAACCCAAATGAGCATTTCGATTCCCTTTAGTAGATCAGACCGGTGATCGGGCAAGGCCTTACAGCTGGCGACTCCACTGGGGACCACCTTCTTTTTAAGAAAAGAAATAAGAGGACTACCAAATGGTTTAAATCAAGGTTTGGCTCTTTTAATACATAAATGACTTTCATGCATCATTTGCATTGGCTCTTTGCCTTTCAACCTAGATTTCTTAAGAAAATAATGGATAAAAAGTAACATTGAGTGGGTAACCCTCCTTGGGTCTATTCGCCGATACTGAAATCATCCACCTCGTGACGAATCCTTTAATCCTTTCAATGGTGTAACAAGCATGCATGTACTATTGGACCTATGAGAGGCTGCTTGACTCACATGTGGTTAAGTATATTGCTGCTCTAGTGTGACAAGTACCCTATACAAGCCACCCTTACCCTTTCATGTATTGAATTTAGATCTTGACCTTAGGTTGTATGTACCATAATTAAAACCTTGCATCTTTGCATTCTCATCAAATATTTTCACCATGCATATCATACATCCATATTGTATAACAAAACATGCATTCATCTCTAGTCTTAGTTATACCTTAAATCGAAGAAGGGTCACATACTCACTTTTCACTTATATCCAAACACCTTCACTTCTAAACCTTAAACACTCTCACCTCTATCTCAATCACCTTTGCCCCCAGGAACCTTAAGTCATCACCCTAAACCTTACTCCATTACCTTAGCCTTTAATCTAAACACTAATACCCTAAGCCCAATACCTTTGGCCCAACACACTATCCTAAGCCCAATACCTTTGGCTCAACAAACTACCCTAAGTCCAGTACCTTTAGTCCCACCCGATACCTTAATCCTCAGACCTTGACCTATGCAACCTTAGGAAATCCTCAAGAGCCCAAAAGTAATTTACTCACAATGTCAAAGGGAGTCTTTTTCCTTAAAGTTTGCATGCCCATATTCCTGCTTCTTCCCTAAGCACTTACCTTAATTCTTTAATTTGGTTCATAAGGTACCAATGGCTAACCAAGTTAACATGGATGCCCTTACCACACTTATGACTAGCCTTCTTAAGAAGCATGAAGAGCATTTTCAAGCTATCTAACTGCTCAATAGATCCAATTTAAAGAAAATATGAAGGAACAAAGGCATGTCATCTTTGAAGAAGTTCAAGCCTTGATTAACCAAGCAAACCTTAATAATCTCAACCATAATTTAAACCAGACCTATCTTAGGAAATCTACCAATACTCAAGCCCTAAACACCACTACCCACTCTAGATCTTCTTCTCTTCTCAAATCCTTTTCAAGGTGGGGAAGTTTTCTCTCAGGATACCAACTTGCTTATAGATAAACTTGAAGCTATGGAGAAAACCATCAAATCCCTGAAGCACCATAATGACTTAATTGATATGGATAGCTTGATCTTGTTCCCCGATGCCAAGCTTCCTCTAAATATATAATGCCTGAGTTGGATAGATTTGATGGAACCACATGCCCCAAAACTCATCTAAAGATGTATATGGGGGTAATGAAACCTATGTGACTTAGTGATGACCTCCTTGCTCAAATGTTTCAAGAATCGCTAACTAGAGCTACCAGGAGATGGTTTCTTTTACTGGACAAGAGCCAAAAAAGAACATGGGATGGTATTTGTCATGTCTTTGTTAGACAGTATCGTTACAACATTGAAGTAGATGTCACTAGGCATGATTTGGAAACCACAAAGCAACTTCCAGATGAATCATTCTCTATGTTCCTTACAATGTGGAGAGTTAAAGCTGCTCCAATGGTGAACAAGCCAATTGATCAAGTACAAGTGGATATTGTTGTCAAGAATCTACTCCTGACCTATCAAGCCCACTTGTTAACCCAATACCTACCCACCTTCAGAGCTTTGGTTGTAACTACATCAAAGGTTGAAGATTGCATCCAAAGTAAATCATTTAAAGCTAAATTCCCTACCACTTACCCAAATAGTGTTGATGAACCCAAATCCGACTCAACCCCACCTTACCTCAACCCTGAGTGGTATAACATGGAGGAGTTCAAGCCTAGGTAATCTGACCTGTCTAAGGTTGAATTTCAAATCTAAGTCTGAGTTTGAGCCTAAGCCTCAAAGTTTGAGCTAAGTTTGAATCAGAGTTTGTCATTTTATTTTATTTTTTGTATTTTGTCGACTATGTTAGTCCCCTTTTTGTTATCTTATAATAAAGTTTCCTTTATAGTAATGCATCTTTTCTTTTTATTATTTCTTATCTTTCTTGATTTAGTCTAACACGGATGAGCTTTAAAAAAAAAAAGAAAAAAAAGAGAAAAAAAAGAGAAAAAAAGAAAAAGAAAATGAAGAAAAGAGTGGTGAAAATTAAATCCACCACAATTAGCATAAATCATAATTTGAGTTACTTTCATTCTTACAAATCATAAATTGCTTCACTAACTCCTAATCAAAGAAGATCAAGATAGCTAAAGCATAAAGAGCAAATGGAATTACCTATTGCACATTAGGTAATTAAATGATGCACCTCAATAAGGTGCAATAAGTTCAAAGAAGACCTTTGTCAAATTCAGAATTCAAAGGTCAAAGCCCTTCAAAATGAAAAAAGAAAAACATCAAATCATAGTGGAATGTTTTCTCCCAAATTTCATTAATATAAGCTCACTAAGTTGAAAACCCAAAAGGGTAGCTTAGGCAAAAGTTAAAGCTGAGAGAGAGAGAGAGAGAGAGCTCATCCAAGTCATCTTCCCTCTTGTCCAAAGTTGTCTTCAGTCAATCCGTCTTGTCTCATATCTCTGAAGTCATCCTTCCTCACCAGAGGTTCATTCTCTAAGGAAATACTATCTTCTATGCCCTTATCCTATAATAGGGGCATGTCTTCCTATATCGTTATTTGCTGTCAATCTGTCTCGTCACTTAGCTCAAAGAGCTAAGGCACAATCCCTCATATTGCCCACCTTCACTTTCTTATCTCTTATTTGGGAACATGATCCCCAAGTTGTCTTCTTCCATTCCTAAGGGCTCTTTGTTTTAGCTAGTGCAGTCAGTGTGTCATCAAGTCAAACCAATTAAGTGTCGCTCGAAGAGTCTCTTCAATCTCAAACAACAAGAAAAGCTTGACTTGCTCTTTTCCATAATTCATGTTACAAAAAGCAAAGCCATACAACCTCCATGATTCTTTTCAAAAATTTTAGCCTACCTTCAAGCCATTCTCAAATCTTTCCATCCTAAGCTTCATTGGCAAATCATACCATCATTTCAAGTTCAAGCCACATACCACCCTTTCCTTGGCAAAATCTCATCATGGGCAGAATAAAAAATCCTAAGTCTTTCAAGACTCATCATCTTTGAATCTAGTCGAGACATATCTCCCAAAGCCAATCATCCTCAAGTTGATTAAGAAGGACTCAAACCAGTCAAGGCCCATCTCATGCCTCTTTGGCAAACATCTCATTATCCTTGAATGATTAAGCCTCATTGGCAAAACACATAATCCCTGAGATCAAAGTCTCTTAAGGCTTGCAAACCATTCTAATGCAACTAGGTCAAAGGGTAAATCCTTAACCATGAGCATGCGATACCATTATAACCAAAAGCCTTTGTCATAAAGCACAAACCAAGAAGCCTTCATTATGAAGCCCTTAGCCAAAGCCAACCATCCAAAGCACCCTTGTAAAAAACTATCCCCAAAATAGCACCCTTGTAAAAAACTATCCCCAAAACCCAAAAAGCCTTCATCAAAAAGTCCAAAACCAAAAGCCTTCACCATAAAGCCCACTCCTAAAAAGCCTCCGCTATGAAGCCCACTCCCAAAAGGCCTTCATTTATAAAGCCCGTGATCACCTCTAAAGAAAAATCTGACTGAGCATTCTAAATGGATTTCCTAGCTTGACCTTTCTTCTAAGCTAAGATTAGCCTCCTAGGTCTAGCATCCCAGCTTGATCTCTCTAATATAGTCTTAAGGAAAAATTTGACCAAGCCTTTCGAATGAACTCACTAAAAGGCCATAACTTGACTAAGCCTCTAATATGTTCTCTTACAAAGCCAAACTAGACTGAGCTTCTAAATGATCCTAGCCAAGGCCAAACCTAACCTAGCCTTCCAAGATGATCCACTCATCCTAAACAATCTTCCTTAAAGCCAAACCAGAAGGCCATAACTCATCAAGCTAATTACCAAACCTGTCCAAAGACTCCTATATGAAATTTTTTGGAGACAAGCCCAATAAATTGACCTTCCCCAAAACTTGGCCTAGCCTTTCAACCTAATTGTATCCAAGGACTTGACCCCCTGATCAAGCTTTCTAATTTAGCCTCAAACTAAACCTTCTTCTAAGCAAAACCCACCTAAGTTTAGCCCAATCTCTTCTAGCCATACTTGGCTTAACCTTCCAAAGTGGCTTCTTCCTATACCAAACAACCAAAGGCCAGATAACCAAGCTACCTTTAAAAGTGGGGGCATCTTTCTCTCAAAAGCTTAGCACTCTCCTACCAAACTAACCCTTTATAGGTTCAAGGTATCTAATCATTGCATAGTCAGATGCATTTCATAATAGAACAAGTTGTAAGCTAGACTTTTGAATAAAAATGGATAATCTTTTTGCCAATTCCTACTAGACAGGGTCATCATCATTCCTGCCAAATAATATCATCTCTTTGTTAATTCCTACCAGATAGGGTCATCATTATTCCTACTAGAAATGTCTCAAAACTAATCGGGCATTGAGCTGGACTTTCCAAAATAGACCAGAACCATTACTTTTACTAGATTTCACTAGATCTTCATAATTCTCTAAATATTAAGGCCGAACAGATAACCTTAATTGAGATTTAGCCAACATTAAGGCTGAACAGATAGCCTTAATTGAGATTTAGCCAACATTAAGGCTGGACAAATAGTTTTGATTGAGATTTCATCAAATCATATTAAGGCCTAGCAGATAGCCTTGATTGAGATTTTCCCCAAATCATTTTTACTTCCAACATTAAGGCAAATCAGATAGCCTTGATTTAAATTCTCCAACATTAATGCCAAACAAATAGCCTTGATTGAGATTTCCCCAGATCTTCTTTATTCTCCAATATTAAGGCCAAACAGATAGCCTTAATTTAAATTCTCTAAACATTAAGACTGAGCAGATAGCTTTGATTAAGATTCACCCAAATCATCTTTATCTCTAAACATTAGGCCGAATAGATAGCATTGATTAGATTTACTCAAATCATCTTTACTTCTAATATTAAGGCTAGATAGATAGCCTTGATTTAGATTTTCCAAATCTTCCTTAAGGCTGGATAGATATCCTTGATTTAAATTCTTCAACATTAAGGTCGGACAGATAGCCTTGATTTAAATTCTCCAACATTAAGGCCGAATAGATAGCCTTTATTGAGATTTTCTCAAATCTTTTTTATTCTCCAACATTAGGGTTGAATGGATAGCCTTAATTGAAATTCACCAAGACCATTCTCACATCTAACATCAAGGCCAGACCAATAGCCATTGACAAAACCTCATTTTACCCATAAATGTTTAGTAATGATCACCTAAACATTCTTATGGTTTCTTTTTCCATCGATCCTTTACCTATAAGAATCAACCATATCTTTCACCGAAACATGTCTTAATCTTGACTTAGACATCCCTTTAGTTCATTTTTTTTTCATCCATGGGTTCACTATTATTAGAATTGCCTTCTTGATAAGCCAATTCTAATGAGGGGGTAGCTATAAACCCTCAAATTTGCACCTCCAGACAATTGACACTCAATCATGAACCTATAGAATCAAACCGGACTTAAATGGGATATAAAATGGGTCAAAACTGAGTAAAAAGGGGCATATGGGCCATAAGGACCACATAGGGTGGTTTGTAATTGCACAAACCCTATGCAAAATTGCACAGAGGTTGTGCAAAATCATATAGGCTTTGTGTAAAACTGTATAGGTCCTGTGCGGTCATACAGTGACTCATGTGCCTTTTGTGCGGTTCCCGAAGCTCCCTATGCGGTTTCATGCATTGGGAAGCAAATCCCACATCTAAAGCTTGCCATTTATGCTCCCAACTCTCTCCTTATAAAAGCTACATCCCCCTACCTCATTTCCACACTCAGAATTGCTTAATCAGACTAATTGATTTCAAAGCAATCAACATTTTTTAAGGTTTGGTCCGAAAGGAACTTTTAGTTTAAATTTTTATTTGGGTGCTCATTTTGAGGTAGCTTTCCTCAAATCAGTCCGAGGAGGTCCCAAATACACCGTCCAAGTTGCCGTTCGAAGGTTGTCATTCTGCTGAGCCGAGAAGGTGGAATTATGATCTGGTCATCCCCTTCATCCGCCATACATCCCTAAGCCTCGTTCTAGTAAGGTATTTATTTCTTTTTTATTTTATTTTTTTTGTTTTCATGTTTTTTTTTGTTTTTGTTTTAATGTTTCTTCTGCTTTATATTTTTTTTGTTTTTCTTGTTATTTTTTAGGATTATTTAGTTTATTCTTTTCATTTATTTCTTTGCTTGGCATGTTTTATCATTTTCTTTCATTATTTTGAGACATGTTGATTAGAATATGATTTAGTCAACTAGGTAAACAATTTGAATTGTTGCATCGACTTTTTAATTAAAACCTGACCTAATTAACAATTCGATAATTAATCAATCAACCCACCTTTCAATTAATGGACTGAAACATGATAAATGGCTAGGCTAAACTAACCCCTTTGCAAGAAGGGCGAACTATGTGGATTTTGATTCCTATTCAAAGGGATATGTAAGCTTACTTGTTTAAAGCATCAAATCCAATTTAAATAAGAAATAATCCTTCTCTTGTATATTCTTTTATGATTTAATTCTTTTTCTTTATGTTATTTGTTTTTAGTTTGTTTTTTGTATTATGATGCTAGCTTTATTTCTCTTTTTCTTTATTTGTTGCTTTGGAATAATTTTAGGGAATGTGTGACTTCCCTAGAACCCATAAGGGCTAGAGAAAGTATCCCCTATTTTGGTTTTGAATTGTAAATTAATTTCTTTACTTTATTGCTTTACTGTTACGCTTAGAATGAATGTTTATTTATTTATTTATTCATACATTATATAATTGTTTATGCATTATGTAAACTATTCATGAAATTTATTTTAAGTCATTTTGTATTAAATTTGCCAAACTAATTTTCTTAAAATGAACTGAAAACCTAGTCCCCAAATCCTCTTTGGTTTTGAGGCTAGTGATATTTTCTTTTGGGATATTAATTGGAGTCAAATTGGGTTTTTCCCTTAATCTTTTTCCAAATAAAATAAAATTAAGGCAGCGACTCTTTTCAAAATCAACCAATATGAACCCAAGGGTTCCATTGTGAGTTCAAACCCAAATGAGCATTTTGATTCCCTTTAGAGGATCGGACTGGTACTCGAGCGAGGCCTCACACAGTGTGGAGTAGCTCCACTGAAGCAGTAGGGCAGTCGGTAGCAGCAAGCCAAATTTTAACCAGTTTCATAATTTTGGCTCATTTTCAGCCATTTCTCATCCTTTTTTGCGATTCTAATTACGTTGTGCTCATTATTCAATCTTAGATGATTTGAGGGTGGTTCAATGGTGAAAGGGATAGGTTTTGGTTCCCAGGGCATCAATTCCCATTTTTTTTATTTTGGTAATTTCAGCTTTCAAAAGTCTATTTACCAAGCCTAAGCACCATTAAGGTTTCAAATGCAATATGGAGGGTGCAAAATTAAGGGTCCACAGTTGCCCCCTCATCAGAATTAGCTTGACCAAAAGGTAATTCTGATGATAGTGAAGCAAGGGATGAGGGATGGAAAAAGAACTAAAGGGGTGTCTAAGTCAATTCTTAGACATGTTTAAGTGAAAGGCATGGTTGAATTTTAAAGGTAAAGGATAGGAGGAAAAAGGAACCACAAAGATGTTTAGGTGATCATTAATAAATATTTATAGGTGAAATTTCAAAAGGATTTTGATAAAGGGTCAAAAATAGGAACTACAAGGATGCTAAGTGATCATTACTAGACATTTATGAGTGAAAATGGTGGATTTTGAATAAAAGGGGCAAAAAAAGAAACCACATGGATGTCTAGGTGATCGTTATTAGATATTTATGGGTGGAAAGATGGATTTTGATAAAGGGGCAAAAAAAGGAACCACAAGAATACCTAGGTGATTGTTGCTAGACATTTATGGGTGAAGTTTGGAAAAGATTTTGATAAAGGGGCAGAAGTAAGAACCACAGAGTGATAGCTGTATGTGCTCTAGGAACCATATAATAGTTATGTAATAGTAGACATTAATTTCCAATGGCATAATAAATATATTTATAATGTGAAAGGGTTTCATATTATTGAATATAGTTCTTAAGTATCTGTAAGAGGATCTATTCTCAAGTATTGAGAATATGAGAGACAGATCGCTCTTATACAAATATTTTAAATATGTTCATGGTCATAGGATTAATAACTAGGCATCATTAATTTCGAAATACCATCACCTTTGTTTGTTTTCTATAATCAATATGTGATATGGATGATTATAGAGGCAGTGATTCTCATGTTGCTTAACATATGATGTCGATACAGACACGTGGATATTTACAGGATGAATAGTCAAACTGTGACATTAAATGATAATAATATGAGGTTTTACTACTTGTCAATTATTTATCATCTAGGTCATAATAGTGCATATAATCCTTTGACTTGAGGGATACTATATCTCATACATAGGTAGTTAGGATTTATTACTACTTACATAGACATACTATTCATATATGGATATATGGCATGTGATCGTTCTCATTTGTTATGTATGGAGGTAAGTGATTGCCAAGATAAAATTCATTACCTTGAGTAAATGAGGTTAAGATCCTATGCTATCTGGTTATTCTTGATAACTAAAGCTCTTGGCTAAGATAGATAGATTCACTAAAAAGAGTTTCTAAAAGGAATCTAATCTCATCAAAAATTAGAATCGAGATAAGGACATAGAATTGAAGCACATTATGGTTTGACATAAACCATTACCCTAGCTGAGATTAGGATCTTTAATGAAGGGATTCTAGTGCATGATTATTTATGATTAATGGTCCATGTGATGTTTAAAGTTATCAATTATAAATATTCATTTCTAATTAGGTAGTTGTGATATGGGACGTTGGCTGTCACTCACGACTTATGGGACTAAGTGTGAAGTGGGGATTTCACATTAGTAGAGAAAAATATTTTCTCATTCTCATTGCTAATTAGACATGAACCTAAAAAGTCACACACCGAATAGTGATCACCTTCCAAGTGTAAAAGGTTTACCATAATTATTAAATAAAGTGTTTAATTAATTGATTAGTGGTAAAATGATTAAACATATAATTAAATTTACAAGGACCAAAGCATGTCCTGATGTTTAATTTATAAATTTTTCTATTCAATTAAATCTTAATTTTTATATGATGTAAATGAGAAAGATTAAATTGAAATTGATTTGGTCTAAATCAAAGACTTAATTTTAAGCTTAGTGAAAACCCTTAACACATGAGATGTGGCCTAAGCCCATATGTGATATGGAAAAGAGGAATTTAGGGGTTAGAGAAAATTCACTATTCTTAAGCCCATGTGATGAATATAGGAGTTAGAGAATTTTCTACTAAGATTAAAATTATAATTACATCTTTTTAGCTAATAAAAATGTCCATTTTACCCCTAAAGGATAAAATGGTCTTTTCACCATTTGAAGAAGAAAAGTCAAATTGTCCTTCTTCACCAATGATGAGCTCAAAAGAGTGTTATGGTCTTTGTGAAGACTTAAGGGTTAAGTCTTGGAAAAGATATAAAGGCTATGAGTTTTTATGTTGAAGAGAAGAGTGAACATCATTTTCATTTTGAAGCATTTTAGAGAGAGAAGTTGAGAGAAAGAAAGAAAAATGAAGAAAATATTTGTTCAAATTTTCTTTTGATCTTCAATTCTCTTCTTTGTTCTTTGTGAAAGAACAAATTCTTACAAATTGAAAATATATTCAGTCCAAAACAAATCATAGAGAAACATTGTCTTTCTAAAGGTTTTTGAGGAAGATCTTGAATCAAAATTGAGCAACTAAGAGAGGGATTCAAGAACACCAAAGAACCTAAATGGAAACTTGAAGGTGAGGTAGGTGTGAATGATCTAGAAGCTTCACACTTGGGAAGCTCTTTGATAAAGAAAAAAGGAACCTTCAAGAGGTAATATGATCACTTCCTTCTTCTTTCTATGCATAATGTGTTTTACACACAAATTAATTGGTTGCTTGAATGGATGTTTGGACCAAATTGGATGAAGTAAAATTTTAAAATGTTTGAAATTTCACCCCACCATCTTGCTTCCGCTATGTTTGGCCCCATCATTCCTTCAATTGGTATCAGAGCCACTTAATTTCTATGTAAAAACTTTGCATATGTTGTTTTGGAGATTTTCAATTTGGTTGAAAAGGAGTTGTTGCACAAATGTTGTGCTTTCAGACACAGAATTCATGCTGGAGAATCAAGAATCTTGACTGCGATTGGCATATTGCGACCACAAAAATGATGTTGTACCCATGAATTTGAGGACCAAAACAAATGTTGTTTAGGTCAATTTTGAGAATTGCAACCACGATTCAAATTTTGCACGTAAAATTCATATAGCGGCCATGAAGGTGGTCGTAGTTTTCACTATCTATACCTAACTTTAATTTTTTTCAAAATTATTTTGGATTTATTTTTTAATAAAATAAATTTCTATGACTTAAAATATAATTTTAAGTTATACAAACATTGAATATATGATATTCAAAATAGATTTTTTGGAAATGTTTCAAAATTTGGAAATATTCTAATGATTAACAACATATCTATAAATGTAATTGTTGTATATATATATGTTGTTATTGTTTGAGAAGCATGAATGGTTGATCACGGATTTGGAAACCCTAATGTATGATTTCTTATATGGACATGTAATAATTAATTTTATTATTTGTTGGGATGTAATTAAATGTTAATTACTAATTTAGGTTGTAAATTATTTCAAGAGGTAATATGATTACTCTTCCTTCTTCTTTCTATGCATCTATGTTTTACACACAAATTAATTGATTGCTTAAATGGATATTTAGACCAAAATTAGGTGAAGTGAAATTCTAAAATATTTGAAATTTCACCCTACCACCTTGCTTCTGCTGTGTTTGGCTCCATCATTCCTTCACAGGGATGCTTAGGTGATCGTTCCTAGATATTTATGGGTAAAGTTTCAAAAGGATTTTGATAAAGGGGCAGAAATAGGAACCATAAGGATGCTCAGGTGATCATTACTAGAAATTTATGGATGGAATGATCCTAAGGCTATCCTAGGATAGTCCAAAAATTTTTTGAAAGAAAAACCTAACCCTATATTAGGTTGATGATCCTAACGTTGTCCTAGGATGGTCTAAAAATTTTGAAAGAGAAACCTAGCCCTATGCTAGGTTAAAGATCCTAGGGCTATCCCAGGATAGTTTGAAAAGTTTGAAAGAGAAACCTAACCCTATGTTAGGTTGATGATCCTAAGGCTGTCCTAAGATCATTTGATTAAAAGAGATCCTAATTTAGACTTAAGATATAGATCTTAAGGCTATTGTAGGATGGATTTGATGTTAATGGTTCCAGTCTTGAATCAGGAATTTTGATTGGTGAATTATCAGTTTGATGATCCATTTTACTTTGAGAACTTGGACTGATAATCCTTCATGACTTAGATTAGTGATCCGTCTTACTGTGTGAATTTTGACTTGATAATCTGTTTTGATTTAAGAGTCTGTTTAATGCAAAAATGTATATGATTCTGCAATAATTAGATATTTTAAACTTGTGAAAGGTTATTTTGGTAGGAGAGTATTGAGCTTTTAGGAGAAAAATAATCCTATTTTAGAAAGGTGAATATTTTGAAGGGATGTGCCCTTACTTTATAATGATAAAGGAAAGCGATTTGGTCATTTTGTTTAGATAGACTCGCTTGGTGATGGTAGGGTCACACTCGATTTGGACTAAGCATAAGGGCTGGTTTGAAGGGTCGGTCAAAGGCTATTAGTTTGGCCTTAGAGGAAAGCTAGGTCAAATGTGAAAAAGATCAAGCTAATCAACTTGGAAAGGCTTAGGCTTTATTGGTCTTAGAGAATTTTTGTTTGGGATTAGATTAAATGGCTAAGTCAAGTTTGACTTTATAAAAGATCCTGAGTGAGGTCATCCTAGAAGGCTAGATTGGCCATCACTGAGTTCATTTTGGAGGGCTCAATCATGTCTCAACCATTAAGTCAATTTGGAAGCTCGGTCTAGTTTGGCTACATAAGAGGTTAGACTAGGGGTTTTGGTAGGTTTTACTACAAAAAGGATGAAATTAGCTTGGTTCGATATTGGCTTTTGGAGAGTTCATTTGAAAGGTTAGGTTTAAGGCTAAATCAGATTTTGCCTTAGGACTTGGCTCGAATGTTAGACTTTGTAGGAGGTAAAACTGAGAGGCTAAGTTTGGCTTAGAGGAAAGGTTAAGCTATGAAACTAGTTTGGGTAGGCTTAGTCAAATTTTGGCCTTGGAAGAGATCATGGGCTTTATGGTGAAGGCTTTTAGGAGTAGGTTTCATGATGAAGGCTTTTTAGTTTAGGTTTCATAGTGAAGACTTCTTAGTTCAGGCTTTGTGGTGAAGGTTTGAAGGTTTGGGCTTCACAGTGAAGGCTTCTTAGTTTGGGTTTCATAGTGAAGGCTTGAAGGCTTATTGGTTTAGGCTTCATAGTGAAAGCTTAGAGGCTATTGGTTAAAAGGCTTTTGGGCTTTGAGGATAGTTTGTTAACTTAGGATTTTTTATAAGGGTGCTTTAGGCCTCTTTTGAAGATGGTTGGCTTTAGCTTAAGTATGATGCTAAAGGTTTTTTGTCATAAGGATTCCACAAGCTCATAGATAGGGGGTTTGCCCTTTGTCTTGGTTGCATCAATCTAAAAGGATTAAGGTGAGAATGGTTTGCAGGCCTTAAGAGACTTTGATTTCAGGGATCACATGTTTTGCTAAGGAGGCTTGACCTTTCAAGGATAATGAGATGTTTCCCAAAGAAGCATGGGATAGGCTTGGACTAGTTTGAGCACCTTTTAATCAACTTAAGGATGATAGGCCTCAGGGGATATGCCTCGACTTTGGTTTTGCTAAGGAAATTGGATTCAAGGATGATGAGTCCTAAGAGATTTGGGATTTTTAGTTCTGCCCATGATGAGATTTTCCCAATGAAAGGATGGTATGAGGCTTAAGTTTGAAATGATGGTATGATTCACCAATGAGGTTTGGGATGGAACAATATGATTTCATGAAGCTTGGGAACAGTTTAAAGGTAGGTTGGAACTTCTGAAAAGGATTAGGGAAGTTGTATGCTTTTACTATTTATAGCGTGATTTATGGAAAAGAGAAAGTTAAGCTAATCTTGTCATTTAAGATTAAAGAGAAACTTGGAATGACCCATTATTGGTTTGGCTCAATGCAGGTGAAGTATCCTAAGGAGTGGCTAAAGGACTAATGAGAAAAGACAACTTGGGCATCATGCCCTAAATGAGAGATATGAATGTGACGGACTAGAGATTATACATTAGCTCTCTGAGCTAAGCGATGGGACAGATTGATAAGAGATGATAATGTTCTAGGAAGACATGCCCCCATTGTAGGATAATGGCATAGAAGACAATATAACTTTAAAGAACGAGCCTCTAATACAGAAGGATGACCATAAAATACCCTTGGACATGAAGGAAGATGACTAGGATGAGCTTTCTCTCTCTTTTTCTCTCTCTTAGCTCAAACTTTTGCCTAAGCTGCCCTTTCGGGTTTTCAACTTAGTGACCTTGAATTAATGAAATTTGGAAGAACACATGCCTCTATGACTTGGGCTGCTGCTTTTCTTCATATTGAGAGGCTTTGACCTTTAAGTTCTAGGCTTGGTGAAGTTCTTCTTTAAACTTATTGCCCTGACGTCGGGTTTTATACTCCCACTAGGTCAAATAAACTTTAAGTCTATTATACCCTAGATATAGGCAAGTGTACCTATCGTTCAGGTACTATAGTACAAAAGAGGTCCATCCCACAAGGAAACTATATAAGTGTTAGCTCAAACATTAACTATTGTCAAGTTAATCAAATCCTAAGGAAAACTAAAATTAAACTAAATTGAAAATTAAAATATATTAACTAAATGTGGTAAATTATCAAAATCAATGGAAAAGAATCAATGAGTGGATTATCTAGATAGAAACTCCCCCTAGCTCCTCATGCATTTCATGAATTACGGAATCAATCAAATCAAACAATGAATTTAGTTGGCAATCCTAAAAGTAGAATTAAACCTTTCTCAAGTGAATTAATCCCATTTTCCCTAAGCAAATTAAATAGAATCTCTTCTTATTCAATGGGTTAGGCAAAGCATTAAGATCAAGGAATTAAAAGCCAAAGGATTTTGTAAATCTATCCCTAGTGTCCTAAGCAATCCCCAATATTCATGAGTGATCATATCAAATCAAGGGTATCTCTACTCCTTAATAAGAAATCAAATATCAAATCAATAAGCTAGCAATTCCTAATCAAATTTTATCAATGTAAATCATAAATATAACTCAATCCAAAGATGATTTAATTGAAAACATAATCATTTAGTCCGTATAAACAAAAATATTGTTTATCCCATCTAGATAAAAAAAATTTAGTTCATGGTAAATTGGAAGAATAATGAACAAGAAAGAAGATAATGATAAATCAAAATTCCATAGAAAAATTCTTTAAAATCTTCTCTTCAATCTTGAATCACCCACTTCAAATCCACTCGAATCTTCTTCTTCCCCCTTGATTTCAATTGTAATCTCTTCCTTTCTTCTTAAAAAGTTCTCCCAAAGTAAAACTCTTTGAAAAGATTCCACCCCCCTCCTTTTTTTTCTTTAAATCATCTGGTGTAACAGTCATCTACACAGTCTATGTAACAATCCACATATACCCTAGGAGTTTCCATGACTAAATTGCTTGAATTTATAGTTGTCGTGACAAAATATGTGATTTTATGAAATTTATGTCTGATGTGATTCATGAGCATATGGTATGTTAAATTAATTTTAATATGCCTAATATGAATTATTAGTGTGAAATAGATTTATATGAAGTACATTAGCATGAAAAAAATTATTTTTTTCATAAAATGAATTTTAGGCAAAAAGGCGATTTTTAAACATGAAATAATTTTATGAGTATTTTTAAAATATTTTTTAAATAAATATTTTGGGGGAAATTTTAATGAAAATAATAAAAAAAATATTTTATTTTTAATTACCCATAATCAACTCCTAAATTAAATAAAATGCCCAAATACCTAAAACCCACTACACTAAAACATTCCTAATTCAGCTCATTAAGGGTAATCTTAGAAATTACCCAAAACCCTACATATAAATTCAAGAAATTCAACTAGCCCTTGAATTCCAACAGACACCCTCTATTATTTCATTATTTTGGTAGAAAAATTCTCTCAAATTTATTCTCTCTACCAAAATTCACAAAACAGTTTCAATCTTTGCGATTTTTTGATCATATTCGTAAGTTTTTCTTTCCTTTCAATTTCTTATTTGATTTCTATGAAATAAACTATGAAAAAATTATTTTGTGCTGGGTATTTACTAATTTCTTTAGATTTAGATCATTTTGGGTGAATTTTTGATAGAGAAATTCATTTCTCTACCAAAAACACCAACCGTCCTATGCGATTTCTTTAAAGGTGAATCCTATAACTAAAAATTGAAATTTTCATGCATAAACTCAATAAAGCGGGGAGGGGGGGGGGAGGTAATTTATGCATCATTGAATTCTAAACTGATTTTTGATGTGTTTAGATTTAAAATATCGGATTAAATCATATTTCTACATATTACTGTAATGACCAAAAAGTTTCAGAAAATAAGGAAATTCAAGGTTTTCGTCCTAGAACTTGAAAGTTAGAAAATTCTATGATTATATGTGTATGTGGCTGCTAATTTGTATATGATGGAATTCTAAACTGATATTTATTTTTTTTTGGATGAAAATAATGATTTAAATAAGGTGTTTACATATTTCTGTAATAAACGGAAAGTGCAAAAAGCTAGAAAACTCTTGATTTTCACTCTAAAACCCTAAACTTGGAATTTTCATTCATAAGACATGTCAATGGCCATTGATTTGTATATATTGATGTTTATAACTGATATTTGTTGTGATTGAATGAAAAATAATGGTTTAAAACACTAGTTTATATATTACCGTAATGACCGGAAAGTACTAGAAACAAAAAAGGTTTATAGTTTTCACCCTAACACTTAAAGTTGAAAAATTTTCATGCATATGGATTTATATATGTGTCAATACCTACATGTTTATGTTCTAAAATAATTTTTGTTTTGATTACATGAAAAATCTTGGTTCAAACCATGTTTCTACATATTACTGTAATAGATGGAAAGTGCAAAAAGTAAGAAAATTCATATTTTCTCTTTAATGGAGTTTTCAGCCATTGTTGGGATTTTTATTCTAATGACTATAATTTTTATGTAGTATATTTTAATGATTATTGACATGTATGAATGAATGATAAATGGTTAAATTGCATGTTGGTTGAAGGAATGACTCTAGACAAGGTTAGAGGCAATTTGGTATACTTAAGGTATCTAAACCTTATGTTGTGATTAATATGTGAATGTGATTGGATAATATGGAAGTAGGTTGTAAGATGACTTGACATTGAATTAATGATCTTGAATTGATTAAGAGATTGATTGAATGAATTGGTCATAAGAGATAAGCATGGCACTTCAAAGGTTATTTGTTAAGTTGACATATATGTAAATGTTAAGTGTACTAAGATGATTATTAAAGTGAATTGATATTAAGATAATAATATTGTGTTGACCTTAGAAAGGTATTGACATAAATTATAATGTGTTTTCATATGGACCTATAAAGGCTAAGTGTACAAGACTTTTAAAGTCAACATGTTATGTGCAAGTGATGAAGTGCACTTATATGTGCAACTCTAAATGTATGTGAATATTATACGTGCATGGGGTAGTTATGGGATAGGATAGCATCATGATTAAATAAATACTAAGTATTGAATTAAATATTATGTTAGAGCTTGAGAAGTTTTAGAGGTTCAAAAGGGCTATATGTACTAGGAGCGAAGGAACCACAAGGTAAGTAAACATTATGTTCAAGTTACAAGTACAAGTTATCATATTATATGAACCATTGATGCGTATTCTACAAGTGTACAGATTGCACAAGTAATATAACAGTGAGTAGAATATCGTTCCACTAGAGACTTAATGTAAGTACTAGCTCAAATGTCTGCTAATGTCTACTTAATCAAATTGGTGTTTGATAAGAATGATTACAACTATATTAAAACTAAACTAAAATCTGATTGAAGTAAAATAATAAGAAGAAAAAGGAGATGAAATTAGTGATAAAGGCCCATTCAGGTATTGAATCCGCCTAGCCCCTAATTGTATATCATGAATCACACATCAATCAAATTCATTCCATAAATTGAATTGGCATTTCATTAAATTAGATAAAAATCTCTTTCGAGTAATTAAATCCTTATTTCCCAAGACGAATGCAAGAAATCTCTTCTCAAGCAAACTCAATTAGGTCATGCAAGATTCAAGAAACTATTTACTAAAGAAGTCTTATAGGCCTATCTCTAGTGCCCCAATCAACCCTCAATCTCTATAAGTGATCAATTCACATAAAGCTATCTCTAGTCAATTATATGAAAAAAAATCCCCAATTAACAAGCATGCAATTATTAATTGGCAATTAAGTAATAATAATCATAAAGATAAAACAACTCAAGGAATGATTTAATTGAATAAAAAGTAATTCAATCCATACAAAAAGGTTCTAGGGTTCATTAATACCTAAATTGGGAAGAATTAGTTCATGTTACAAATCGAAACTAAAGAAAGAAATAAAGAAGTAAGAAATCCTAAACAATTCATAAATAAAGTGTAGAGGAATCTTGTTCTTTTATCATCAATCTTCAACCCATAGCTAGGGTTCCAACCGTGACAATAGAGAACCAAGAGTGTAACTTCCCATAGGTGAAACCTTAACCATGCCTCCACCCGTGGGAGGCTACTGGATAATTTGCTAATTTGTTCTTATCACACTGCTGGAATCCCAGTTGTGGCTCAACCCGTGGCAGCCCATGTTCTTCCAAAAGTCAGTATTTTGGCTTGGATCTTCACCGTTCTAGGTCACATTCGGATCATGGCATCATTTGACACTGGATTAACTAAACAAACTATGAAAACACTAAAACAAACAAGTTAAACTCAATTGCAGGCATAAAATATATTAAGAACAAGGGCCAAAATATAGTGTTTTCAACACTTATCAAATTCCCCCACACTTGAGTTTTTGCTTGTTCTTAAGCAAACTAAATTACAATAATAGTTTAGAAAATGGAAAACCCCTTTATAGCCAAAAGAAAACACAATGATTGACAATACTCAAATCAATAAGGCTCGAAATTCGTAATCAAAAACTAATTCTTAAATGTAGTAGTCAAATTAAAGGATCTACAAATCAAAGAACCTCAAACTTAAAGATAAAACTCACAATCTTGAAGTCTAAATTCTAGATTTAAAAGATTGAGCATACAATCCCAAAGAAAGAAAAGCCAAAAAAAAGTAAGAAATGAAAGATTTTCTCTTAGGCACCTGACCACTCTCTCGATTTTCTGTTGACTTTAACATTCAATTGCACCTTTATTGCACTTTATAATATATATATATATATATATATATATATATATATATATATATATATATATATATATATATATATATATATATAAAGAGCCCGACTTGTTTGAATCGTCATAGTAGCCTTTTGACGCGAAGGTAAATATTTGTGATGCCGACCCCTGGTTACTCAACTAGAATCATGAATCCAAATGGCTACTAGCACTACTCATAATTCTAACTCCTTAGGTTAGAAGAGTCAAAATCAGCAAAATAGGGAAAATTTTTAAAGCTTAGTTTGCAATTTTTTTTTAATGAAGAAAAATAGTCAATGAACCTAAGATATTAAGTGCATCTTACTAATCTTAACTCAAGTCATAAAGAAATCAACATATGCTCAAAAATGTAACTAAGGTTTTAAACTCCAGGAATGCAGATTTCATCAATTTAATTCCTTAATTACGACTACCACACTTAATCCTTAGCAAATGATCAAGTCAATCGAGCCAAACATCAACGAGAAGTTGTTGCTTGTTACAAAATAAGACAGAAAGAATAAATAAATATCCCTCCCCCACACTTAAAGAACACATTGTCTCCAATGTATTTGAAATGAGTATAAAGAAAAACATATAAGGGGGAGAAGAGAGATATAGAGAAACTGTCCTATTATCGAATTCCCCTCTCAGTCTGTTCCATAGTCCATGTTATGTCATTATTTATTCTACAGACCCAAATTAGGCTAAGAAAGAAAAAGAAAAACAAAATAAAAATAAAACTTAAAAAGAAAAATAAAAATAAAAATAATCCTAAATAGTAAAAGTACAGTAATGCAAAGTGTAAAATATATAAAAGAATAAAAGAAAAAGAAGAAATGGAAAGATCAGTCGTCCATGGCATCATTGGAGTCACCACTCCCCTCACCATCATTTGAATCGACTTGAACCAGAGGCTATCTTTGTTGTTGCTACAGTGCAGGTCTAAGAGGCACAAACCCTTGAGTTCCCTAATAATCTAGCATGGACTACTGAAGCCATGCTCTGTTTTGCACCTCGAACTCAAGTGTTTCTTACTGGCGTTGCAACATGGCCATGATCTGATGCTGGTTGGTGAGGAGTTTGTTCTGTTGAACCTGTAGACATGTCATGGTCCTCTCCAACCTGCATATCTGTCTCTCAAATTCTGTGGGCTTCCTGTCATCTGCATCATCAGCTCCCATATAGGACATCTAATCTCAGAATGAAGTGGGGCTAGAGAAAAGAGGTACAGCTAATGAGGAAGAAGGCCCAGCAGCAGCAGAATTATCGGCAACAGCAAAAGGCTGAGCAATGGGATCAATGGCCAATGTTGAAGCTAGCTCAGAAGCTACTAGATATGGTGGAGGGGCAAAAGCTAGCATGAAGCTCTTTGTTCTATCCATCCTCAGCAATGTGGCATAACTAATCAGCTTAGGCATGTCGCCTAATGTTATTGGAGGCAAGCCATCAAAAACACCCAAGCTCTTAGCTAGCTTGGTGATATACATACCTCCAAACAAGGCTCTGGTCTTGCCCTTCCAGGACTGATCATCAAAGAATCTCATCAAAGAATAAGACACATTGCACCTATTGTCTTCATCCATGCATATCAAGAAAAATAACTCTTGTCTAGTGATAGCCCCTCCACTGTCTCATCTGCCAAAAATAGTCTTCGTTAGAAGAAAATATAAAACTCACAAACTAAAGGAAGTAAACTGGGATGCCTTAGAAACTGAGGCATCGAATCTCTTACCCTCTAGAGCAAATTTGTCCCACATCTTATTAGGGACATTATCATCTAGAAATCCAACAGGTGACTCATGATACACATCTATATACAGCTCCTCCTCTATATATAAACCCATCGCCACAACTAAATCATTGACACTCATCTCAAACTACTTAGTTCCCAATCTGAATCGTATAATGTTCTTTTGGACTAATATTACCTTCAAATCAACTTGAAGGGAATAGTAAAACTTAAGCGTCAATTCTCTACATGCGGGCTTGGCAATCTCAAAAAATCCTTTCCAGCCAAGCTGTGACGTCCATCCCCAAAGATCCTTATCTATACCAATCTATTGTATAAAACCCCAATCGATCTATCTTGTAGGCTCAAAATCTTTGCTAGCCAAGTGCTTAAAGCGAGCACGAGATTGCTAGTCTACAAATTGGACACACACATAGTTGGGATTGAAGGAAACAGTGGGGGTTGCTGCTGGTTGGGGATTGAGAGAACTACCTTCCCCTCTAGTCCACTTAGTTGGTAATTTGGTAGTTTTTGTCGATGACTTTTTAAGACCATAGTTGTAAAACAACAAAATCCAACCCAAACAACAAAAACAATTAGGAAAATTGTCATTAGAATTTTGGCATTACGATGCCATAAAAATTTGATTCCCAAAAATAACAATTACAAATTTATGCTCAAACCAAATTCAAACAAACCATAATTCAAACAATTTAAGCAAAAACATACCCAAACAATTTAAGCAATACAAACTCATAATTTTATGATTAACCGTCCAAAAACAAACCCAAATATTCATTCCCAAATTCATCCCTTTCTCTCACTAGAAATTAGATTCAATGTATTTTTGCTCAACCCAAACTCATAAAATCAAAATATTCTACCCTCAATCAAGTAAATCTATAAAAAGCGCAAGATTAAGTTGATTTAAAATAAGAAATATGAGTAAAAATCAAAAAAGAAATAGAAACCCAAACATGTGAAGAAGAATTCAAAGAGAGAGTGTGTGTGTGTTTGAAATTACTTGAAAATTTCCTCCTTGAGTGTGAAAATTTGCTTAGAAGGGATAGTGTGTGTGATTTCAAGCTTAGGAGAGATGAGGGAAGAAGAAGGGGAAGAAAGGAAATTGAAAATTTAGAGTGTGTGAACAGCCACATTTTTTTTTTTTATTTATTACCATGCCCACAGGTGGTCCCATAGCTGGGATTTCACCCATGGCCACGATACTCACACCTTAGGTGCATCACATGGCTGGGGCTCAGCCTTGATTTCAGTTGTGTATGCTACTGCAAGAAAAAATTTAATTCCCCTTATCACACGGGTGGAGACTCAGTCGTGGCTCCACACATGTGATGCTACTGCCAAAACAATTTGAATTATCCTTATCACATGAGTGAAGACACAGCTGAGATTTTAGCCATGTCACCCATTTTTTTTTAAACAAAAAACAAAGATAAATGAAAAATAAAGCTTAATTAAAACAATGGGTTGCCTCCCACCTAGCGCTTCTTTAACCTCATCTTAATTGGAGGTTTAGAAATGATTTTTTTTCTAAGCCTGGAGATACAAAATCTCCTTAGCTTCTTCTACCTTACTTCCCAGATAGAGCTTCAGTCTTTGTCCATTAACTTTAAAGTCTCCTTTTACAGGATAAGTCAATTCAACTATGCCGTAGGGAAAAACTTGTTTGACAATAAAAGGACTAGACCACTGAGATTTAAGCTTACCAAGAAAGAGCCTAAGCCTAGAGTTGTACAATATGACCTAGTCTACGACATGAAATTGCCACCCTTGTTTGATGTGAGCATCATGCCATTGCTTGGTTCTCTCCTTATAGATCCTAGCATTATCATAAGCATGCAACCTCCACTCATCTAACTTGTTTACCTGTAAGTTTCTCTTTTCACCTGCAATAACTAGATCAAGATTAATCTATTTAATAGCCAAGTATGCCTTGTGCTCGACTTCAACAGGTAAATGGCAAGATTTTCCATATACTAGCCTAAAAGGTGTAGTCCCTAAAGGAGTCTTATATGCAGTTCTATAAGCCAATAGAGCATCATCTAATTTTTTAGACCAATCCTTCCTAGAATGCTTTATAGTCTTTTCAAGAATACGCTTGATCTCCCTATTTGTATTCTCTACTTAGCCACTAGTTTGCGGGTGATAGGTTGTAGCCAATCTATAGGTAACACCTAATATTTTGAATACTTTCTCAAGTCATGTGTTATAGAAATGGGTACCCCTATCATTGATTATTGACTTTGGTGTGCCAAACCTAGAAAATAATTTCTGTAGAAACTTGACCACAACCCTAGCATCATTTATGGGTAAGGCTTGAGCCTCCACCTATTTAGACACATAATCTACAGCCACAAGTATATATTTATTTCCAAAGGAAGTAGGAAAAGGCCCTATGAAATCAATGCCCCTAATATCAAAAATCTCACATACTAAAATGCTATTTTGGGGCATCTTATCTCAGGCAAAAAATGTTACCTGACCTTTGGTAGTGGTCACACCTCTGCATGAAACTATGGCTATCTCTAAATAATGTTGGCCAGTAGAACTCTGATTCAAGTACTTTTTGTGCCACTCTATTGGGTCCTAAATGCCCTCTAGCTAGTCCATTATGGCAATAGTCTAAAATATTTGCCATTTTTGGCCATGCAATACATCTTCTAATAACCCTATCAGCATAAATTCTAAACAAAAAAGAGTCCTCCCAAAAGTAATATTTAAGGTCAAAAAAGAACTTTTTCTTTTATTGAAATGAAAATTCTTTTAGGAGTTCCCTTGCAATAAGGTAGTTTGCAATATCAGCTAACCATGGAATATCAAAATGTGAAATATTTACCTTACTTACCATGGCATATAACCGCTCATCCCAAAAATAATCATCAATTTCCTCTTTTTGAAGTTTTTCCAAATGCAATTTTCAAGATGCGAAAGGTGATCTGCTGTAAGATTTTCTGCACCCCTCTTGTCTCGAATCTCTAAATCAAATTCTTGTAAAAGTAGGACCCATCTTATTAACCTCGGCTTTGCATCATTTTTAGAAAACAAGTACCTCAAAGCCAAATGATCAATGTAAACAATCACTTTTGACAAAATCAAGTATGAAACTTGTCAAAAGCAAATACAACTGCTAACAACTCTTTCTTTATAGTAGTATAGTTGACTTGAGCATCCGTAATAGTCTTGCTAGCATAATAAATGGGTTAAAAATGCTTGCCCTTTCTCTACCCTAATACCGCTTTGACTGCAAAGTCACTTGCATCACACATGAGCTCAAAGGGTAAGCTCCAATCTGGTGCTACCACAATAGGTGCATTGATGAGTTTGGTCTTTAAAGTAGTAAAAGAAGTTAGACATTCCTCATCAAAAACAAACTCAGTATCCTTCTTTAGTGGCTTAGTCAAAGGCCTTGCAATCTTGGAGAAGTCCTTGATGAATCTTCTATAGAAACTTGCATGACTAAGGAAATTTCTAATTGCCTTAAAGGAAGATGGAGGTGGCAATTTCTCAATTGTTTTAATTTTAGTCAGATCCACTTCAATACCCTTTATAGAAATTTTGTGGCCTAAAACTATGCCTTCTTATACCATAAAGTGGCATTTCTCCCAATTCAGCACCAAATTGGTCACTTCACACCTGACAAGCTCTCTCTCAAGGTTCTCCAAACACTGATCAAAAGTGTCCCCGTGTACAAAAAAGTCATCCATGAAGACCTCCATGATGTCTTCCACCAAATCATCAAACATGGCAATCATGCACCTCTGAAATGTAGCTAGTGCATTGCATAAACCGAAAGGCATCCTCTTGTAGGCAAAAGTCCCATATGGACATGTGAATGTGGTCTTCTCTTAATCTAAACTGCTATTGGAACCTAAAAATAGCCAGACATGCCATCTAGGAAATAGTAAAACTGATGCCTTAAAAGTCGCTCCAACATCTGATCAATGAATGGCAAAGGAAAATGATCCTTCCTTGTGGCATCATTTAGCTTCCTGTAGTCTATACAAACTCTACACCCTATTACTGTTCTTGTTGAGATTAGCTTGTTCTCTTCATCTGCTACCACCGTTATACCACCTTTTTTTGGCACAACCTAAACTGGGCTTACCCACGAGCTATTTGATATCAGGTAGATAATGCCTGCATCGAGAAGTTTGATCACCCTTTCCTTCACTACCCCCTTCATATTTGGATTAAGCTGCCTTTAAGGTTGCACCACTATTTTAAACTCCTCCTCCATCAGGATCTTATGAGTGCAAAAAGAAGGGCTAATACCTTTTATATCAGCAATCTTCCATGCAATAGCTCTTTTCCTCCTTCCCAACATTTCAAGCAATCTAGTTTTCTGCTCTTCTGATAGCTTCGCATTCACAATTACTGGAAGCTTTGAATCTTTCGTCAAAAATGCATATTCCAAATGAGAAAGGAGTTGCTTGAGCTCTAAAGTTAGTGGATCATTAATTGAAGGTTTCACTCTTTCTTCTTTGGGCATTTCTATAGACTCAAATGCTTGGCTTCTATATGGTTTGCTAGCTTCCAGATAAGCTAGCTGCTCAATAGCATCCGATGCTTCTATCTTTTCCTATACCTACACTAGACATAACTCAAGAGGATCCTTATAAATAATAAAAGAAATAAAATTGACATTTTCATACTCAACAATATCATCACAAGAATCCAAATCATCAAATGCAAGTGGGTGTTTCATGGCATTGGGAATCTAAAAACAAACTTCTTCATCTCTTACCCCAAGAATAAGCTTACCATAATGAACATCAATGATGGCTCTAGCTGTAGCAAGAAAGGGTCTACCTAGGATGAGAGAAACATCAACTCCCTCATCCATGTCCATGATCACAAAGTCAATAGGAAATATGAATTCATTTACCTTTACCAACACATCCTTAATTATACCCTTAGGGTATACTATAGACTTATCTGCTAATTGAATGCTCATATGTATTGGCTTAGGTTCACCTAGACCTAATTGCTTAAATAGTTTATAGGGCATCACACTAATGCTAGCCCCTAAATCAGCCAATGCATTATCAATCCCTAGACTACCAATAAGACAAGGAATAATAAAACTCCCTGAGTCTTTTAGCTTATTTGATAGCCTTCTCTGAATAATGGCTGAGCTCTTCTCGGACAGTTGCACCATAGACACCTCCTCTAGCTTCCTCTTGTTAGAGAGGAGCTCCTTTAAGAACTTGGCATATTTGGGCATCTGCAAAAGAGCTTCCACAAATGGTATGTTAATATGTAATTGCTTAAAAAGTTTAAGAAAGTTACCGAATTGTGTATCCATTTTATCTTTCTGTAACCACACTGGATATGGGACATGTGGTTTGTATTCTCCCACAACTGGGGTAGACTTTTGTGTTACTTTATCTTCTTTTTCAACTCTAGCCTCTTCACCCAGTTCTTCCCTCTTCTCATCTGCAACTTCTTCAACTTCCTCAACCTGAGTTTCTACCTCTTTTTCACTAGTTCCCAAATGTCTTCCACTCCTCAAGGTGATGACCTTGAGTTGCTCCTTAGGATTTGCCTCTGTATTGCTAGGCAAGCTTCCTTGGGGTCTTTCACTAAGCATCTTGGTAATGTGGCCCACCTAATTCTCCAAATTATGAATGGAGGCCTGTTGATTCTTGAGTGCTGTCTCAGCTGCCTTATGCTTCTTATCAGAAGACTCAATGAATTTCTCCATCATCTCCTCTAAAGAAGTCTTCTTAGGTGGAGCTTGCTGGTATTGGGGTTGCTGCTGAAATCTAAGGGGAGGTCTTGGGTTAAACTGATTACTTCAAGAGAAGTTAGGGTGATTCCTCCAGCTGGGATTATATGTATTGCTATAGGGATTGTTCTGCTGTCTCGAAGCATTTCCCATATAATCAACCTACTCTGGCTTGGCAAAATTATTGCCACTTTGGCAATCTTGATTTTGGTGTCCTCCCCCACACTAATCACAAAACATAACCTAAGCTTGTCTTCCAGATGAAGATGCAGTCAAGGAATCCATTTTCCTGTTTATAACTTCTAGCTGAGCAGTCAAGCCAACTATCGGATCCACTTGATGTATTCCATTTCCTCTTCCTACTCTCCCCTAATTTCTAGGAGACTGCCACTAATAATTTGTTAATGCCATATCTTTAATAAGGTCTATGGCTTCCTCTGGAGTTTTATTGTTAATTGATCCACCTGTGGCTACATTGATGGACTGCTTGCTCCCATAGTTCAGACCATTATAGAATGTCTGAATTTGTAACCACAAAGGAAGACCATGATGTGGGCAACTCCTGAACAGGTCTTTGAACCTCTCCCAAAAATCATATAGAGTCTCATTCTCATTTTGAAGGAAACCTAAGATGTCAGTCCTTAATTTAGCTGTCTTGGAGGGTGGAAAATACTACTCTGAGAACTTCTCTACAAGTTGATTCTAAGTAGTGAAAGTGCCTGGGGAAAATGACTTCAACCATTTCTTCGGTTTATCCTTCAATGAGAAAGGAAACAACCTCAATCTGATTGCATCATCTGAGACCCCATTTATCTTGAATGTGTCACAGATTTTAAAGAAATTATCCATATGAGTATTGGAATCTTCATCTGGAAGTCCATCAAACTGGCAAAAATTCTGCACCATCTGTATGATGTTAGGTTTTATCTCAAAATTGTTCACAGCAACAGCTGGCCTGGCAATGCTAGATGCAACCCCATTAAGTGTAAGCCGTGCATACTCTTGCATAGTTCTAGGAGGGATTGGTGGATCTGCCATCTCTTCCTATACCTCTACTTCTGCCTTTGCCCCTTCCGGATGTTCAACCTCTAGATTCTCTGTGTTTTCGACCCTTTTGACAAAAGCTAGTTCCATTTCCTCCCTTCGCTTCTTCCTCAAAGTCTTTTCTAACTCTGGATCTAAAGTGAGTAAATTTGAGGAACTAGCTCTAGTCATACACAGAAAAGAGTACCTGAAAAGAAAAATTCACAAAGAAAAACAAAAACAAAAATTAAATAACAAATAAAAATAACAACTAAATCACTAGCTTCAACTCTATTGCTAATATTACTCTAAAAGTCCTAGGCAACGGCACCAAAAACTTGATGCGTGTTCTGTAAGTGTACAGACAGCACAAGTAATATAATAGTGAGTAGAATATCATTCCACTAAAGACTTAGTGTAAGTACTAGCTTAAATGTTTACTAATGTCTAGTTAATCAAATTGGTGTTTGATAAGAATGATTGTAGCTATATTAAAACTAAATTAAAATTTGATTGAAGTAAAATATTAAGAAGAAAAAGGAGATGAAATCAGTGATAAAGGCCCATTTAGGTATTGAATCCCCCTAGCCCCTAATTGTATATCAGGAATCACACATTAATCAAATTCATTCCATAAGTTGAATTGGCATTTCACTAAATTAGATAAAAATCTCTCTCGAGTAATTAAATCCTTATTTCCCAAGAAGAATGCAAGGAATCTCTTCTCAAGCAAACTCAATTAGATCATGTGTTAGATTTAGGAAACAATCTACTAAAGAAGTCTTATAGGCCTATCTCTAGTGCCCCAATCAACCCTCAATCTCTATGAGTGATCAATTCACATAAAGTTATCTTTAGTCAATTATATGAAAACAACCCTCAATTAACAAGCGTGCAATTATCAATTGGCAATTAAGCAATAATAATCATAAAGACAAAACAACTCAAGGAATGATTTAATTGAATTAAAAGTAATTCAATCCATACAAAAAGGTTCTAGGGTTCATCAATACCCAAATTGGGAAGAATTAGTTCATGTTACGTATTGAAACAAAAGAAAGAAATAAAGAAGTAAGAAATCCCAAACAATTCATAAATAAAGTGTAAAGGAATCTTGTTCTTTGATTGTCAATCCTCAATATCTTCTTTCACTTACTATCCCCTCTCTAATCCCTAGGCAACCCCCTTATAAATGCTGTCAGATCTGGTTTTATATTCTTAAAAATTTAAACTCACACCACTGAACCCACGAGCGTAACTTCCCACAGGTGAAACCTCAGCCGTGCCTCCACCCGTGGGAGGCTACTAGATAATTTCCTAATTTGTTCTTATCGCATGGTTGGAATCCTAGCCGTGGCTCAACCCGTGGCAGCCCATGTTCTTACAAAAGTCAGCATTTTGGCTTGGATCTTCACCATTTTAGGTCACATTCGGATCATGGCATCATTTGACACTGGATTAACTAAAAGAACTGTAAAAACACTAAAACAAAAAAGTTAAACTCAATTGGAGGCATAAAATATATTAAGAACAAGGGCCAAAATATAGTGTTTTCAGCACTTATCAACCATTGATATCATGAAACCTAAGTTCTTTTCTATTTTTCATTATGACTAAATGATTTCTTTGTAATCTTAGGTTGCCAAAGGAAATTTGGTCCAAATCTATTTTGATTATTCAATGACAATAAAGTACCTTTGTGATTTGTTGCCTTACCTTACTTTCTTTCTGGAACCACATTGTTATTTATCTTTTGTTCAATAAGCTAAACTGCTATTGCTATTTTGATACATGTTATTGCTTTCTTAGGTGCTATTGTTATAAGTGATTACCATAAATACGAGTGAATTTAGTAAGAGTCTTCACTCACTTATGTAAATTTGAGTGAATTGAGCAAGAGTCTTCACTCACTTATGTAAATTCGAGTGAATTGAATAGTGTCTTCACTCAAGAGTGAATTAAGCAAGAGTCTTCACTCACAAGTAATAAGTGTGATTTTCTGCAAACCCTATTAAAAGCTATGGGTAAAACATGAACTATGTGTTATAAGCTATGGGTTTCCTTTTTAAAAAGGGATATATATTATCATATGTGCCATATTGTTTACTCATTGAGATCATCTATCTCACCCATTTTTCTTTGTATGGTTCCAAATGAGTAGTATGAGGAGGTAAGGTGATAGCTCAAGCACCCTACTTCGCTTGGGAAATTCTTTATCCAAGATAATTAGTTTAATATGTTATGAAGAGTTATCCTTAGATGCTCCGGGAATATTTATTTTTGGATGTTTATTTTGAAATGTTATCTTTCGAGGTTTTAATTGGATTCTAAATATTATTTCCTTATGGATTATGATTAAAGTATATTTTAACTATGTTTCTGCAACTTAAGGTTTTCAAAAAAAAAAAAAGGTTTATTTAAGTTAATGTAAGAGGTTTTGGTATGATCCTAGGCAGTATTTGTATAAGTATAAGTGGGTTCTATGGGTGTGGGTGACTTTATGTTTCCCCATGTTCTAGGACCATCATGTCTCTGAAAATGGGATGTGATAGTCTGGGACACGCCTGTATTGCTAAACGTGTAGGCATCTATCTCTTTATGAAAATTAGCTATTCCACATAAGCTGCAACACACCTAGGTACATAGGCAGGATGGTTCAACACGCCCGTCCTCCTGAGCTTGTTGCCTGCTATGTCTTTAAGTCCTTGCCCAAAATTCATCGAATTCATTCCTTAGCCTTGCAATTTCTAGATAAATTGATCTGTGGCCACCAAATTAGCTAATTCCCTCAAAAGACTCTAATAAACCACTCAACAAACAAATTAAACTCAATTTTAATGATAAAACATAGTAAGGACAAAGGATAAAATATAGTCAAATATGCACTTATTAAATTCCCCACACTTGAGCATTTGCTTATCCTCAAGCAAATTAAATCAAGATAGCAATTTGAAATAAAATTTCCTCCCTCAACTTCAAAACAAATCATCAAAACTAACAACAACTCACTCATCATGAAAAATTAAAATCTTTAATCAAATATCAATTCTCAAACATGATAGTCATATCAAATTCTCGAGTCTAAACTATATAGTTAAAGATTTATGCAAATTATTTCATAGCAATAAGAGTCAAAGCAAATTAGAATTATAAAGATTTTCTCCTAGGTACTTGACCACTTTCTGGGGCTTTTTTTTTTTTTTTGGAATATTGGGGCAAGACCTTGTCTGAATTGTCGTACGAGTCTTTTGACATGAGTGTAAACATTTGTGATGGCGACCCCCGGTTACTCAAGATTTTAATGAATCAAGAACAGTGGAATAGATTAACATTTAAAGCTCCTTTTGCTTGTTTAACTTAACTTATTTTATTTTCCAAGAAAAATAATCAAGTTCCCTAGGATATTAGGAATTTCTAACAATCCTTAACAAAAGTCACAATGGGATCAAATAAGCACAAAAATTTAACTAAGAGTTGAAACTCCAAATTATCAAGCCAACTCCCTAACATGACTATTACATTCAATCCTCAAGGTGTTAGAGATAAAGAAAACAGAAATAAAAGAGAAAAAGGGGTATTGCCTTGAAATTGGTCGCAAGAATAGAGTCATGATTGATGCGTCATTTTCAATAAACAAAGACAAAAAGTACATGAGGAAGTCATTCATGAAAAATAACAAACTAAAATAGTATAGATCATAATAACAATACATGCCTAATAGATAACTAATCATTGCTTTTACAAGATAAAGATAAAATATGCCCAGCTTAGAATTTACACTAGTTCACACAGTCAAGTTCAATTTTCAGCTAGAAAAGCCCTACAATAGGCATAAAAGGTTGTGGTTTCTTTAGGGGTCAGCTATTTTAGAGGCACTGTTAAGAGGATGGACTAGGTTCCATCTTGATCATGGGTTTGTTAGAGCTCATACTTGTAATTTCTTTCAATTAGCACTAAATTAGAGCAACAAGTTTGAATGTGATCTATACAATTCAAGTTTTTCTCTAATATGATAAAAAGGAATGACAAATACATGACTCATGAATAAGTGAATGGAGTTTGGTAATTCATGCATTCCTCTTGTGGCCCCCCCCCCCCTCCAATATTTATGTAACATATCTAAGACAATGAAATAAAGTTAAACAAAAATAAAAACAAAAGCATAATAAAACATAATGAATAGAAAATAAAAATAAAGATAAAAATAAGCAAGAAGAAAAGAAAACTAATCCTCATCTACAGATGAACCTGGATCATCAACTCCAATAGGCTCATCGTCATCTGCCGGAGGTGAAGGTGGTAGTGATGGAGGTGGCTATGTGGGAGTGAATCCCAAATGCTGAAAGAACTTGATCATTGAGCACTTCATCCATCTCCTATGCTCTACCTCATGATCCAACCGAGCCTTAATGCATTGATGTTGTTTTTGCATTAGGTTCGCCATCCAATTTTGCAGCTTATGAAGTTGCTACTGCTGATGGTCTAGTCTCCCCACCTTGCTATCCATTTGACATTGCTGCCTCTCTAAGTCAGTCTTCTTATGATCCTCTACCTCCAGATTACTAATGGTGTGCACCCAATCTCAATAACTCAGAGGAGGGAAAATGAAGGAGGTGGTGCAAAATTGGATGGTCCAGCTAGATCAGCAGAAGTGGTAGGCTCTAAAGGACCAGGGACATCAACTGTCGATGGTGGAGGTGGTGCAGTAGCAGGAGGCGCAGGCAATGGTGCACCTTGAATGGAATATTGGTCACTGTTAGTATATAGAATACCCATCTTCCTCAATGTCATCAACCAAATGGGACTCGGCACCCCATCCACCATTATAGGGGAAGAGTAGCAAAGCCCCTAATGACCTTGCTAATCGAGTCACATACATCCCACCAAATAAGCTACACCTCGACCCCTTCTATGCCTCAATATACAAGTAATAGATCAATGCGTGGGTGACATTGCATCACTGGTGGTTAACCATGCACCACAAGAAAAAGAGATCTCTCAGACTAACTACCCCAATGCCATCCCTATGACTGACAATGGTGTAGGCAAGGAGGTTGTGAACCACTCGAAGACTGACTAAGGAAAGTTAAAAAGCCTTGAAATTGGTGGTGGCATAGTTGAAAGCTCTCGATCCTAGCTGTGCCATGCTCTAGTGGGCTCAGTCACCATATCAAAAAAATCCACCAAGGCATCTCAATACTCTGGTGTGTTGACCTTTAGTGCTAAGTAAAGTACCAGTCAAACCCCAAACTCATTAATATCCATCTGAAAGTTGGTGGTGCCTAATTAGAATCTGATCACCTTTCTATCTGACCAACTCAGCTTTTTCTTATCAAAGTGGAGTGTGTAAAGGAACTCTAAGGTCAACTCTCTATATGCCACCTCCAAGATGTTGAAGAACTGCTCCTACCCTAGTTGGTGGAGGTACTGACGAGCTCTCCAGACAGACCCACCATGTCCATAACCTCCTAATCAATCATTTGATTAGGCTCAAAGGATTTGTTCCCTAATACGGTGAACCTCTATCTAGCTTCAGCTTCAACGAATAGTAGACATGGGTGGTCCACAATAGAGGTAGTCACTAGTGCTGCTACTGGTGGAGGAGGCAATAGACTCACCCCACTATCTTTTAATAGGAGGTGAATGGTGCGAAGAAACTAGTGCTTGATATGGAGGCAACTACAAAATAATCAACTAAACACCAAACCAAAGTAAGTGCCACTAAAAACAGACAATAGTAAATCAAAATGCAAAAATTATGACAACATAACAACATAAAATAGGCTTCTCCCTCAAGTATGACATAGGCAACCAATCAACCCATTCATCCATCCATTCACCAACACTCACACAATCAAATAGAATTTCTCCCTCCCTTTTAAACCCAATATCTCCAAAACTCCAAAACCATTACCCATCACAAGAATTATTTCAATCACCTTCATAAGATAAATTGCAATCATAAACAAATTAGCAAACAACCTACCTCTTGGATATGGAAAAGAGAGAGCAAGGTTAGAGATGCATACCTTAGATGAATTAAGAGAAAAATTGCTGGAAACTTTAAAGAAAATCACAAATTTTTTTAGAAAAACACACAATCTCCAATTCAAAATTCCTAAAAAATAGTGTGTGAGTTTTGAAGAAGTTAAAAGAGATTTGTAGAGAAAATTAAGAGAAACTTGAGTGAGAATGGAGAAAGAATGAAGGAATGAGAGTGGGTGGGAGAAATTTAAAAGAACATCTTGTTTTTATTCTAAAAACACCCAAACACACGCCTATGTCCCAGGGCATATAGGTGGTAGACATGGGGTTACTGAAGGTGGAACGCTAGGCATGTTTGGCTCTATGCAACGTAAAAACTGATTTTTGTCCTGGACATGCCCAAACACACGGGCATGTGTCTGGGCATATGTCTGTTTGTTTCAACCTTTAGATTTTAGTTTCTTACAACACAGGCATGTCTGTGGGTTTGTGGCTAGGCATGTTTGCATTTGTGATAAATTTTAAAAATTCACTTTTCACCATTCTAAAGGCATAGTTGTACACGCCAACGTCATAAGGCGTGTAGCCTCCTGCCTCCATCAAAATTAAAACCTTTTCACCACCTTATATATATATATATATATATATATATATATATATAACTCCAAAAACAATACTTAGCCAAAGATTAAATCACCCAAAAGCAAAAACAAGCAAAACTAAAGCAAACTAAAACAATAATGGGTTGCTTCCCATCAGTACTTCTTTAACGTCATATTAGCTTGATGATCAAGAATGATTTCTCATTTCAAAACTTGGAGATGAAGTATCTCCTTGGCATTCTCCACCTCTCCTCTAAAATATAGTTTTAATCTTTGCCCATTCACCTTAAAATCACCCTTTTTAGGATGTACAAGCTCCACAGCTCTATAGGGAAAGACTTGCTTCACTACAAATGGTCCTGACCATCTAGATTTCAACTTACTACGAAAAAGTCTAAGCTAAGAATTGTAGAACAAAACCTGATCTCCAATATGAAACTCCCAATTCTGCTTGATGCGAACATCATGCCATTGCTTAGTTCTTTCCATGTACATCTGAGCATTGTCATAAGCCATCAATCTCCATTCATCCAGCTCATTAACCTATAAATTTCTCTTTTAGCCTGCAAGAGCTAGATCAAGGTTAATCTGTTTAATAGCTCAATATGCTTTATGTTCAATTTCAAAAGGTAGATGACAAGTTTTTCCATAAACTAACCTATATGGTGTAGTTCATAAGGGATTTTTACATGTAGTTCTATAAGCCCATAAAGCATCATCTAGCTTTTCTAACCAATCTTTTCCAGAATGCTCTATAGTTCTTTTAAGAATTCTCTTTAACTCCCTATTTGTATTTTCCACTTGACCACTTGCTTGAAAATGATAAGGGGCAGCTAACCTATGTATCACACCTAATCTTTTAAGTGCTTTTTCAAGTTGTGTCTTACAAAAGTGAGTTCCCCTATCACTAATTATTGCCTTTGTTGTGCCAAACCTAGAAAAAAAACCTCTTTAAGAACTTAATTAGAACCCTAGCATCATTTTTAGGTAAAGTTTGAGCTTCAACCCATTTTGAAACATAATCAATAGCCACAATAATGTTTTTGTTACCAAATGAATTAGGAAAAGATCCCATGAAGTCAATGCCCCGAACATAAAAAATTTCACAAATAAGAATACTATTTTGAGGCATTTCATCATGAGAAGAGATATTACCTGACCTTTGACAATGATCACATCCTTGTACATAGCGGTAGATATCTTTGAACAATGTAGGCCAATAGAAACTTGATTCAAGAAATTTTTGTGCAGCTTTACTCAGCCTCAAAAGCCATCTAGCTAGTTCTTTGTGGCAATGGTTCAAAATACTCATGGTTTTTGGGCATGTCGTACATCTCCTTATGACCCTATTAGCACAAACTCGAAACAAGAAAGGATCCTCCCAAAAGTAATATTTTAAATCAGCAAAGAATTTCTTTTTTTGTTGAAATGTGAGTCCTTTTAGGAGTATCCTAGTAGCAAGGTAATTTGCAAACTCAGTAAACCAAGGAATTTTAGAGTTAAAAGTATCTACCTTACTTACCATGACGCATAATTGCTCATCTGAAAAACTATCATTAATATCTTCTTCCATGAGCTTTTCTAGATGAGGATTCTTAAGGCAAGAAAGATGATTCACTACAAGGTTCTTCGTGCCTTCCTTATCTCAAATCTCCAAATCAAATTCTTATAGCAACAATACCCATCTAATCAACCTCGACTTAGCATCTATTTTGAACAAGAGATAGTGCAGAGCTGAGTGATCTATATACATAATTACTTTGGATAAAAGCAAATAAGATTGAAACTTGTCAAAAGCAAACACTATGGCCAACATCTCCTTCTCTATAGTTGTGTAATTCTCTTGAGCATCTATCAAGGTTTTGCTAGCATAATAGATGGGTTAAAAGTGCTTGTCTTTCCTTTACCCCAAAACCACACCCACTGCATAGTCACTTACATCACACATTAACTCAAAGGGCAAATTCTAATCTAATGCTACTATAATAGGTGCACTTATAAGCTTTTCCTTCAAGGTATAAAAAGAATGTAGAAACTCATCATCAAACTGATATTCCACATTCTTCTTAAGTAACTTGGTTAAGGGCCTAGCAATTTTGGAGAAATCCTTAATGAATCTTCTATAAAACCTGGCATGCCCTAGGAAACTTTGAATTGCCTTAACTAAAAGGGTGATGGAAGCTTCTCAATTATTTCAATCTTTGCTTGATCCACGTTAATTCCTTGTTTGAGATTTTGTGCCCTAACACAATACATTCTTGCACCATGAAGTGACATTTTTCCCAAATCAAAACCACATTGGTTTCTAGCTCTCTCTCTAAATTCATAAAATAACCTTCAAATGAGTCACCATACACAGAAAAATCATTCATGAAAACCTCAATGACGTCCTCAACCAACTCATCAAAAATGGCCATCATACACCTCTAAAAAGGTAGTTGGTGCATTGCATAGTCCAAATGGCATCCTTAGATATGCAAAGGTTCCATAAGAACAAGTGAATGTTGTCTTCTTTTGATCTTCTAGGGCTATAGGAATCTAGAAATACCCTAATAATCCATCCAAGAAATAATAGAATTGATGCCCGAAAAGTCTCTCTAACATCTGATTAATGAAAAGAAGTGGAAAGTGATCTTTTCAAGTAGCATCATCCAGCTTTCTATAGTCAATGCATACCCTCCATCCTATGACAGTTCTTGTGGGAATCAGCTCATTATTTTCATTGGGCACTATAGTCATACCTCCTTTCTTTGATACCACCTAAACTAGACTTACCTAAGAACTATTTGAAATAGGGTAGATAATTCATGCATCAAGAAGCTTGATCACTTTAGCTTTTACCACATCCTTCATCTTAGGATTGAGACACCTTTGGCGTTGCACCATAGGTTTGTATTCTTCTTCCATTAGGATTTTATAGGTGCAAAAAGAAGGACTAATGCCTTTGATGTCTGCAATTTTCCATGATAGCCTTCTTCTATTTTCCCAATACCTCCAATAACCTTGCCTTTTGTCCCTTTGAAAAATTAGCATTCATGATCATAAGCAATTTAGAGTCTTCCACCAAGAAAGCATACTCCAAATGAGAAAGGAGTTGTTTGAGCTCTAAACTTGGCATGTCAATAATGGATGGTTTCATTCTTTCACTCCTTGGCATCTCTATATTCTCAAATGCCTTGCTCTTCTTCAATGGCTTGGTAGCCTCAAGATGGGTTACATGCTCAATAGTGTCAGGTGTCTCAATATCTTCTTGTCCCTGCACAAGACATAACTCCAAAGGATCCTTGTGAATAATGTTAGAAATAAAATGCATAGTCTTAAGATTAGTTACATCATCATAAGCATCCATATCCTCAAGTGCAAGTGGATGTTTTATAGCATTGGATATTTGTAAAACCATTTGCTCATTCCCATTCCTAACTATTAACTTACCATCATGCACATCAATAACAGCTCTATTAGTAGCTAGAAATGGTCTACCAAGGATAAGTGACACATCAACATCCTCATCAATATCCAATATTCAAAATCTACAAGAAATATAAATTCACTAACCTTAACCAATGCATACTTAACCATACCCTTAGGGTAAGTGATAGATCGATCAACCAATTGAATACTCATGCGTGTTGGCTTTGGTTCACCTAAACCTAATTTTTTGAACATTTTGTAAGGCATAACATTAATGCTAGCCCCAAATTAGCCAGTGCCTTATTAATTTCCAAACTACCTATAAGACAAGGGATAGTAAAACTCCTTGGATCCTTAAGTTTTTCAAGTAGCTTCTTTTGAATGATTGATAAACACTCCTTGTAAAGTTGAACCATCGACATCTCCTCAAGTTTCCTTTTATTGGAAAGTAGCTCCTTAAGAAATTTAGCATACTTTGACATCTATGAAAGAGCTTCCACAAAAAGAACATTAATATGCAATTGTTTAAAGAGTTTGAGCAACTTACTGAATTATTCATCAATTTTGTCCTTCTTCACCTTCACAGGGTATGTAATGCGTGGTTGGAACTTCTTAACCATAGGTGTAGGATCCACTTTCTCTTTAACTTCCTCATCCTTGGCACCATCATCCTCAAATATCAATTTCTCATTTTGCTTCTTAGGAGCCTTCAACTCCTTACTGCTTCTCAATGTAATGGCTTTGAGTTACTCTTTAGGGTTAGTTTCAGTGTTACTAGGCAAACCACCTTGAGATCTTTTAGATAGTGCTTTTACAATTTTCCCAACTTGATTCTCTAGATTATGAATAGAAGCCTATTGATTCCTTAGAGCTGTCTTTATGGTTTGAAATCTAGTCTCCAAAGCCGCAATAAATTTTCCCAACATCTTTTCCAAATTGCTTTTCTTTTCTTGCTGAGGTTGGGGTTGAAACCTAAGTGGAGGTCTCACATTGGACTAATTATTTTAAGAGAAATCTGGATGATTCCTCCAACCAAGATTATAGGTATTCCTATATGGGTTATTCTGCTGCCTTGATGCATTACCTACATAGTCCACTTGCTCAAGCTTGGCAAAATTATTCCTAATATGGCAGTCTTGACTTTGATGTCCTCCCCCACACCATTCACAATATATAACTTGAGCAAGCTTAGCTGATAAGGCTAAGGTGTCAATCTTTTTATTCATAGCCTCAAGTTGAGCCACCAAAGCTACCACAGGATCCACTTGATGAACACTAGTAGTCCTAGTTCTTCCTTGATCTTGAGTGTGTTACCATTAGTAATTAGTAATTGCCATGTCCTCTATCAAATCCCTAGCTTGCTCTATTGTCTTATTATTAATTGAACCCCTAGTAGCTACATTGATTACTTACTTACTTGCATAATTCAAACCATTATAAAAAGTTTGAACTTATAACCAAAGAGGTAGGCCATGGTGTGGACACTTTCTCAGCAAATCGTTGAATATCTCCCAAGTGTCACACAAAGTTTCATAGTCATTCTACATAAATGAAGAAATATCATTCCTCAAGCTCACTATCTTGGAATGAGGGAAATACTTTTCCAGAAACTTTTCAGCCAAACCCTCCCAAGTAGTAAAAGTGCCAGCAATAAATGATTTCAACCATTGCTTAGGTCTATCCTTTAGAGAAAATTGAAACAACCTCAACCTAATTTCATCATCTAAAACTCCATTAATCTTGAATGTGTCACAAATTTCTAGAAAATTTGCCATATGTGCATTGGGATCTTCATCTGGAAATCCATCAAATTGATATGATTGTTGAACCATCTGAATAACATTGGTTTGATCTCAAAATTATTAGCAGCAACTGTCAGTCTCCTAATACTAGAATCACCCATAGTGAGAGCAAGCCTAGTATAATCTGACATTCTTCTTTGGTCTCTGTCTCCCATTGCTTCAACTTCTTCTTCTTGTTCCTCAATCTTCTCAACCACAACCAGCTCTCTTTCCTTCAACCTCTTGTGCAGAGTTCTTTCTATTTTAGGATCTATCTCTACCAAGTTGGATGAACTAGCTCTAGTCATACAAGAATTAAGTAACCTGAAATATAAAAGACCAAGAACAATATTTAAAGACAACAATTAAAGAACTAAATCAATGGTCTCTATTATTTTTCTAATTTTATATAAGAGTTTTCCCGGCAATAGTGCCAAAAACTTGATGTCTCCAAGTTAAATAAACTTAAGTCTATTATATCCTAGTTACAGGCAAGTGTACCTATTGTTCAGGTAGTATAGTACAAAAGAGGTCGATCCTACAGGGAAACTATATAAGTATTAGCTCAAACGTTAGCTATTATCTAGCAAATCAAATCCCAAGGAAAACTAAAATTAAACTAAATTGAAAATTGAACTATATTAACTAAATGTAGTAAATTAACAAAATCAATGGAAAAGAATCAATGAGTAGATTGTCTAGATAGAAACTCCCCCTAGCTCCTCATGCATTTCATGAATTATGGAATCAATCAAATCAAATAATGAATTTAGTTGTCAATCCTAAAAGTAGAATTAAACCTTTCTCAAGTGAATTAATCCCCTTTTCCCAAATTAAACAGAATCTCTTCTTATTCAGTGGGTTAGGTAAAGAATTCAGATCAAGGAATTAAAAGCCAAAGGATTTTGTAAACCTATCCCTAGTGTCCTAAGCCCCAATATTCATGAGTGATTTGATCAAATCAAGAGTATCTCTACTCCTTAATAAGAAATCAAATATCAAATCAACAAGCTAGCAATTGCCAATCAGATTTTATCAATATAAATCATAAATATAACTCAATTCAAGGATAATTTAATTGAAACAATCATTCAATCCATACAGTCAAAACTAGCATTCATCCCATCTAGATAAAAAGAATTTAGTTCATGGTAAATTGGAAGAATAATGAATAAGAAAGAAGAGAATGATAAATCAAATATTCCATAGAAAAGTTCTTTAAAATCTTCTCTTTGATCTTGAATCACCTACTTCAAATCCACTCGAATCTTCTTCTTCCCCTTTGATTTCAGCTGTAATCTCTTCCTTTCCTCTCAAAAAGTTCTCCTAAAGTAAAACTCTCTGAAAAGATTCCACCCTCCTCCTTTTTCTTTTTCTTTAAATCATCTTTTAAAGGTGTAACATTCATCTACATAGTCTAGGACATGCCCATGTTGCTAAGCATGTCGGTGTCTATCTCTTTACAAAAATTAGCTCTTCCACATAAGTTGCAAGACACCCAGGTACACAGGCAAGATGGTTCAACATGCCTGTGCTCTTGGGCATGTTGCCTGCTGTGTCTTTAAGTCCTTGCCCAAAATTTGCCAAATTTGTTCCTTAGCCTTGCAATTTCTAGATAAATTGATCTGTAGCCTCTAAATCAGCTAATTCCTTCAAAAGACTCTAATGAACCACTCAACAAACAAATTAAACTCAATTTTAATGATAAAACATAGTAAGGACAAGGGATAAAATATAGTCAAATATGCATAAATCATGCCCCTTGTCGAGGTGCACTATTTGGTTATCCAATGTGCAATAAGTAATTATGTTTACTTACTCTTTGTGCTTTAATTGTTTAATGAGAGGTCCATTACTTGACCTTCTTTGAGAAGGAGCCAGTGAAGTGATTGCTGATTTGTGAGAATGAGGGCACCTTAAATTCTAATATATGCTAATTAGGGTGGATTTAATAATGTGTTTGTTCATCTCTCTTTCCTTTTTTTTTTTTTCCTTCTTTTTCTCTCTCTTTTCTCTTTTTTTTCTTTTTCTCTCTCTTTTTCTTCTTTTTTTTAAGCTCATCTATGTCGGACTAAAGAAGGAAGATAAGAAAATTAATGCATAAATAATGAAAATAAAATGTAGATGCATTACTATAAAGGAAACTTTATTACAAGATAACAAAAAGGGAATGACATGGTTGACAAAAATATAGAAAAAAAAATAAGACGATGGACTTAGACTTGGATTTAGACTTAGACTTAGACTCAGATTTGGGATTCAATCTCAGATAGGTCAAATTAGGTGAACTTGAACTACTCTATGACATGCCTCTTGGGGCTAAGGTAAGGTTAGGTCAAGTCAGGTTTAGATTCATCATCACTGTTCAGCTTGGTGGTGAAGAATTTAGCTTGAAATGGATGCAATCTTTAACTTTTAATGCAATTGCCACCAAAGCTCTGAAGGTTGGCAGGTATTATATTAACAAGTGAGCTCGATAGGTCGAGAGTAGATTTCTGACAATGATATCCACTTGTTCTTGCTCGATTGGTCTGTTTACCATTTGAGCAGCTTTAGCCCACCACTTTGTAAGGAATATGGAGAATGATTCATCTGAAAGTTTCTTGGTGGTTTCCAAATCACACCTAATGACATCCACTTCAATGTTATAATGATATTGTCTAATAAAGGCATGACAAACATCATCTCATATTCTTTTTTAGCACTTGTCCAATGAAAGGAACCATCTTCTGGCGACTCCTGTTAGTGACTATTGGAATAGCTTAGCAAGAAGCTCATCACTAAATCCCAAAGGTTTCATTGCCCCATTTATATTTTTATATAGGTCTCAGGGCAAGTAGTTCCATCAAATCTATCCAATTCAAGCATTTTGAATTCAAGAGGAAGCTTGGCATCAAGCTATCCATATCAATTAAGTCATTATAGTGCTTTAGGGATTTGATGGCTTTCTCCATAGCTTCAAGTTTACCCATAAGCAATTTAGAGTCCAAATGAGATAAAGCTTCCCTGCCTTGAAAAGGATCTAAAAGAGAGGAAAAGCTAGAGTGGATAGTGGTGTTTGGGGCTTGGGGCTTGAGTATTAGTAGGTTTCTTAAGGTAGGTTTGGTTCATATTGCAATTAAGATTACTCTTATTGAGGTTTGCTTGGTTAATCATGGCTCAAACTTCCTTAATGATGGCTTGCCTTTGTTCTTTCATGTTTTCTTCAAATTGTGTCACATCCCAACCTTAGAGATATGACGGTCCTAGAACATGGGGAGACATAAGGTCACCCACGCCC
This sequence comes from Reutealis trisperma, assembly GCA_947687605.1. NCBI lineage: Eukaryota > Viridiplantae > Streptophyta > Magnoliopsida > Malpighiales > Euphorbiaceae > Reutealis > Reutealis trisperma. Next base: position 602,864 of record CANTUT010000327.1, on the reverse strand, counting down.
GTAGAACCCACTTACATATAAACAAATCATGCCTAGGATCTTACCAAACCTCTTACGATAACTCATTCAAAACATTTAGAGGAATACCTTAAATTGCGGAAGTCTAAAATAAATCATTTCATATAAAATCCATGACGAAAATAATATAAATCAATAAGTATCAATCAACATTCCTGGAGCATCTAATGATAAGACTTCATAAAAGAGTATTATTGATAACTTGGACAAGGAATTCCCCAAGCGAAGTAGAATGCTTGAGCCATCACCTTGCCTCCTCACATTTGCTCACCTGGAATCACACAAGGAAAAGAAATGAGATAGATGATCTCAATGAGTAAACAATAGGGATTGTATAATAACACATATCACTTAGAAAGGGCTCATAGCTCATAACATATATCTCATGATTCATAGTTTGCAATTTATAAAGGTTCGCAAAAATCACACTTATAACACATAGAGTGAAGGCTACTGCCATAATCACTCGAGCACATATAATGAAGGCTATTGCTATAATCACTCGAACACATAACACATAGAGTGAAGGCTATTGCCATAATCACTCGAACACATAGCCAATAATTACTCGTATCGGTACGAGGATCACATAGCCAATGATTACTCGCATCGGTATGAGGAGCACATAGCCGATGATTACCGGCATCGGTACGAGGAGCACATAGCTGATGATTGCCCCCATCGGTACAATGAGCACATAGCCGATGATTACTCGCATCGGTATGAGGATTTCTGCATAAAGGGTAAAAGGTACCATAGCTAGAGCTAATGGTAATTACAATTAACAATATCACATAAGGCAACAATAACATGTATTCCAATAACAATAGTGGTTTAGCTTTCAAACAAAAGATACAATGATAGTGTAATTCCAGAAAGAATATAAGTTAGGGTGTTAATCACAAGAAATTCTCATTGGGATAGACAAAATAGTTTTGGACCAAATGTCCCTTGGCAACCCAAGCTTGTCAAAGGAATCATATGATAATATTTAGAACAGAAAGAACTTGGGTTTCAAAGATCACCAAGGCTCACATAACAATATATCACACTTGTAACATAACAAAATATTACTTGCACTTGTAACATGAACATAGTGTTTACTCACACTTGTAGAATTAATACGATGTTTACTCATACTTGTAACAAGAACATTGTGTTTCTTCACCTTGGGATTCCTTTGCTCCTAGTACACGTAGTCCCTTTGCACTTCTAAAGCTCCTCAAACACTAATATAATATTTGATTTAATACTTAGTACTTATTTACTCATGATGCTCCTATCCCATAACTACCCCATTCACATATAGCATACACATATACTTAGAGTTCACATATAGGTGTACTCATCACTTGCACATAGCACGTTGACTTTAAAAGTCTTGTATACTTAGGCCTTATAGGCTCTCTTGATATCACATTACAATCACATTAATACCTTTTTAAGGTCATCACAATATCATTACCTGAATATCATTTCACTTTAGCAATTATCTTAGTTCACTTTACACTTCCATACATGTTAACTTAATATTTAACCTTTCAAGCGTCATTCTTAACTCTTATGGTCCTTTTCACTTCATTAATTCATAACCATATGTTCATCATTAAGTCATCATAACATCTATTTCCAAATTCCCCAATCACATTTGCATTCCAACCACAATATAGGGTTAAGATACCTTAAGTATACCAAAATGCATTTAAGCTTATCTAGGATCATACTTTCGACTGACATGAAATTTTATCATTTATTCTACATACATACAAGTCAATAATCATCAAAACACATCACATAAAATTTACAAACATTGGGACAAAAATGTTTATGGAGGCCGAATGCATCATCAAGGTAAAAACCAAATTCTTCTTATTTTCGTACTTTTCGTCTATTTCAAAAATATGTAAAAATATGGTTTGAACCAAGATTTTTCAGGTAAACATAACAAAAATCATTTTAGAATTTAAATCCATAAGAATCGGCCACTCTTAGAGTTGTTTATACATGAAAATTCAACCCTTTGCATTATAGAACATAAAACCATAAGTTTTCTTGTTTTCGGTATTTTTCGTTCATTTTAGAAATATGTAAATAGGTTGTTTAAACTATTATTTTTCATTCAATCATAGCAAATATTAGTTTAGAACACATCCATACATGATTTGGCAGCCATAGGTAGGATTTATACAAAAAAAAAATTCTAAGTTTAAAGGCTTAGGTGAAAAATCATGAGTTTTCACACTTTCCGCGCTTTTCGTTTATTTCAGCGATAAACAGACACATGAGTCAAATCATTATTTTTCATCTAACAAAACAAATATCATATTAGAACACTTCCTCATACAAATCGGAAGCCATATGTCCATTCAATAATAAAATTTTCTAACACCCAAGTTCTAACACAAAAACCTTGAATTCCTTTGTTTTTTGAAACTTTTCAGTCATCACAGAAATATGTAGAAATATTATTTAATCCAATGTTTTCCATCAAAACAAATCATAAATCAGTTTAGAAATAAAACATACACAAATTGCCCCCCTTTATGATGTTTATGCATAAAAATGATGATTTTAAGTTATTGAATTCACCTTTGGAGAAATCTCGCAGAAAGAAATGTGTTTCCGGTAGAAAATAGATTTTCTCTCCCAAAAACTCACTCAAACAGAATTAAATCTATAAAAATCAGTAATCAAACAGTTCAAAATAATTTTCTCATAATTTATTTTATAGATATCAGTTTAGAAATCAAAAGAGAAGAAAAACTTACGATTACGGTCAAGAAATCACGAAACTGAAAGGAGTTTTCTTAATTTCGGTAGAGAGAATTATTTTGGGAGAATTTTTCTGTGAAAATACTGGAATAACAGAGTGTGGCTGCTGTCTAAACTGATGGTGGCCGAAATTTTGCTTATATATTAGGGTTTGGGATGCAATTTCCAAGTTTGCCCTTAATGAGCTAGGTTAAGAGTGTTTTTGTGTAGTGGGCTTTTGGGTATTTGGGCTTTTTAATTAATTTAGGGCTGATTATAGGTAATTAAAAATACAATATTTTTCTTATTATTTTCATTAAAATTTTCCCAAAAACATTTATTTAAAAATATTTTAAAAATACTCATAAAATTATTTTATGCTTAAAAATCGCCTTTTTATATGAAAATTCATTTTATGAAAAAATAAATTATTTCATGCTAATGCATTTTATTCAAATCATTTATTTCACAATAACAATTCATATTAGGCATATTAAAATTAATTTAACATGCCCCAAACTCATAAATCACGTCACACATGAATTTTCATAAAATCAAATATTTTGTCACAACAACTCTTAATTCAAGCAATTTATCACAAAAACTCGTAGGGTAGATGTGGGTTGTTACAAATTGGATCTGTGAGCAGCTAAGACAACTTGGAAATACTCTTCTCACTTCTTAATGAGGCTAGTCATAAGTGTGGTTAGGGCATCCATGTCAACCTGGTTGGCTATTGGTACCTTGAAATAAAGCTGAAAAAACCCAATAAGTGAATGGGCAGGGATAGAAAATGTGATGGAAATATGGGTAAGCAGACTTTGATAGATTGGTAGGCCAACTATTTTAGGGTTTAAGGTATGATGAGCCAAAGATTTTAGGCTTAGGGCTTTAGAGTTTGGGTATATAAGGCTAAAGGTATTGGGCTTTAGGGTGGTGTCTTGAATTTTAATGGTTTGGGGTATGACAATGTCTTGTGGTTAAATTGATAGGGTATGGTAAAGATGAAGGTATAAGTGTATGATGTTAGCTAGGTTTGTATTCAACTAGGTCAGATTTTAGCTTTAGAAACTAGGTGAAGATTTAGTTTGGAAGGATAGGTTAGAGTTTAGTCTCAAGTAATTAGGATTGCAATTTATGGATGGTTTACCATGGGCTTAAGGATAGAAGGACTATGGGCTTTGTGATTGGGTTATAGATGTACCATGGATTTGGATCTTGGTGAACCATGGGTTTAGTGATAGTTGGATAATAGGTTTCATTGGACTAGATTATGGGCTTAGATGGGCCATAGGTTTGGATAGTACTGTAAAAGATGAAGCCAAGTCAACATTTAGCTTAGGTAAGGTCTATGGATAATGATGAAACTAGGTCAATATTTTGCTTTGATAAGAGTGTTTAGCTTGGGTAAAGATTGTTGAGGATGAAAGCTATATCAATGTTTAGCTTGGGTAAGAATTGTGAAGGATGAAAGCTAGGTTAGTCTTTAGCTTAGGAAAGGTTATGAGTAAGGATAAAGCTAAGTCAGTGTTTAGCTTAGGAAGGGATTAAGGATCAGGGTGAAGATAAGTCAGTGTTTAGCTTGGATAAGGATTGTGTAGGGTAAAGTTAGGTCAAATTTTGGATGTAAATAGAGGTATCATAGATGGGTTTAGTTTTACCATGAGTTTGATAAGGTTTGAGTTTTTGACCATGGGTTGAAGTGGACCATGGGTTTAGTGTGAAGATGTTTGGATAGAGGTGAGAGGGTTTAGAGTGAAGGTGAGGGTGTTTGGGATAGAGGTGAGAGTATTTATGGGGGAGGTGTTTAAATAGAGGTAAGAGTATTTGACCCTTCTTCAATTCAAGGTGCAACCTAGATTTGAGATGAATGCATATTTTTTTATACAATATGGGTGTCTGATATGCATGAGGAAAACATTTTATGAGGATGCAAAGGTGCAAGGTTTTGATAATGGTACATACAACCTAAGGTCATGATCTAGGCTTATTATATGAAAAGGGTAAAGGTGGCTTGGATAGGGTATCCATCACACTAGAGCAATGATATACCTAACCACATGAGTCAAAGAGCCTCACATGAATCTAACAGTACGTATTGCTCATTACACCTTTAAAAGGATCAAAGGATTCATTGTGGGGTGGATGATTTCGCTATCAGTGAATAGACCTAAGGAAGGTTACCCATTTGATGCTTCATTATCCATTATCTTCCTATAATTAGGTTTAGAGGCAAAGAGCCTATGCACATAATGCATGAAAATCATTTTTTGCATTAAAAGTGCCAAACTTTTATTTAAACCAATTGGTAGTCCTCTTATTTCTTAGTTAAAAAGAAGGTAGTCCCCAATGGAGTCGCCAACTGTAAGCCCTCACCCTAGCACCGGTCCGATCCACTAAAAGAGATCGAAATGGTCATTTGGGTTAGAACTCATGATGGAACCCTCAAGTTCAAATATGTTGATTTTGAAAAGATGTTAGAGTTGCTATCTTAATTTTATTTTTATTTGGGAAAAAAGTTAAGATAAAAATCTAATTAAATGATTCTAATTTTATCCCAATAGAAAAAGTACATTAATCCTCAATTACTAAAGAGGATTAGGGGACTAGGTTTTTGATTTATTTAGAAAAAATTAGTTTGGCAAGTTTAATATAAAATGACATTAAAATAAAATTCTCGAATAGTTATAAATGCATGAATAATTTAATTAATGCATGACATTCATTCATTAAATAATACAACAATTAAGAGTACAATAAAGTAAAAGGAAAATATTAAATTTACAATGAAAACCCAAAATAGGGGATATTTCCTCTAGCCCCTATGGGTTATAGGAAGTCACACATTCCCCAAACTAAATCCTAAAGTAATGCAACAAAGAAAAGAATACAAAATAAATCCTAGTCTATATGAAGAAGGTGAAGGGGGAAGATTATTGTTTATTTTAGTTGGATTTGATGCTTGGAACAAGCATGCCTGCGCGTCCCTTTGAATGGGAATCAAAATCTGCATAGTTCTCCTTTCTTACGAAAGGGATTTGTTTAGTCTTAGCCTTTTATCATGTTTCGATTGATTGATTAAAAGAGGGTTGAGTTGATTGATTTTAATATATTATTAAGTGGAGTTAATTAAGTCAGATTCTAACTAACTATCTTAGCAAACCAAACATTAGGTAAGGAGCCTTAGAACAAGAATCCCAAAGAGGGAAACTAAAATGAAATAAATGAATAAATAAAGAAAAGAGAAAGGAAACTTACCTTGAACGGCAAGCGATGACTTGCCTTGGATGACAGGTAATGATTTGCCTTGAACGGTGGGCGATGGCTTATCTCGAATAGCAAAAAACTTTTGACTTAAAGGGTCAACTTGGAAAGTCACAACCCAAGTTTCTTTGCAAAACAAAGAGCAATAGCAAAAAATAATAATAATAAGCAAACTTTAAACTAAAAAGCTCATTCCTTGGCAAACCAAACTTATAGAGATGGTTCGCTTAATGCAAAGGCTAATCAAGCAAACCAAAAGGTAAAGGTCAATAGGAGTGGAAAATTGAGTTAAGGGGCCTATATTTATAGTAGAAAGATTAGGGGAAGAGTTTGTAAGCTTCTGATGTGGGATAAGTGCAAAAATTGAAGAAAAATTGAAAAAAAAAAAGGGGAATTACCTCTGCTAACGTGCAGTAGTCTGCAACAGTAGGCCAAATTTTAACCAGTTTCACAATTTCGACCCATTTTCACCTGTTTCTTGTCCATTTTTCACCATTCTAGTTGTGTTGTGCTTGTTATTCACAACTGATGATATGAGGGTGGTTCAAAAGTCAAAGGGATAGGTTTTGGTTCCTAAGGCTTCATGTCCTGGTTTTTCGATTTTGGTAATTTCGGTTTTCAAAAGTCTATTTATCAAGCCTAAACACCTCTAAGGTTTCAACTGCAATCTTGAGGGTATAAAATTAAAGGTTCATAGCTAAGAATCTTAAAACATATTCTCTAAGCATAATCTTAGTATGATTCTTGTCACTTGTATGCACTGAATAGTCATAATTTAGAAATTCTGTCTAAGAAGATTAGGTTTTGATAGTAGTATGTGTCCTAAGAGCCATATAATAGTTATGTAATAGTAGATATAAATTCCCAATGGCACGATAATATATTCATAATGTGAAAAGGGTTTCATATTATTGAATATAGTCCTTAAGTATTTGTAAGAGGATCTATTCTCAAGTATTGAGACTATGGGAGACAGATCACTCTTGTACAAATATTTTAAATATCTTCATGGTCATAGGATTAATGACTAGGCATCATTAATTCTAGAAGACCATCACTCTGTTTGTTTTTTATAATTAGTATGCGATACAGATGATTATAGAGGCAGTGAGTCTTATACTGCTTGACATATGATGTCGATACAAATATGTGGATATTCATAGGATGAATAGTTGAACTACGACATTAGATGATAATAATATGGGGTTTTACTATTTGTCAATTATTTATCATCTAGGTCACAATAGTATATATAATCCTTTGACTTCAGAGATACTATATCTCATATATAGGAAGTTAGGATTTATTACTGCTTAGATAGATGTACTATTCATGTACGGATATATGGCATGTGATGGTTCTAATTTGTTATGTATGGAGGTAAGTGATCGCTAAGATAGAATTCATTACCTTGAGTAAATGAGGTTAAGATCCTATGCTATCTAATTATTCTTGATAACTTAAGCACCTAGCCAGGATAGACAGATTCACTAGAAAGAGTTTCTAGTAAGAATCTAATTTCATCAAGAATTAAAACCGAGATAAAGACATAGAATCAAGGCACATTAGGGTTTAACATAAACCATTACCCTAGCTAAGATTGAGATCTTTAATGAAGGGATTCTAGTGCATGATGATTTATGATTGATGGTCCATGTGATGTTTAAAGTTATCAACTATAAATATTCATTTCTAATTAGGTAACCGTGACATGGAATGCTAGCTGTCCCTTACAACTTATGGGACTAAGTGTGAAGTGGGGATTTCACATTAGTAGAGAAAAATATTTTCTCATTCCTATTGCTAATTAGACATAAACCTAGAAAGTCACACACCCAATAGTGATCGCCTTCCAAGTGTAAAAGGTTTACCATAATAATCAATTAAAGTGTTTAATTAATTGATTAGTGATAAAATGATTAAACATGTAATTAAATTTACAAGGACCCTAGCATGTCCTGATGTTTAATCTATGAAGGTTTCTATTCAATTAAATCTTAACTTGTATATGATGCAAATGAGAAAGATTAAATTGAAAATTAATTTAGACTAAATTAAAGATATAATTTTAAGTTTAGTAAAAACCCTTAACACATGAAATGTGGCCTAAGCCCATATGTGATATGGTTAAGAGGCAATTTAAGGGTTAGAGAAAATTCACTATTCATGAGCCCATGTGATGGGTTTAGGGGGTTAGAGAATTTTCTACTAAGGTTAAAATTATAATTACATCTTTTGGCCGATAGAAATGTCCATTTTACCCCTAAAGGATATAATGGTCATTTCACTATTTGAAGAAGCAAAGTCAACTTTGCCTCTTCGCCAAATGGTGAGCTAGAAGAATGTAAGAGGATATTTAAGTCTTTGTGAACACTTAAGTATTAAGTCTTAGAAAGATATAAAAGCCTTAGCTTTTATGTTGCAAATGAGAAGAGAACATCATTTTTAACATTTGAAGCATTTCTAGAGAGAGAAGTTGAGAGAGAAAGAAAAATGAAGAAAGTGTTTCTTCAATTTTTCTCTTGATCTTCAATCTTTTTCTTTGTGAAAGAACAATTGCTTGCAAATTAAAAATGTGTTTAGTCCAAAACAAACCCAAGAGAAACATTAAACTTCCTAAAGGTTTTTGAGGGAAAAACTTGAATCAAATTAGGCAACCAAGAGAATGATTCAAGAACACCAAAGAAACCAATAGGAGACTTGGAGGTGAGCTAGGTGTGAATGATATAGAGGCTTCACACTTGGGAAGCTCTTTGTTAAAGAAAGAAGGAACCAATAAGAGATAATATGATTACTCTTCCTTCTTCTTTATATGCATATGTGTTTTACACATAAATTAATTGATTGTTTGAATGAATTTTGAACCAAAATTGGGTGAAGTGAAATATTAAAATGTTTGAAATTTCAACTCACCACCTTCTTTTCACTGCGTTTGGCTCCACCATTCCTTCAGGTTTTAAGTGGGACCTATTTGTGATCCTTCTAGCCTTTCCTAAAAATTTTTATTAAGAAATTTTATCTAAGGAGACTGAATTTTAACTAGGACTTGACGTGACCCCTCCGGCATTTCCTTGGGAATTGTCTCAAAGGTGCTATTTTGATAGTGGAATTATTTTCCATTTTTGGGAAGAATAATAGTTTCCTTTACTATTTTAGAAATGGAGAACACCTTGAACAATGACAATGTGAATGAGAATAATAAGACTCTTGTGCCTAATCCTATGGCAAGAATGCCTACCCCAACTATTCAAGTCTCAATTCCAGTGAATCTTAGTGAAAAACCTAAGAAATTCAATGGATTGAATTTTAAGAGATGGCAACATAAGATGCTATTTTATTTGACCACTTTTAAATCTCCTGAGCTTAATGATGATAAATGAGATGTTCAAGTTAGAACCGCATGTGATATTTAGCATCATTCTAATTTCTTACGTAGAAATTATATAATGACTAGTCTAGCTTATTCATTGTACAATCTTTATAGCACGATGAAAATTACTAAGGCATTATAAGAGTTAGACAAGAAATATAAGTCAAAAAACAGAGTGCTAAGAAGTACATAGTGGGACATTTCCTTGACTATAAAATAGTGGATTCAAAAACTGTGGTAAGTCAAATGTAAGAACTTCAAGTAATTCTCCATGGAATTCATGCTGATGGGATGAACTTGAGTGAGATCTTCCAAGTAGCTACTATCATTGAGAAGCTACCTCCCACTAGAAGGATTTCAAGGACTAGCTTAAGCACAAGCAAAAAAAGATGAATGTTGAAGAGTTAATTATTAGATTTTGCATCGAAGAAGACAATAGAAGCTTAAAAGAAGAAGGGGTTCATCTCTTTAGAGGATAAGGCAAACATTGTCTAGCATGGATAAAGTTCAAAGCAGAAGAAAACCAAGATTGACAAAGCGTCCAAAATGGGATCCAAAGGTGGAGTTTCCAAGAAGAAATTTTAAGGCAAATGCTTTAATTATGACGAGATAGGTCACAAGTTTGTTGATTACAGGTTGCCAAAGATGAAGAAGAGTAATGAAGCTAATCTCTTATAGGAAATCACACAAAATGTCTTTGACATCAACCTAGCTGCTGTGATATCAGAGGTAAACTTGGTCAGGTCTAACCCAAATGAATGATGGATTAACTCTAGTGCTACAAGGCACATGTGCTCAGAATGTGAGGTGTTTTCCACCTTACCCCTAAAAGCAAGGAAAAGCTATATAAGGGCAATTATGCCACTTCTGAAGTCCTTAGTAAAGGAAAGGTGGTACTAAAAATGACTTATGGCAAGGAGCTGACTCTAAACAATATTCTGTATGTGCCCAAAATCTGCAAAAACTTGGTGTTCGGTTCACTACTTAATAAGCATGGATTTCTAATGGTATTTAAGTTAGACAAAGTTGTTTTATCTTAGGGTGGGATATATATTGGAAAAGGATGTGTATTTAATGGGCTTTTTAAGCTCAATGTAACTGTGATTAAGCATATAAATGAAAGTAACTCTTCTGCTTACTTGCTTGAGTCTTCCAATTTATGACATGGTAAACTAAGACATGTTAATTATAATACCTTAAGAAGGTTAATTAACTTGGGCCACATAACTAATTTCCATATAGATCCAAAATATAAATTTAAAATTCGTGTTGAGGCAAATTAACAAGATCATCTTTCCAAACAACTGAAAGGAAAACTAAACCACTTAATTTAATACACAGTGATGTATGTGATTTAAAATTTGTGCAAACAAGGGGTGATCATAAATGTTTTATTACATTTATTGATGATTGCACAAAATATTGTTATGTGTATTTACTTAAAAGCAAGAATAAGACTATATAGAAATTTAAACTCTATAAAATTTAAGTTGAAAATCAAGTTAATAGGAAACTTAAGGTGGTAGGAGCAATTATGGTGGTAAATATGAAGTACCATTTGGTGAATTATGTGCACAATATGGAATTATACATGAAATTATAGCATCTTATTCACCTTAATCAAATAGTGTGGCTGAGAGGAAAAATTGTACATTGAAAGAAATGATGAATGAATGTTCATAAGTTATGGGCTACCTCAAAACATGTGAAGGGAAAGTTATTTTGTCATCAAATTACCATTTAAACAAGGTGCCTCGAAAGAAAGAAGACAAAACTCCTTATAAGTTGTAGAAAAGAAGAAAGCCTTCTTATAAATACTTGCAAGTGTGAGGGTGTCTTGCTAAAGTGGTTGTTCCAACACCAAAGAAAGTGAAAATAGTCCAAAATTAGTTGATTGTATTTTCATTGATTATGTATAAAATTGTAGTGTTTGTTGATTTCTTGTGCATGAGTCAAAAATCCCTGACATACATAAAAATACAATAATATAATCAAAAAGGGTGAGTTCATCTAAATGAACTTTTAAGAATAGTCAAGATTGAATCCAATAAGGAGAACTTGAATTTGAGGATGAGCCTATTGAGACTGACCTAAAGCACAATAAGAGAGCAAAGACAAAAAAAAAATCTTTTGGTCCTAATTTTCTAATTTACATGTTAGAAATAGAACCTCAAACATATGCAGAAGCTATGAACTCTTCAAAAGGTCTTTTATGGAAAGAGGCCATTAAGAATGAAGTAAATTCCATCATGGAAAATAATACTTGGGAATTAGTGGATTTACCTTTGGGATGTAAATCACTAGGAACCAAGTGGATCTTAAAAGGAAGATGAAAGCAGATGAATCAATTGATAAGTATAAAGCTAGACTTGTAATTAAGGTTATAAATAAAAAGAAGGTTTAGATTACTTCGATACATATTCTCCTATAACAAGGATATATTCCATTATAATGATAATTGCTATTGTAACATTGTATAATCTTGAAATACATCAAATGGATGTGAAGACAGTTTTCCTAAATGGAGAATTGGATGAGGAAATTAACATGGCATAGGCTGAAGGCTTCATTGTCCTTGGACAAGAGAAGAAAGTGCATAGATTGGTTAAATCTTTGTATGGCTCGAAGCAAGCACTAAAGAAATGGCATGAAAAAATTGATTATGCAATTCTAACAAATGGGTTTAAGATCAATGAGTGTGATAAATGCATTTATATCAAAGATACTAGTGATGGCTATGTCATACTATGTCTGTATGTTGATGACATGCTCATTGTTGATAGTAATGAAAAGATGATCCAGTCAACCAAAAGTATGTTGAATTCAATATTTCATATGAAGGATATAGGGCTAGCAGATGTGATCTTACAAATAAAAATCTCAAGAAGGTCAGATAGACTCACATTAAGTCAAACACACCATATGGGCAAAATGCTTGAGAAATTCAATAAGAATGATTCGAGTGTGGCTAGAACCCCATTAGACTTGAGTCTCCATCTATCTCAAAATAGAGGTAAGAGTGTGTCTCAAGTGGAATATGCTAGAGTGATAGGCAGTCTCATATACTTAATGAGCTGTACAAAACCAAATATTGCTTATAAATAAGTAAATTGAGTCGATATATCATTAATCTAGGAATGATCACTGGAAGGGGGTAATAAGAGTACTTAGGTACTTATGGTAAACTCATGATTATTAATTACACTATCATAGGTATCCAACTATCCTAAAAGGTTATAGTGATGCAAACTCGATCTTTCATATAAAAGACTCAAAGTTTACTAGTTGATATGTATTCAAACTAGCAGGTGCAACTGTGGCTTGGAAATCTTCTAAATAAATTGTTATAGCAAGATCCACAGTAAAATCTGAGTTCATTGCCTTAGATAAGTGTAGTGAAGAGGCTGAATGGTTATGCCATTTCTTAGAAGATATTCCAAAATGGAAAAGTTCCATGCCACTAATTTTCATACATTATGATAGTCAGTCTGCCATTGGAAGAGCATACAGCAATATATATATAATGGTAAGTCGAGACATATCCATCGTAGATATAGCACCATTAAATAACTACTCTCAACTGGGGTTATTACTATTAACTATGTAAAATCAAAGGATAATATAGCGAATCCAATAACCAAAGGGTTAAATAGAGATTTAGTTGACAAGTCATTGAGGGGAATTGGACTAAAGTCCATAAGAGAATAATAAGTCAGTGCAAATGAAACCCAACCTAGTTGACTGGAGATCCCAAGATTTAGGTTCAAAGGGACAATCTAATTATAAAGACTTAGTGAGATCACTACAGGGGTTATCCTCTTGTCCAGTCCTATGATGAAAATAATGATGCCTATAAGAAGTGAGGATAAGTAGTGATCAAACTAATAATTTAATTAATCAAATTTGCTAAGTTAAAGACCTAATTAATTTCAACTAAAATTTAAAATTAAAGTAAAGCATGAGGTACTTAAAGTGGAAGCAACTTATTTTTTTACTTTATTTTTAAAAAAAAAAAAAAAACCTAAGTGTTTTTCTTAATGCTGTTTACCTTGATATTTTTTTTCCTAAAAAAATAGAGATATTCGTACAAGAAATTAAAAAAATAAAAGGGAAAAAGTTTGACTTAACTAATATAAGCAATAATATTGTCAAGTGAACAGCCCTAATAAATGGTGCTCTAAAAATAGTGCCACCCTAAATTTAAAGATCAATTTGGTATTTTGATCTTCTAATTAATAATTTTTCTAACAATTATGATCTAAGATATAATTTCAACTAAATTTCAAAATTAGAATAAAATAGTCACAAAACAAAAATAGAATATAATTAGAAAAATGTACAAAATTCAGGTATTAGGCCAAAATAATTTGAAAGTTTAAATGGCCTTCAAATTAGTTATTATTTCGGTAAATTATCACATGGACCTGAGTCAATGTAGCTAGGTGGACCACAACATGTATACAACACACGCCTATCAATATGCATACTATTTTTTAATTATTTAAAAAAACTATTTTATTTTACTTTGGCGCCCATTCACATTTTCTTTCTACTTCTTCATCTGTTCTTCTTTTCCATCTATCTATGTGTCCATTTTTTCTGTAACCCTTATTTTTCTTTCTCTTCAAATTGTTCTACTCTCTTTCATATTCTCTTCGTATCCATTTTCTTTTCTGGCATTGTTATTGTAATAGCAGTATGTTTTTCTCCATTTTGTGTTTTTAATTTGTTAGTTTTTGTTTTACTTTGTTATTTTTGTGATTTATTTCATTAATTATTGTTTTAAAGTTATTATGTGTTTGATTCTAGTGTTAAAAGTGTTGTTCAATCTATTAAAGAATGGAAGAGGAAGAAGACTAATGGTTTTGTTATTTGTCCACTTACTTTTCTTATGGTAAACACCTTTTATATTTATTACTTATTTTTTGTATATTCATCTATTACTAGTTTCAAATTCATTAAACATAGGATTTAAGTTCATTACTTATGAATTGTATCTTCATCTTTTTCTAATGGTAAGTACCTTTTATATTCATTACTTATTTTTTATATATTTATCTATTATTAGTTTTAGATTTATTAGATATAGAGTTTAGGTTTACTTATAGATTGTGTGTACATCTTTATTTTTCTTTTTACGATAAGCACCTTTTTTATTCATTACTTTTTTTATATATATTCATCTATTATTAGTTTCAGATTCATTAGATATATGATTTAGGTTCATTAGTTATAAATTCTATGTTCATTTGTTTTTCTTATGGTAAGCACATTTATATTCCTTACTTATTTTTTGTATATTCATCCGTTATTAGTTTCATATTCATTAGATATAGGATTTAGATTTATTACTTATAAACTATATATTCATTTGTTATTTTTTTCAAGTTCATTAAACCTAAGGTTTGAGGTCATTAGTTATAATGTGGATATTCATCTGTTATTAGTGTAAAGTTAATTAAATATAAAGTTTAGGTCTAGATAGCCAAAATCACAACCACAAATGATTTTGAAGGCTTCATCAACATATTGTACATACAATCCCAATAATTCCTCATCCGCAATTTTCAATTACGACACAAAATTATTATTTTGAATATCAACTACAGAAAGACATGATATCATTTGAAAATTATATTTTTTTGCGGTGAACATGTAATTGAATGGTGATGAATATATAGTTTATGAATGATGTACATGATTCATGGGTTTGATGAATATATAGTTTATGAATGATGTACATGATTCATGGGTTTGATGAATATATAGTTTATAACTTATGATGTTCTATGATAATAATGACAAGTATGATATGAAACTATAGTTAAATATTGATGAATATATGGCTAACGAATGATGAACCTCATGAATATGTTTGATGAATGTATAGTTTAAACTTATTAACATGTAGTTTTTCCATAAATTATATGTATGACATTATGAATATGTATGTGTTGAATCTATAGGTTACGAGTAATGAATATTAGATTTACATTTGATGAATACACAGTTTATAATTTATGAACATGTAATTTTTAATGTATGAAGGTTACAAGTAATGAATATTAGGTTTACATTTGATGAATACAAATTTTGTAATTTATGAACATGTAATTTTTAATGTATAAAGGTTTGGTTTTATGATTTATTGTTATAGTTTTTTAACAATAGTTTACATAATATATAACTATGAACCTATGATATATGTCTATATTTTATTGAAATTTCTATTTTTTTTAATGTATAAATATGAATATGAAGGAAAGAGAAAGAGAAAGAAGAAAAGAGAGATTGACAAAGATTGTAACTATATCCGTAGGTGAATTACAAATTTCAATTGAATTTTCAATTACAGAGATGATGTTTCCATCTATGTTTTGGTTGATTTCTACCATAAATTGATTTTAAGTTTTGACAGAGTTAGGTTGAGCTTTGTTATTTAGAAACTATAGATTTTTGTTGTTTTCATTCTACTGAAGTTATGGATTTCAAATTAATATTAGTTGAAATTGTTTTGAAGAATTTGGAGAAGACAATGGTGATGAATGGCAATGAATTAATGTGAGGAATCATTGAAGATATGCTAGGTTGTTATTTTGGAATTATAGAGAGTTTTTTGTGTGATTTCTATTCTAGTTTAAACAAAATTATGAAGCATAGTATAAGAACCCTATTATTTCAAAGTAAACATAAATTAGTAATTTTAGAGGAAATTACACTATTTACTCAATTTTTTGAAGTATTAACATTTATACGCTACTTTTAAAGTTTTTAGTTTTTTGCCAATTGTGTTTTAATTTTTTACGCTTTTTAATCTATTCCAATTATTTTTTCCCGTTATTTTTTTCTTTTTTTTTTTTCACGATACTCATCTCTCTCTTCCTTATGGTGACAATTTTCTTCTCTCTTTTGCACTTCTCTATCTCCACCACACCATGATCTTTCTATCTGACTAACTAAAGTCTCTCTTTTTCTCTCTATCTCTCTTTTAGTGTCTTTCTCTATCCATGGCTGACAATAAGGTAAATCTTTTTTTTTTCTTTATGCTCTCTAATTTTGTACCAAATTTCTAATACTTTTCTTGCATTTTTTTTAGTTGATATTTGTTTTAATAAATGGGTTTTTATTTTTTTATTTTTTGGGTTGATTTTGTATAGGTGGTGTTGAATTGGTTGACAAATGGTTGTAATGTGCTGGATTTGGTTTTGAGTGTTTGAGAAAGATGAGGTAAAGGGATAAGGTTGAAGGAGATGACTGAAGATTAATGGAGACATTTTTAATTTTTCATATAATATAGGAATGTTAATTTTAGATTGTTTATGGAGATGGGTACTTGGTTTTTATGGAGATATTGTTATGGTTTGCTAAAAAGGAGCCAAAAAATCCAAAACTAACAATAAGATTTTGCTTCAAAATCAAGCTTTAGTGTTACAGACCTAAAGGACAAGTCCCACCTCTTCACTTGGTTTGCTACCGTTGATCGGTTTATTCTCAAACTAATCATTCACCAATAGGAAATCGAACTTGAATTTCTAAAAATTTTCACTATAAAAGACTTTGTGTTTTGTTTCTTTATGTTTTGTTTGCATCACTCTAAGTACGCCTAATTTTTAATTGAGTGAACTTACAACTAATTTTGATATGGAGAATTTTGGATTTTGATCAAATTGGTGAAATTTTGAAAAACCAAAGATCTCTAATAGGAGATCACCATTGAAGCAATGGAAAAAATAAGGTAAATCCATATATTCCATTAGGTAAGAAAGAGTAAAGTGAAATGTCAGTTCAATACATGTGACTACTCTACTAAGAGAGGACCATGCAAAACATATCCCCCTTGAGCGATAAATTTCTTGGTTTTCATGAATATTATTGGTCTGTATGGGCCACCTAACTAAGAACATTAGAATGTTAAAGGAATTTATACATCAAATTTGACTTGATTTGAGAGATTGGCACATTTGATTCAAGGTGCGGTGTCTCGAGGAAGTTGGAAGCCTATTTTTCTCTCTAAAAATGGTCCGACTATCTCTCACTTGATGTTTGTTATTGATATGGTGTTGTTTGTTAAAGCTAGTATGAATCAGATGCACGTGGCGCTAGACTATTTTGATATTTTTTATAAAGCTTTGGGTCACAAAGTTAACTATGCTAAATCTTGCATTTACCTGTCAGCTAATATGAGTACTGAGGTTGCACAGGGTATTTCTGCCTTATCTAATATCCCTTTTATTGATAGATTGGGTAACTACTTGGGCGTTCCCTCTGTGGATGATAGAGTTTCGACTTCTAATTATAGGTATCTTCTAGATAGAGTGGAGGCTAGATTGAATGGTTGGAGTGCAAAGTACTTAACTATAGCTGGGAAGGCTACTCTTGCTCAGTCTCTACTCACCACTATTCCACTCTATGCTATGCAATCTATGCTACTTCCAAAAACTATTTGTTTAGAAATAGAAAATTTGGCCAAACAATTTATTTTGGGGGGAAATAGTGACAAGTGTGCCATTAGTTAGGTGAGATGGGACTAAGTGTTAGAGTCTAAGGATCAAGAAGGTCTTGGTATCAAAAATCTTTCTGACATGAACGAGGCTTTTTTGTCAAAATTAGGATAGAGGCTACTTAATGAAGGGGATAGCCTTTGGGCCTAAGTTCTTATCAAGAAATATATTAGAGATGATGTGAAAGTGGAGAATTTCAAGCCTAAAAGTGGTGCATATGCTGTTTGGCAAGGCATTGTCAAGAGCACCAATGTTTTACATAAAGGAGTGAGAATGAAAGTCTTGAATGGATGCCACACTCAATTCTAGATTGATAAATGGTTATTAGGTGAGCCTTTATTTACTTTTGCTTTTAACCAACCTGATTTTGCAGATTTTAGTAAGAGAGTTGTGGATTACTTGGTGAGGGATAGGACTTGGAAAGCCATTATACCTTACTTCCTTCTAATGTTTTGGATAAGTTATCCTCTGTTTTACTAAGGGAGGATGATTCAGTTGAGGATGGGTGGACTTGCAGTTTGGATTCTCGATGTACATTCTTCATCAAGTTTACATATGATGCATTATCTAGCAAAGAGGAGAATGGAACCAATTTCTGGAAGAGAATTTGGGAATTAGATGTTCCTCAAAAGATTTGTATGTTCTTATGGCTTGTCAGTCACCAAAAAATCATGTGTAATTTTGATAGACATAAGCGTGGTTTTACTTCAAATCCTAGTTGCAATTATTATCATGTTGATATTAAAGATGTTTTGCATATGCTTAGAGATTGTCTTAAAGTTGAACATATTTGGAGAGAACTTCTCCCAACCCGTGAGTTTGAGTTACAAAAATCCTTGTCATTAAAGGATTGGATTTCCATAAATCTTTCTAGTCAGGTTTGTTCTTCCTTTACTAGTAATTGGGATATTTTATTTTCTAATGCTGTTTGGTGGATTTGGATATGGTACAACCATTTTGTTTTTAGGGGCAATGATGTGGATCTGAATTTCAAAATTCAATGGCTGCACTTCTCTTAAAAATAGATCCTAGATGCATCCCAAACAACCAAAGTGATGAGGAATAGTGTCTCTAAGCATGTCACAAAAATGGTTGGGTGGGGTTGCCCTCTTGAACAGTGGGTGAAACTTAATACCGATGGTGCTAGTAAGTGGTCTTTTCATTAAGCTAGTGGTGGTGGTCTAATCCGTGACACAGAAAGAAGATGGCTTGCTGGGTTCTCTATTTTTATTAGTTCTTGTCAAGCTATTGAAGTTGAGTTATGGGCTGCTATCACGGGTTTGCAAATGGCTTAGGACAAAGGCTTTCACAAGGTTCATCTTGAAGTAGATTCCTCTCTTGTGGCTGAATGGTTAAGAGCAAGGTCTAATGTGTCTATTAGCAATGTTTCCAATTTGATTTTCAAGTGTTTGCATTTGATGGATCAAGATTGGGAAGTTCGTGTTAGTCATGTTTATCGTGAAGGAAACCAAGCGGAAGATTTTATGGCTAATTTGTCTTCTACTCAAAATCAAGGTGTTGTTATTTGGGATCATCTGCAACATGATAGGATTAGACTTGGATGGAATAGAAGAATCAAAGTTGTTTAGTGTTTTATTTTGAGATTCTGTGGGTGTCCCCCTTCCTTTGTATCTAAAAAAAATTGACTTGATCGATTTTTTTATTGGATTTTTTTTTAAATGTGACATGTTAAAGGAATTTATTATAAGGCAAACACTCTATTAATAGTTTTACTGGTTTAATATATAGCATGCAGTTCGAATCTCATTAATATTGTAAAGCTAATAATTGATAGAAATCAATAATAATTAAAATTAAATTTGATTCATTATTTTTATTAATTAAATAAAAATGGTTAGATGTTTATTGTGGAATTTAAATATATGTCTCAATTAAATTGTGAATTGAAGTAATGAAATCATCATTTCAAAGGCAAACCCACTACTAAAATCTCAACAAGTAGAATTAGGTTGTCTTTTGATTGATTTGTCATTGATTATTTATTGATAACAAGTTAATTATAGATTGATTATAGGTTGATCATTAGTTTTTGCGTATTTTAATATTAATGTTGCTAAAATACTAGGTTTTTTTTTTTTTTTTTTTTTATCAAAGGTAGATTTGTGGTTGCTTTTTCTTTTTCTATTATTTTTTTAGTAGTGAGTTAGTCATATTTATGAAATAAATTATAGATCAGGTCATATTTATGAAATAAATTATTTTTAGAAATAATTAAGTAGACAGAAATTGTAATTTTAATTTATTGATTTAATTTAATTTTCTTATTTTTTTAATTTTGGGTTGTAATTAGTTGATCTTAAATAATTTGAATTAAACTCAATTCAAAAAATTATAATACTCAATCAATTTGATCGAATATGTAATTTTATAATTTTAAATATACTTTTTAAAAAAATATTATTAAGTAGTAATTTATTAATTCCAATTTAAATTTAAACTATTTAAATAATAATTTTTTGTTGGCTGAATTTTAATTTTTTTTAGTCTCTTTATTTAATATTTTATTATATAATATTTTTAAATATTTGTACGTTTTTAACATTTTGTTTATGTATGAGATGGATTATCTTAGTTTAATACATTTTATATTTTTTGTTAGTTTTGTCACCTTTTTGAATTTTTTGCATGTGTTTTTATTTTCACTTTTATTTTTATTTTTGTTTCATTTGTATACTAAGAATCAACATTAATATTGCTAAAATACTGCAATTTGAGAAAGATAATGGAAAATTTTGAGAATTAAATTGTCTTTTGGTTAATCAGAAGTTGATTTGTAGTTGATTACATGTTGATTATTGGTTGTGACAAGTTAATTGCAAGTTGATTACAAATTGATTGTCAGTTTTTTGCATATTTTAGCATTTTTATTAATAAAATACTAGTTGTTTTTTATTGATTAGAATTTAATTTGTGTTTGATTACAAGTTGATTGTTGATATTTTGTGGTTAATTACATATTGATTGTTGCTTTTACATATATTACTGTAATTTCATAGAGATAATGAAATAGCTTGAGAATTAGATTGTATTTTGGGTGATTAGAGGTTGAATTTGTGGTTGATTAGGTTGATTATTGGTTGTTTATAAGTTGATTTTTGGTATTTTTGATTGATTTTATTTTTGCGTATTTTAGCATTAGCATTACAACTCAATATAGTTTATATTTTTGTGTCTATGTCCATTGTCATGTACAAATAATTATTTTATACCTATATCTATATAGAAGAAGGAAAAGAATAAGATTTCAAATTAGAATATGCGAAAGTGAGTAAGAATTATATTATTATACTTCACATATATCCATAATATACCTTTCATATACTCTTTACTGTGTATTATTAAAATAGAATTTCAAATCAGAATATGCAAAAGTGAGTAAAAAATTATATTATCATACTTCACATATATTCAAAATATACCTTTCATATACTCTTTATTGTGTATTATTAAAAAAAATTCTTTTTATAAATTAAAATACAATATTAACATTTTTTTTAAAACGAATTTTCAAGAAATTTAAAACTGATTTTCTTTACCACATTTCACTTTTAAATTTTTATTTTTTCCTCTTTTTTAAAATTTAAAAAACAAACTCCCGCATAATTAAAAAATCATTTAAAAGATAATATATATATATATATATATATATATATATATATATATATATATATATATATATATATATATATATATATATATTCAAATCAATAAACAAAATCTAATAGAAAAATCTTATAAAATTTTATTTCTTTGACCAATAAGTAAAATATTTCAAAAATGATATTCATTCAATTATATTGAATATTTAATTTTTCACTAATGTTTTAAATTGAAAATTTTTGACTTATTTAAGATTCTCCAATTTTCAAGTTATAATTTTATCTTTTAAATTAACAATATTTATTTGATATAAAATGGACTAGTGACAATGAAGCTGATGGTTTTCTTTTAAATTTTTATTTTTTTATAATCAAAGGTCGAAAATGTACTTGACCATAAATTTGAAATTGCATTATTCAAATTTAACACAGCAAAGGAGGACTCGGCACATTATTGCCCATCTAAAGACAAATATACTTAGCAAAATAGAGACAGATTAAAAGAAAAAAATCAAACACAAAAATACCACCCACATAATGGAAACATTAATAACATTTGTAACTAATTTGAAAATAGTTAGTAGAACACTGTATCTGTCTGCATAACTTAGCAAAGCTGTAATGGTATAGAATTTAACCTATAATACTCGCAACTCACCAGGTAAAGCATTTTGGCTAATTTAGCTGATAGATCATCAACATGGCAGCAGTAAAACATTGTGGCCCACTATTGAATCTTCTCATAAATCCACCTTGTCAAATTGTCAAGTACTTCTAGCTGATTTATTTTCGTTAATGAACACACCCACTGTTTTAAACCAACGCAAAAGATTTCGATGGTCCTTCACATACAGCCAAGCTTGAAGAAAAATAAAGAGACTCTCGTTCACACCTCGTTCTTCGATGTAACTGTGCAGTGCATCTCTCATCTTTTCATCAAATTCTCTGTTAATGAACAATTCATCAGAAATCATCAGTACATCAATCACAGTTTCCACTCGGACAAAAGACAACTCAACAAAACATATATATATATATATATATATATATATATATATATATATATATTCATCACTGCATAAATCCACAATATGTATTTCTTATTAAACAGAATATTCATGATACGCTTACTTAGACTCTATGACATTGTAACTATAATCTGTAAAATTTTAACAGCCAAGGCCCCTAGACAAAATTATGCATAGGCAGAGTCTAAATGTTCTGACAAGGCACTTCAACTATAAAGTATTAACAATATTATATGGTTGCAAATAGTACAGTCTAGGAAGCTTTCAATTCATTATCAACAGCAATGTAACTTCAAAACTTGGTTACTTTAAGAATGCAATTTGGCCCTTGACTTTAATGTTCTTCAAGATTCAGTCCCTAACTTCTGAATTTTAACAATCAAGTACCTGAAGTTCAGAAGTCAGCAAAATGCGCAAGCAAAACTTGTTAAATTTATTTCATATGAAAAAACACAGGTTAAGAGCCCCACAAAAACAGATAAACAGTCTACTTCCCCTAATTGGGTCTCAATAAATCCACTTGAGGCCAAAAAACAATAAGCAAAATTAGGAAATGGTGGTTATTCCCCAATCATCTTGAGAAAGAGAGAGAGAGAGAGAGAGGGAGGGAGGGAGAGGGAGAAGGAGAGAGGAAGGAGAGGAGGGAAGGGGTGGGGAGGCGGCCTACTAAGACCTACTCCCCATAAAGGATAGAGGAACTGCTGTCAACTGTTAATATGGGGTCCCAAATCAGTGCAGTTAAGTAATATAACAAATTGAACCTAAAAGGAGGGTGAGGTGGGAGACTGACGCCTAACAGAAAGGTACCATATCCAGTATAGTTAAAGGCACTCTGGGTGTGCGCCTATGTGCTAAGGCGAGGAGAGAATATGAGTTGTTGCTTTTAAACCAGCAAGGACAGGCGTCTTTGATCAGGCGTTCGTTTATTGCGTTTAGGCAAGCACCACCATGTGAGAGGTAAGAGGCACATCAGATGTGCGCCTGTCTAAAACAAATTCCTAAAGTCATTTAATTTGCTTAAAACTCTGATATTCTGATTTTAATAAATCTTTAGACTTTCCAGTGTACATGCTTTAGGGTTTATTAGCACTTTTAGACTTCTTTTTAAGTTAAAGACTCAGAAAACTAGACGAACTCTATTTTCTATTCTCGCATGCATGTTATAGGGGACCTAGACCAGTTAGATATCTATTCAAACAGAACTTCCTGTATCATCAGTTATCCCTTTTTACATTTTCTTCAAAACATATTCTATCAATACAATTTTCTTCTCTTCTAATATTTAGGTTTTCTACTCTTCTAATATATATATCTCCCTCCTCCATGTCCATCTCTAGAATACCTCTTTACTTACAGAATTCATGTACTTATTTTCCCCTCGATTTTCCTTGCTATTTTTGGTCTTTCTTCCTAGTTGAAAGAATAAAAATGGTTAGTAAAATTTTGTTATATACTAAATATATATAATATGCTTAGACATCTACTATATTAATGTTTAATTATATTACTGGATTGTTTTAGAAATTTGCGCCTTGCTTCTCTCAGGCGAGCAGTTTTTTCTGCGCCTTGGGCCTTAGGCGATAAAAGTTTCTATCGCCTTGGATGCACCTTTTGCTTTTGACTACCTTGATCATATCCATGCCCAAAAGCAAAACCAGAAAGGTGAAATGCAGAAGAAATCAACGGTAAATGTCAGTGGCAGTCATTGATGCCCCTTCTATGTGAAAAGAGTATCTGTAATTTGCACCCCATAAACCTCAGAAATGATAGTATCTATATAACAAGTTGACTGAATTTCTGGATTGTGAAAAAAATCAAACAGCAGCAAGAGAAATTTGCATCAAAAGGAGCATCTGGACAATTACTTTCAATTATAAGATGCAACTTCAACTCCGCCTAAGTATGAGTTTCTCGTGTTTAGCCAATCCCAAGCCCGGATAAAGGGGGTTGCTGTAGGTGACAGCTAGTGTAAAATTTTGTCACATCTCATGATTATGGGGGCATTCTCTACTTATGATGCACTGCATTGGAAGCCTAGGTGTAGTGAAATGGGCAAGGGCATAGGGTGTTCCCCGAAAGCAACGTGCCATGTTAGCACCCGGATGTGGTGCCAAATGAACAAGGGTTCCGACATCATGGACAGTTGTGGGTAAAGAAGTTAGTCCAACAATCAGTTTTTAGACGTGTTTGTAGGAAAGAAGACAGGAAGAAACAGGTTGAGAAGAGAATCATAGTTGAGACTTTGAATGTTGGGTCTCTTGTAGGCAAGTTGATGGAACTTGTCAACACAGTGGAGAGGAGAAAAGTTAATGTGGCTTGCATCAAAGAGACCAAATGGATAGGAGAATAAAACAAAGTAGTGGGTAATACAAGCTAAAAATCGTGGTATAGAGGGAAGGAGAGGAACAAGAATGAATGGGTATCATTCTAGATAAGACTGAAAGATGCAGTGGTAGCAGTGAGAAGAGTAGAGGATAGGATTATCCTTGTTAAGCTAGTTGTTGAAGGAGAAGTGATAAATGTAGATGGTGCTTATGCTCCACAAATTGGATTAGATAGTGAGAGCAAGCAAAAGATTGGGAACATATGGACTACCTTATGCAAAGCATACCAAATGAAGAGAATATTTTCATCTGTGGAGACCTAGATGGACATGTAGGAAATGATCGACAGGGTTATAAGAAGGTGCATGGAGGCTTTGGCTATGGTATGAAGAATGAGGAGAGAACAAGCATCCTTGATTTTGTTGTGGGTTATGACCTAATCCTAGCAAATACCCACTTTATAAAAAGGGAATCTCATTTAGTGACTTTTTTTTTTTTTTTGCAAGAAAGACAAATCAAGCCCTATGCAAGGATTGCAAAGTGATCTTGGAAGAGGCTTTAACAAGTCAACATAGGTTAGTAGTTCTTGATGTCAAGCTTTGGAGGACAAGGAGGTGTAAAAGAAGAATGACATAAAGAATAAAGTGGTGGGAATTAAAAGCGGCAAAGCAAGTGATGTTTAAAAATGAACTCCTCAAGTTGGAAGCATGGAACTCGGACATGGAGGCCAATGCTATGTGGATAGACATGGCTTCAAGGATTAGGACAATGGCTAGAAAAGTTTTGGGAGAGTCTAAAGGACATGGCCACCCTCAAAGGAGAGGTGGTGGTGGAGTAAGGAAGTACAAAAGATAGTGAAGAGTAAAAAGGAATGATACGAAAGACTATGAAAAATGTGATTGGAAAGGCTTATGAGCAATATAAGAAAGCAAAAAGATGAGGCAAAAAAGGCCCAGTCAAGCAAGATGAGGACATTAGGTAAGGTAGCAAGGAAGAGAAAGGACATGTTGAGATCTCAATCAAATAAGGTGTATCAAGGATAAAGAAGGAAAGATTTTGGTGAAAGATGAGGACATTAAAGAAAAGTGAGGTTACTTTGATGTATTTCTCGATAATGACCAAGGTGGTAACATGGATGACATAGATCACGACTATACAGAAGAATATGACCTTCATTAGAAGGATTAGATTTTCAAAGGTATAGAAGGCTTTGATAAGAATGAAAGTTGGGAAAG
Source organism: Reutealis trisperma (assembly GCA_947687605.1). Taxonomy (NCBI): domain Eukaryota; kingdom Viridiplantae; phylum Streptophyta; class Magnoliopsida; order Malpighiales; family Euphorbiaceae; genus Reutealis; species Reutealis trisperma. The sequence continues at coordinate 576,753 of CANTUT010000327.1, read as the reverse complement.
CCTATGGCCTCAACGGAATATTGATTGAAGTATGGAAGTGTCTGGATGATGTAAGAGTAGCTTGGGTAACCAGAGTATTTAACAAAATCCTAACTGCAAACAAAATGCCAAATGAAGGGAGGAAGAACATTTTAGTACTCATTTTTAAAAACACGGGAGACATTTAGAGTTGCTCAAACAATAGGAGAATTAAGCTCATGAGTCTTACCTTGAAGTTGCGGGAAAGGGTTATAGAACATCGCTTATGTGGTGTTACATCTATCTTTGCCAACCAATTCAAGTTCTCGCCAAGTCGATCAACCATGGAAAAGCAATCTTTCCCATTAGAAGCTTGACGGAGAAATACAGAGATACGAGGAAAGATTTGCATTTGGTTTTCATTAACTTGGAGAAGGCTTATGATAGAGTCCCAAGGAAAGTTTTATGGTGGGTGTTAGAATGTAAGAGAATATCAACTAGGTACATACAAGTTTAGAAAGACATGCATGATGAGGTGACTACTAGTGTGCGCACAATTGGAGGAGACTGAGACTTTCCTTATCTCAATTGAGTTGCATTAAGGGTCCTTAGTGAGCCCTTACCTCTTTAATTTGGTTATGGATGAATTAACAAAGCATATACAAGAGGAAATACCTTGGTGCATATGTTTGTAGATGATATTGTGCTAGTAGATGAGACACAGGAGAGAGTTAATAGAAAGTTAAAGTTGGGGAGGAGCACTTTGAAGTCCAAGGTTTTTAGGTTAAGTAGAACCAAGACAGACTACCTACATTGCAAGTTTAGTGAAAGCCGAAGTGGGGTAATGAGAAAATTAGCTTGGATGGAGCGTCATTGTCCTAAAGCACCCATTTTAAATATCTAGACTCAATCCTTCGAGGAGATGGAGTTTTTGAGGATAATGTTAACCATAAGATAAAAGCTAGGTAGTTGAAATGAAGGCTTGCCACAGGAGTTCTATGTGATTGCAAAATTCCCAATAAATTGAAAGGAAAATTATATCGTATGGCTATTCAACCAGCTATATTATATGGTAGTGAGTGTTGGATAATGGAAGGACAACACGTATCAAAGATGAGTATTGCTAAGATTAGGATGCTAAGATAGATGTGTGGTCACACTAAAATGGATAAGATACGTAATGAAAATATTAGAGATAAAGTGGGAGCCGCATCAATTAAGGATAAGATAAGAGAGTGGAGATTAAGATGGTTTGGGCACGTGAAATGGAGACATAAGGCTCCAGTTAGAAAGGTTGAGCACATCATGATAGAGGAGAAGAAGAAAGAAAGGGATAGACCTAAACTAACTTAAAGGAGAGGAATATAGTAAGATTTAAAGGCATTACAATTATTAGAAGACAATGTCCAAAATCATTTTAGAGTGGAAACAAATAATCCATATAGCAGACCTCAATTAATTTTGGATTAAGGCTAAGTTGAGTTGGGTTTTTTTATAAGATACCAACTTCCTACAAATAGGCAAATAACATAAGCTTTTTAAAACAGAGTATCATTTTTTTTCAAATAAAAAAAAAAAAGATAGCACCTGCTTGTGATTTTTCTAGGACCGTCGCCAAATTTTTAATGATTCATTTGTTGTTGCCCACGTCCATGACATAAGCAAAACAAAAAATGATGACGTGAATAACTAAGGTCAAATTTCAATGGCAATTCTTAAATAAAAGTTTTTCTAGTGCTACAAAAATTAAAATAGAACATCCCACATGGAACATTTTAAGGTTTCATCTCATTGAAAAAAGTACCCTCAATCTTCTATGAAAGTGCATCAAACCCATAAAATAGTTTCCTCTCAACCTTCAAACTTCTAGCCCCTCACTATTATATTTTGCTTTTACAAAGAAAATTACCTATAATTTGTTAGGCACTATAAATTATTTAAAGGCAACTTGTGGCAACAAAACTCACAATTATGTATCCTCCCATTAGGTTCCTCCATCAAAGTTGCAATCCTACTGGAAAAGATAAACTAGTGTTTCCATAAAACAAACCCAAATCACATACTATATTAGGATAGCCACAAAACATTTTGCTATGAGAAATTCAATTAGGAAGAAAATAAAATAGAAAGTAGGGGAGTTTGAAAAACGGAATTAGTCTAGAGTAATCTTCCAAAACATAACCACTATGGTCTTTGTAAACTGTCAATTATTGAGTCCTGTTTATTTCATTCTACGCTATCCATCGACACACAACTTAATTTCAAAGAACTTTGGACCCCTATTTGTTCTATCGGATTTTCCATACAACAATTAATCGTAAGTAGCCACCATTCATCACTTTTAAAAACATCACACATATAGCATAGCATGCTAATATCCTATAAATCATGTTTAGGTTGTTCTTAAGAAAAAGGAGAATGCAATGGCAGATTATCTGACAATAACCCAGCACATTTAACTCATCAATTTGCATACTAGAAATAGTGTCTTGAAGTAAAACCTTAAATTTCTAGAACTTGAGGACCCAAATGCTATGGTGTTTAACTTTTGTTCTCACCTTTATATCTACCTTGTCAAGATTTGTCTCTTAAATGAACATAACACTATTGCCAAAAACAAGCCTTAGAAACACCAAAAAATTGTTAAATTCATCTCTCTAACACACTCGCATTCACATTTAGGTTTTCCTCTGCCTCATACCAAAATTATAACTTGACCTAGATTGTACAAATGTCTGGATATCAAGGGCCTGCAAATTTATCAAACCTTTTCAATTTATTAATCCAAGGCAAAGCACATAAATCATGTTCTTATCTAGAATTCCACAGTATGTTTATCCAAATTTATTATTGTGTTTTATTATCTTTAAGTGTTTTATTCTTTTCAATTTTTGTCAATTTTCAAATATTAAACCTGTCCTAAAATTTGAATTCTTGGTATTTTTGTTTTTGCTCTCTGATTTGTTACATTCACCCATTATCATTATCCATTGCTGATTTGAGTTTTTTAGAATTAAAAAAGTTGAATTTTCTTGGTTTCGTTTAATTAGTTCCTTAAAGAACTAAAGAGGGAAATTTGAGCAGTAAAAGGCACGAGTGTTGAGTAACACCAATTGAGTGAAACTCATGAGTGTTGTGAGGTTATTCCTAACATTTTTTTTTTTTTTTGCAAATTTATAAACATGTCACAAAACCAAATATAAAAATATAACAAAGGGGCTTCGATATCTCCTAAATAGCATGGAACAACTAAGTAATAAGTTTAAGTGGTGGTTAAGTGGCAAGATGATCAAATTGCAGTATTACAACAAATGTCCAAGCCGCATAAGGTTCCCAAAGTTTGATCATATGAGAAGACCTTTATGAACTATTATGAGGAGGTTAGTGAATTATTATGAGGAGGTTAAGGCTAAATATGAAAGAAAAAATGCATCTAAGCCACCATTGGAGGAGTGAAGAAGCATTGTTTATGTTGTGGAAATTACTAAAGATGATGACTTATTGCTACCTTTAGGGATTGTTAATGAAGATTCTTCATTGGAGGTTGAAGAAGCTTTTGTTCATGAAGTAATTCCAACATTCGAAACTCTTTAAGAAATCTTAGAGGAAGAAAAAGACGTGATTCAGTTAGGAGTGCAAGAAGATGAAGAAGCAAAGGAGAATGATTTAGTTCTCCATAAAAATAAAAATAAAGCTGAATTCCTGAATATTTTTGTAGTGAATTTTGTTTTTCCTCATGATATCTTTGATGTCTCTATAAAAGGTTTTCAGATTCTACAAATATTTCATTTGCTACAAGTCATCAAGGAGGAAACTTGGCAAACTTGTGCGTTCTTTTACTATTTTAGCACTTCAAAGTTCAAGGATGAGTTTTCTCCAACACACACAATGGAAGCTTCATACTTCTACGACACCATGGCACATGATTTGAGAATGAATCATATCAAGAAAGTGGGAATAGGGGTTTGGACAATCCTCCCCTTATAAGCTATCTTCAGAGGTGGAAGTTAGGCTCAAATGCTTATCATGTCGTCTGATAAGCATGAGGACATGCTTATCGTATCATAGCCAAACCTCATCTGATCGGTGGCTTGAGGCCATGGTCTAATTCTTTGCATGAGGACATGTAGTCTAAAGGGGTCGGCCATGATGTATCCCACATCAGTCAGCAAGGAGGTCTAGAATGTTCTTTACAACAATTTGGACAACCTCCCCTTAGGAGCTAACTTTTGAGGTGGAGTTAGGTTCAACTTCTTATCACAAGTAGAATAGAAACATTATTTAAAATTGACTCCTTTGTTAAACCAGTTTAGGTAGAAATCAAGCCAAGAGTTTTATCAACACATTTAAATTACAAATGGAACTCAACTCAACCTTAATCCCAAAATTAATTAGAGTCAGCTACATGGATTCTTTGCTTTTACTCTAAACAATTTTGGATGTCGTCTTCTGATAATTGTAATGCCTCTAAATCATACTGTATTCCTCTCCTCCAAGTTAGTTTAGGTCTACCATTTCCTTCCTTCCTCTTTTCTATCACAATGTGCTCAACCTTCCTAACTGGAGCCTCCCTAGGTCTCCGCTTCACATGCCCAACCATCTTAATCTCCATTCTCCCATCTTAAATTACAAATGGAATGGTTAAGAAATTTATTCAAGCAATTAGAATAATTTTCAATAAAATACAATAAAATTTAAGAAACTTTTGTGTATTTTATAAATAAATTGTAATCAAACTTAAAAAGCTAAAACCAAATTGTTAATGAATCTACTAAAAGCTAACTCATGAGCCTAAATAAGACAAGCTTTACCTAAATCAATCTTAGCTTACTTGTTAAACAAATTTCAAAATTGAACTTGAACTTGGGTCGTTAATTTTAATGAAAAAGTTCAAGCAAGCCTTTATCAAGTTCAAGTTCCAATTAGCTCTTGAGCAATTTCACTCATTTGCAACCCTAATTAAGAGTGCACCTTGGGCACCATAGGCACACCCAAGCTGTTGCACCTTGCCAATGACATAGTCTATAAGAGCCTTAGCCTTGGATTTTGCACCTTGAACTGAGAAAACCTCAATTTATCACCATGTTGCTAAAAAAAGAAAAGTTCAGAGTCATTACTTTAGACACTAGGATAGCGAAATATCACTATTGTTCTACAAGGGTAACGATACAAAGTTGTGACAAATGGCAGCCAACCATCTAGCAATCTTAGACATCCCTAAGTCTAGGCAGCAAGAAAACAGCACTTTCAAATTACATTAAACATGATATCTAATCCTATTAGTTTTTCGTGTACAAGCCATGCCAAGATGAAACTCCATGAAAGGGGACAGATTTATCAATATTCAGAACACTAAAGGACAGCTCTTTCTCACGTGAGCCATCTCTATATTCACTTCAATGAAAACAGGGCCCAATGACACATAGGCGTCTTGTATTTGATAACTGGAAGGGAACAAACATATCACATAGCCTAGACCAAATTCCGCCCTAAGAGAACTTTTGTCAAAGTAGACCAACACAGGTGCTTCTCAAAGTTAGTACAGCAGGTCAGGCATGCATTTCTGTCCCGCTGCAGGAGAAAACTGTTAAACCAATAGCAAAATACAACATTACAGCACCATGATTGTGCGATAGACTCAAATAGTATGATCGTATCTGGCCCTACATTTATGCTGTAGCGTCAAAGCCGATATGAATCTATATGAATAATAATGGAAAGAAGGCAACCTTGAAAGAAAATAAGGAATTTATAACCATGCTGTTACAGTACAGTTCTCTCTTGAATCTAAGTAAAAATTTATTTCTTTTTCTCCCCCATGCATGAGAAGTTGAGAAGCCTGCAAGTATTATGATGATGCTATATTTATCCTTTATATCTCTGTACAAATTTTCATATTCCTTTGTGGCCATTGTCATAAGTTCCAACACTAAACTGATACCCAAGAATTTTCTATATAAAAATCTATGGTGCTTGACTGGAAGTTTCTCTATTTGTTGTATCACCCACATATATAAAGAAGATAATTCTCTATACACTTCATGCAGTCCAATAATTCGTACAAAATATCAATCAGCAAAAAGAGAATCCAGAACCGAACTCACTCAAAAAGAGGGCCATTGTACGTAGATGGAACCTTTAGAGACTCTGGGTCTTCAACCTTTGGTCTCAACGAAACAGAATGAATTCCCAATGCATCTGGATACAGCCCGCAAAGAAAATGCAAAGATTTTTCCTGTCCAGGCTTTGAAACATCCACATGAAGGAACAATTGATTTATGCCGTCATCATCATCATCATCCCCTCCACCTCCAGGTATAATATTGGCTAACCGCATTACTGAGATACTGATTTTCTCATTGCCATAAGTTCGAGTGAGAACTGGACCATTCCCATCTAGAGCCCCTTTAAGTATAGTAAAAGCTGATGGAGGGCTAACTTTCTGCAATGAATAAAAACCATACAAAAATTAAATCCGATACAAATAAGGATTCAAATGAACGTAATTCAACATACAAAATCCCATTAAAAATTGATCAAACAAAAATACATACATCCATATAGATATGCACAAGCACAACAACTGAAATTGTTAAACCCAAGGTGTCTCGACCTTTTCTAAATAGCCCATAGGAAAATGCAACGAACCGATTAAATCCCATATTAATTTCAGTTAAAACAAACATATACACACACAAGTGTAAGCATAAAAACTAGAATTCGAAAAGGGGAAGAGCCACTAAATAAAACAGAGTACATATATTATACAATTGAAAATGGCGTATTTGTTTAATTTGCACGTGTCTAAAACCCCGAACGAAAAAAGGTTTAATTGAAGCATAAAACCTCAAGGTTTTAGAGATGTACATAATCAAAGAGAAAGTAAAGGGGGAAATAATTACAGGAGGAGGGTTCATTTTGGAGACTTCGAGATAGTGTTCTTTAAGGGAGCGGAGCAACATGGAGTCGACGGCGGTGGAGATGTTGGCGGAAGAACGCCGACTTGCTATCATCCGCCAGAATGGCTGCCGCACTACGCCGTCTGTTAACACTTTCCTCCACATTGCAATCTTCTTTCTTTTTCTCTTTCTGTGTGTCACGATGCCTTTTGTTGGGGCTGCACCGCTTCGGTGCTGCAATGAGCAGGGTGTGCAATCGATAGGTTCCGCTAATTGTATAAACCCAAAATTAAATATTAATCCAACGGCTGAATGGCCAAATCCGCCCACACTTCATATAATGTACCAATTATAGCTCATTATACTTTTTAGCTAATTTGAACACCTAAACTTTGTGATATACACCTTTAGTGGATAAAAACCAGCATGTAACATACACAAGTCTCTAAAGTAGACTGAGCTAAAGGAAATATAATTTTTTATTTAAAATTACAACAAAAAGATAATAAATGATTGTAACGTTATATCATATACGATAATTGGGCTCTAAAGCGCCAAAAGCAATGATTTTTTCCCTCCTAAATCAGTAAAAAATTTGCCCTAAAATCCTAAAAATAACATTGCAAACCCATTTTTACCCGAGTTGAAATTAGAGAGAGAAGCTTCAAATTGAAGTTATCTTCGTTGTTTATTGTTGAGAACACTTATATTGAGAAAAAAGTGTTAAGCTTGAAGAGGCAAGAGAGGAAACATTCCCTAAAATAAATTCATTATTTATTATACAAGTTGGGATATTTGTATTTAAATGGAGAAAGTATGGTTGTGGGGTTATAATATGTCAGAAATGGTTGCTTTGTAGTTGGGCATTTAAGCCTCTTCATTAGTTATGTATAACTTTTGATATTGTACTTGTCTTTTATTTTCATGTACATTTGGCAATATTTTGTGGTGATCACCATGTTTGTTTTTTGCTTTTTTTTATTTTTTATTTTATTTTCTTTTGTTTGTTTTATTGAGAATAATGAATGATATTACTCCATGTTTGTTTCTCATGTATATAGGATGTATAAGGAGACAAGTGTAACAATTAGGTTTCATAGGGGTAAATTTGTAAGGGACCCACATCTCGCTATAGCAATGGCAAAGTGTGAGGTTTCATCCAAATACTGGCCTTATCCGTTAGAGAGAATTGGGATGCTGTTAACCTTTATTTCAGCACCTGCAAAATTAATTTTGAATTCTTCAAAACCGACCGAAACATTCTTGGCACAATCTGACGCTTTTCCTATCCTGATCGAACCTTTTGTACTAGACAATATTTTTTCAAAACTGATCAGATTTTCTCTCAGAATGACTGTTTAAATATTCAAAAATTAATTTCGAGGCTATCGACATTGATTGGGAATTTTTTTGAGCTTTATAACTATCGAAAATTGACCCGGAAGCCTGAAAATTGACAAAAAAAAGCACATGGAAAAGCGAACCAAGCCATGTCAGGCTTGACACCACCAAGGCATCAATTTGCACCATTGAAGAGTGGCAGCTGCATCTCTTAGACCCAACAGCTGGGCCTTGCTTGCATGGATTTGCACACCGTGCTGGCCCTGACGTGGAGCTGTGTCAGCTGACCCTTTTTTCCTGGTCAAATTGACCAAAATGCTCCTTTTCTGATTTTATTTTAGTATTTTTTAGTCCTATTTTTTTCGTCTTTTTATATTTTCACTTCCCAAATCATTCTCACCTCATTTTCCTATAAATAGCCATTTTATTTCCTCATTTCAAACACACTTTGAGTTAGAGTTGATAGCTATCATCTAATTCCTCTCTGCTTCTTCCTCCAACTACTCTCTAATTAATTAATTAATATTTTTAATTAATTAATTATCTTACCTTAACTAAGTTAATTAATCTTTTTAATTAACTAAAACTTTTTTTAATTAATCATTCAATTAATTAATTAATCTTTTTAATTAATTAATTCATCCATCCTTTTCATCATATTAATTAATTAATTAATCATTTTAATTAATTAATTAATCTCCCAATCCATCTAGTCACCCGATCCCAATAAAATAGAACTTTAGTCCTATAAAATCTTCCGCCAATTAAAAGCAAAGGTACCAGCTTTTTCTTCATTCTCAACACACCCAAACCAAAATCAATTTGATCAACTCCTAAACCTCTCCACTTAATCGTGTAATGAACTACGTGAGTTTTGATTCTCATTCAATGGGATACGTAGGCACGTTTGGAATCTAAATCCAGACCTCAAATCCAAATCTTAATCAATATCCTTTCCCCTTTTTTTAATTAATGTAACTTATGAGTGTTTCATTTTAATTTTCTCATTGCATTCATACCATTCTCATGCATTAACCATGATATTATAATTATCATATATTATTTGTCATTCATGAAATTAATTTTTCAAAGTCAAATTAAATTCAAGAGCTAAATTGTGATTATTTAACCAAAAACCTAGTTCCTGAACTCAACCTGATTCGAGGCTAGTGATTTTATCCTAGTTCTGAGCTAGTGATTTTGTCATTGGGTAAATTAATTAACTAAAATTAATGAATTAGAGTCACAATTGAGTTTTTTTCTTTAATTTTTCCATTTAAAAATAAATTAGGGTGGCGACTCCCAAAATCATTTTCAAAATCAACCAAATCTGAACTCTAGCAAATCGAGCCGATGCTCGGACAAGGCCTTATACCTGATAACTCCACTGGGGACTGATTGCCACCTTTTTTAAAATAAAAAGGAAAATAAGAGGATTACTATTTGGTTAAAGAAAATTTTTTCAAAATAATCTCCATGTGGCTTATTAAGTATAATTTGATTTTCATGCATCACTTTGCATAATAAAGGCTCCTTGCCTAACCTTAGAATTAGGAAAAACTTCTAGATGGTGAGTAGTATTGGCTCGACAACTCTCTTTGAGTATGTTGGGAGATAGCAAAAGCATTCCACCCAGCGATGAATCCCTGATCATTTCGGTGGTGTATCGAGCAATCAGTACCGTTGGACTCACGCGAGGCTCCTTGCCTCACATGTGGTTAGGTATATTGATGCTCTAGTGGGACAGAGACCCTTAAACAAATCACCCTTCATCCTTGTGCATGTAGTCACCCGAGTGTTAACACTAGGTTCTATGTATCGTAATAATGGAGACACTTGTACATATGCCTATGAAACCTTTTTAGCATGCATCATGACTTTGCTATGCATACATAACATAAGAAACTCGATAAGGTAAAACCCTAAACCAGTGGTCTGTTATCCCAAATACCTCACATACTCACTCTGTCAACATGTAAACCCGATGACCAACCATGTGGAGGGAATCCTTTTCCCAACATACCTTCACATTCATGTTATTTTTTCCTTCACAATTCTATATTCTTACCCATTTTTCTATTTGTTTTCTATTTCAAGATACCAATGGCCAACACCGCTATCTCTTTTAATCAAGATGCAATGAATATCTTTTTCACCAATCTCCTCAAGAAACAAGAGGAAACTTTTCAAGCTACACTCGCCATCGCCCTTAAGACCCAAGTTGACACTTTCACCCATGCTCTCAATGCTCAGTCCGCCACTTTCCCTAGTGCTCTCAATTCCCAATGCCAATCTATCATCAATGAGGTCAAGAAAATGACCAATGCCATTGTCACTTCCCCTCCTGTTTGTGTTGAACCTGCATCTACCCAAGTCGAGACTAACCATGCCCTTACTTTTACTCCTCCTATTATCGATCTCACTGATAATGGGAAAGCACTTGAAACTCTAATCTCTCCTGTCGTGGACTTGAACGCAACCACTCCCTCTTCCATTGTGAATCCCTTTCAAAGTGAAGATTTTTCTAACTTTCCCAAAGCTAAGAAATTAATGGAGAAAATTGAGGCCATACAGAGAACACAAGAACGTTAAAAAGCACGAAGACATGATAAATGTCGACTCCTTAGCTTCCTCCCAAATGCATTAGTTCTACCAAAATTTAAAATGCCAGTCATAGACAAGTTTAATGGCACCACGTGTCCTAAAACTCACCTCAAGATGTATGTGGGTGCCATGAGACCTTTTGGTATGGATGACGAGCTCCTTGCTCAGTTATTCCAATAATCCTTTACTGGAACTACTGTTAAATGGTTACTAAATCTCGACTAGAATCACAAGAAGACTTGGGATGATATATATAATGCATTTGTCAAGCAATACCACTATAACATTGAGGTGGATGTCACCCATTGAGATTTGGAAACTACCAAATAATGGTCAAGAGAATCTTTCACCACGTCCTTATAAGGTGGAGGACAAAAGCGGCTCAAATGGTCAACCGTCCATCTGAAGTAGAACAAATTGACATCATCGTCAAGAACCTCCTCCCTAAATATCAAGCTCATCTGCAAACACAGTACCTCCTTAACTTAAAAGTTCTCATTGTCACTGCCACTAAGATCAAGAATTTGATCCAATTAGGACAAGTTAAGGATCAGTCCTCTAGTTTGAGGTATCACAAGAACACTAACTACATTACTAATACCACCCAAAGAGAGAGGGAGGTGAATGTTGTGTCTTGTCACCTATCAATGAAGTTAGAAACAAGGATGACTTTCTCTGAGCTGGGCATGCCCCTTAGCGTTGTTTATAAGAAAGCCTTAGAGGCTAATCTGGTTAAGCTCTTAGAACCACGATCTCCTCCAAACCCCTTACCTAAGGATTATAATGCTAATGAGCACTACGACTTTCATCAAGGGCTGGGGCACAAAACTGATGCATGCAAGGCTCTGAAGCACAAAATTTAAGACCTAATTGCTAATGGAGACATCATTTCTCCTAGATTAGCACCATCACCTATCCTTTTCTGAACCATTAAGCTCACCCGACCATCTCAAGTTTCACCTGATAATTGGCACTTTGAGAAGAGTGCCAGCACTATTATGCCCCTATCTAAGTCTTTCGAGTCTATGTCTAAGTCACGTAAGCTTGTGTATAAGTCTGAGTCTTTTGAGTCTATTTTCTATTTAATTTTTCTTTGAATTTGAGTCTATCAGGCCTCGTCCTTCTGAGTCTGTATGTCGTCTTCTAAGTTTATCCTTTAATATACTCATGATGGGACTTTTATCAGTAATAAAAAGTTTGAAATTTTTGATTTGCTTTAATTTTTTCTAATTCATCTTTAAATGGGATATCTTAAAAAAAGCAAGAAAAAAAAAGAGAAAAAAAAGAAATGAAAAATACAAAAAAAATGAAAAAGGCAAAAGGATTAATTGATTATGGCATAGAATAAAAAAAAATCCCATACATTGCATTTGCATGATAGTAGTGGAAAAGCTCAAGAGCTGTTTTGCACAAGACGAAGACATGACAGGGATATCAAAACTATGTGGACTTGATTCTCCCTAAAAGAAATCACCGATAGAAAAGTGATATAAGGGATATCTAGGTAACCCGACTTGGGTGTTATCCAAATCATAATACAAAATTTTTTTTTGCATCACATTCTCATTTTTTTTGTGCCTAGTACATCATTTGCTTAATTCTTTTGCCTAAAAATAAAAAAGAAAAAAAAAGAGAACAGAATGCTGGCTAAGCTGAAAATTCAAAAGGGTGAGCAAAAATAAAAGATGTCTCATTTAATGATAATCAAATCTTGCAAAATACAAACCCATCATTATGACAAAAAGGATAGCCTTTTCATTGTTGTCTATAGCTTATCTTATTTCATATAGTCCTGTCAACTTGTAATTATTTTAAAAAACAAAAAAAAGGAGTCATGTATGAAGCCATGGTCTAGCTAGTCCTCTCCACATCCTAAGGTGCAAATCTCTCGTGTTCTCATCAGAGTTAGAGTCTACCACAATCTCTTTGAAAGGGTACATCCCTCCTTCAAGTCTCTGTAGCTCCCTAAAGTGCCAACAGAATCAGAACTACTCACCACAGTAGTGTCGAAAACCCTTTTTTGAGTATTAACAGTTCTGAAACTATACTAAAAAAATCCTCTTCTACAATTTAGAAGATGTAGTCCTCCTTTATACCTTAACTATAGTAGTCCTTCTCTTAACCTCCAATGTAGTGTCATCTTATCCTCAATGCAATCACAAACTCCTTTGTCACCACCATCACAATTTAAGTCACTACTGCAACCTGTAGTGTCACACTTCTAGTAGATCCTCGAGTCTCCTTCAAAGATCGAGTCACCCCTCTATCTATGTTGCAGTCCTTTAGCCACTAATGGTTTTTCTTATAGCCCATCCTTCCTTAATTGCATCACCCTCAGCAGGGCAGCCTGATACTCTTTCTCAATAGGCCAAACTACCTTTATCAATCACTTGTCATACCTCTTTATGGTCCTAAGTGAAATCCAAAAATAAATAGTATGATAACTCCTCAGCCAGCCACCACTCGATAGCTCTAGCAATGGGAGCTATGATCTGCACAAACTCCAAGAAAGAAAAACTGGGGGCACATCTTGAGTTTGCCTCATTTGCCTCAACACCCTCATCCCTTAGTGAAAAGTCATTCAAACTAAGCCCAATAGGCAAACCACACGACACCCATGACCCCAAATCATGAGAGATCTAATCCTTTACCATTGGCAATGCTAAAAATGTGTCCTCTGAGGGCAAGATGCAAGTAACCATCCTATCCAATCTTTGACAGAGTCTCAATAAGGCATGTGTAGACTAAAAAGTAGGGACCATCACCCAAAAATAATCCATCAACCATACTTCCAAGATAACCTAAAGCCTAAAACAGATACCCACAAAGCACCTCCAATATAAAGGGTAAGAATAGACAAAGTTTTCTCACTTGGTGAATAACTAACAAGACATTTCATCTCTCAAAATCCCAAACAAAGCAGTCAAGACATAGTTCTAACCATAAAATACCTCTGTTCCATTTGCCACTCTGGCATCACCCTAATCAATAGACCGGTATCTGACACTCAAACAAAAAATCAAGGTCCTTATGTTAAGCCTCTACCCCTCTCATATCTCCCTGGTCACCGGGACTATGGAACATCTTAATCACAGTGGTCAAATTCACTTGACCATCACCCACCATCATCTGACTTGCAACATCCTAAGATAAGTCTAAAAAAACTCTTGAAAAATCTACGAGATGCCAAACTCTAAGCTCTGGCACCATCAGAGCTACCTCTAAATTGCAGCCAAGCCATACTGTTGAACTCCTCCTCAACAGCGCCAAAATAGAAAACACGGGCCACCATATTCCAATACCTAAAGCAACCCCTCGAACTCCTTGTAAAGCCATCTTGACAAATATCCCATACCAATCTAAGTTGAGTTTCTCAAACTTTCTAAAGTTTATCAGTCCATAAATGCATGTCTCCGTAGGGCTGAGGCTCTCCCTTTACCAATCTCTTGAGCAGACTTGCCATGGGTCGAGGATCTCCTTTCACTAATTTATCTTGTCCAAAATTCTCTTCCACCCATAAATGTCTAGAAACGATCACCTAGACATCCATGTGGTTCTTTTTTTTTTTTTTTTTTTTTATCTTTTTTATCTTTTTTATCCAAATCCATCAATTCACCCAAAAATATCTAGCCACTAGCTTAGATGTCCCTTTGGTCCATTTTGTCACTTTCATCCATCAGCCACATTTTCCACCCATAAATGTTTAGGAACGATTGCTTAAACATCCCTATGGTGCTTTTTACGATCTTCCTTTTTCAACCATGTTTCCTAGCCAAATATATCCAAGCACTGACCTAGACATCACTTTGGTTCCTTGTACCACTCCTTTTTTGGGTTCACTATCATCAGAATTGAGATTTATCCAAATCATCTTTACCTCTAACATTAAGGCTAGATAGATAGCTTTGATTGAGATTTACCCCAGATCATCTTTACCTCTAACATTAAGGCTAGACAGATAGCCTTAGTTGAAATTCACCAAGACCATTCTCACATCCAATGTCAAGGCCAAACCGATAGCCATTGATAAAACCTTATTTATCCTAGAGGGCCTCCTCCTAAAGGACCTGACAAGAACACACAAGCCTAGAGTCTAACATGGCACCTTTTCCCAATGTTCACTATTATCATAATCACCTTTGTTCAAAACCAATTTTGATGAGGAGGCAGTTGTAAACCCTTATTTTAGCACCCCCAAAATTAATTATGAACTCTTCAAAACCGATTGAAGTATTCTTGGCATAATCTAACACCTTTCCTATCTTGATCAGACCTTTTATACCACATAATATTTTTCCAAAACCAATCGATTTTTCTCTCAAACTGATTGCTCAAATGTTTTAAAATTAATTTTGAGCCTAATGACACTGATTGGGAATTTTTTTTGAGCTTTATAACTCCTGAAAACAAACTCAGAAGTCTCAAAAATGGACCAAAAAAGCACCTAGAAAAGTGAGCTAAGACGCGTCAGGCCTGACACGGCTTGGAGGCATGGATTCGCACAGATCTGCTCTATTGAAGAGGAGCAGCTGCGTCTCAACTGAGCCTTGCTTGCGCAGATCCGCGCACCTTGCCGCCCCTGACATGGAGCCATGTCAGCTTGCTATTTTCCTCGGTCAAATTGACCAAAATGCCCATTTTCTAATTTTTTTTAAAGTATTTTTTAGCCCTATTCTTTTCGTCTTTTCATATTTTCACTTTTCAAATCACCCTCACTTCATTTTCCTATAAATAGTACCTTGAGTTAGAGTTGATAACTATCTTATAATTCCTTTCTTCTTCTCCCTCCAACCACTCTCTAATTAATTAATTAATCTTTTTAATTAATTAATTATCTCATCCTAACCAAGTTAATTAGTCTTTTTAATTAACTAAAACTCTTTTTTTTAATTAATCATTCAATTAATTAATTAATTAATCTTTTTAATTAATTAATTAATCACTTTTTTGAAGAAAAATTAATCATTTTCCTTAATCCACCCTTTCTCCAAATTAAATAATTAATCCATCCATCCTTTTCATCATATTAATTAGTTAATTAATTATTTTAATTAATTAATTAATCTCTCAATCCATCTAGTCACCCGGTCCCAATAAAATGAAATTTCGGTCCGATAAAACCCTCCACTGATTAAAAGCAAAGGTATTAGCATTTTTCCTCATTTTCAACACACCTAAACCAAAATCAATCTAATCAACTTCTAAACCCCTCCACTTAATCGTGGAATGAACTACGTGAGTTTTCATCTCCATTCAATGGGGTACGTAGGCACATTTGGAATCTAAATCCATACCTCAAATCTAAATCCCAATCAATATCAATTCCCCTTTATTTAATTAATGTAATTTATGAATGTTTCATTTTAATTTTTTCATTACACTCATACCATGCTCATGCATTAACCATGATATTGTAATTATCATATAATATTTGTCATTCATAAAATCAATTTTTCAAAGTCAAATTAAACTCGAGCTAAATTGTGATTATTTAACCAAAAACCTAGTCTCCAAGCTCAACTTGGTTCGAGGTTAGTGATTTTATCCTTGGGTAAATTAACTAAAATTAATGAACTAGAGTCATAATTGGATTTTTTTTCCTTAATTTTCCCATTTAAAAATAAATTAGAGTGTCTAAAATCATTTTCAAAATCAACTAAATCTGAACCTGAGAGTTTATCATGAGTCTAAACTCGAATAGGCATCTCGATTCCCTTTAATGGATTAGGTCGGTGGTCAAGCGAGGCCTCACAGATACTTATTTGGGTTTAGACTCATGATGAAATCCTAGGGTTTGGGTTGGTTGATTTTGAAAATAAGTATGGGAGTTACCACCCTAATTTATTTTTAAATGGAAAAATTAAGGAAAAACCCAATTTGTGTCTCTAATTCATTAATTTTGCAATTAATTTACCCAAGGATAAAATCACTAGTCTCGAACCAGGTTAAGTTTAGGAATTAGGTTTTTGATTTTAAATAATCTAATTTTAGCTCTTATGTTTAATTTAACTTTGAAAAATTAATTTCATGGATGATATTTATAAGATGATAATTATAAATAAAATGCATAAACATAGCATAATATGAATGCATAGGAAATTTGAAAAGCAAATAAAGTAAACCATTCACAAATTAAGGAGAGTATTCTCTCTAGTCCTGATAGATTCTAGGGGAACCACATAGTCGCTCCTTAATTCTAAATTAAACTAATTACATAAATTAATTAAAAGGAGGAATAGGGATTGATTGAGATTTGGATTTGAGGTTTGGATTTAGATTCCAAACATGCCTACATACCCCATTGAATGAGGATCAAAACCCACGTAGTTCGTTTCACGATTAAGTGAAGTGGTTTAAGAGTTGATCAAATTGATTTTGATTTGGGTGTTTTAAGAGTGAAAAAGGCTGATACCTTTGGTTTTGGAAGACAGAGAGTTTTACCGGATCAAATTTTTGTTTTATGGGGACTCGGTGATTGGATTGATTGAGGGATTAATTAATTAATTAAAAATGATTAATTAACTAATTAATGTGATGAAATGGATGGATGGATTAATTAATTAATTTGGATAAAGGGTGGATTTTAAAAAAAGAAGGATTAATTTGAAAAAAAAGTGATTAATTAATTAATTAATTAAGTGATTATTTTTAATTTAAAAAAAGAGTTTTGGTTAATAAAATAGATTAATTAACTTGGTTATGGTGAGATAATTAATTAATTAAAAAGATTAATTAATTAAGTAGAGAGTGGTTGGAGGAAGAAGAAGAGAGAAATTAGAGGATAACTATTAACTCTAACTCAAGGGGTAAAGAGAAATGAGAAATGGAAGGGGGGGTCTTTATAGGAAAAGTGGGATGAGGTAATTTAGGAATTGAAAAAGTAAAAGACAAAAATGATAGGGCTGAAAAAGGGTTAAAAATTGGATTGAAAAGAGGCAAAATGGACATTTTGGCATATAAGAGAGACCACGGGTGTGTATCTGTGCAGAACCTAGTGCGTTGCATTAATGTCTGCGGATCTGCGTTAGGTCTGCATGGATCTATACCATGCTGGCCTGACGACCGCTCCAATAAGGTGCAGATTAATATAGACTTGGTGTGGATCCTTACTACGCTTGTGTGGCTTGACCTTTTTTTTTTTTAGAGATTGGTTGTTAGTTTGGGGTTTAGAAAATTCACATGTCTGGTAGTAATGTAATTTAAGGCTAAAAAAATTTTCTTTCCAGGGCATTGCCCCCGAACCCTCACTTGCTAATCACCTAGTGGGATTGTCATAATGACTTTGCATAGTGCATTAAATTTAATAGGTGGCAAGATGTGGCTAAATGATGAAGGTGTAAAATTGAGGGTTTATAGCTTCCCCCTCATCAAAATTGTCTTTTTTGTAAGGCAATTTTGATGATTGTGAACCTAAGAGTCGAGATAATGCAAGGAACCAAAGGGATGTTTAGGTTAGTGCTTGGACATATTTGGGTTAGAGACATGGCTAAAAAAGATAGATGGTAAAAAGAACTATAGGGATGTTTAAGCAATCATTCCTAAACATTTAGAGGTGGAAAATGTGGCTGATAAATGGAAGTGAGAAAATGGACCAAAGGGATATCTAGGATGCTGTTTCAATATTTTTGTGTGAATCAATAGATTTGGATAAAAGAGATGGAAAAAAGAACCAAATGGATATCTAGATGACTTTCTAGATATTTATGGGTGAAATTGATGAATTTGGGTAAAAAAGATGGAAAAAGGAACTACATAGATGTCTAGTTGACTGTTTCTAAATATTTATGGGTGAAATTGACTGATAAATGGAAGTGAGCAAAGGAACCAAATGATATCCAGATTGGTGGCTAGATATTTTTAGGTCAATTGATTGATTTAGTTGATTCAAGGTGGCCAAAGGAACCAAAGGGATGCCTAGATTAGACATATATAGGTGAAGGACTTGGACAAATTTTTGATAAAAGAGATGGAAAAAGGAACCATAAGGATGTCAAGGTGATTATCTCAAGACATTTATGAGTGGAAATTGATGGGTTTGGATAAAAGGGTATCGATTAGCTTGGAAAAGATATCAGTTTGCTTCAAGGGGTACTAATCAGCTTCAGAAGGGGTCAATCAACTTTAAAGAGGCCTCAGTCAACTTCAGCAGATGTTAGTCAGTTTGGAGGTGGCACTAGTCAAACTCAATAAATGTTGGTCGACTTTGAGAAAGTACTAGTCAACTTTAAAAGATGTTAGTCAGCTTTAAAGAGGCATTGGTCAATTTCAAGAGATGTCGGTTAGCTTCGAGGAGGCACTGGTCAGCCTCAAGAGAAGTTGGTCAACTTCAAGGAGGCACTGGTCAGCTTTAAGAGATGTTAGTTAGCTTTGAAGAAGTACTAGTCAGCTTTGTAGATACTGATGAGGCTATTGGCTTAACTTTTATATGATGGTGCATGATTGTAGATGATTGAGTACTGGTGCATCGATGATGCATGTTTATATATGCATGTTTCAGAATTTAAGGACCTCTTGTTTGACTTTTATGCCATGCATGATTTGTCACAATGCCTGTAATGGATGATTGCATGGATGCATAAGGGTGGATTCATGCATTTGCTTTGTGAATATAATTTTTTTTTCATGTGACTTCTGTGTCTGCGGAGACATGCATTTGTGAACTAAAAAACTTGACAAGGTTGAGGAACTCAACTTGGGTTGGTATGCAATAATTGTTATAGTGGCATTACGAGGAGTTTGAGTGGATTGAGATTTTTCTGAGGGCTTGATTTAGGTTTTGGGATTCGGTGGCTTGCTTTTTCTATTTTGGTGCTGCTAAGAATGAGCTGTGCCTATTCTCGAGGAGTTCAATATTATGGCTTAGCTATAACTTGAAGGCAGCTTTAGTGGTGCTAAAGCTTAGAATTTGGCATCTTTTAGATTTTTTAGGAGTTTTTTTTGGACATGTCTCAAGATGTCACAAGCCAGATGATGGTTGGTGATAGTCAAGTGAATTTGATTGCTGTGATTGAGAAGTTTCATGATCCTAGTGACCAAGGAGATGAAAGGGGTGAAGACTTAAGATGAGGGCCTTGGTTTTTCTATTTAAGAGTCATATACGAGTCTATTGATTAGGGTGATGCTAGAGTCTAGATGAAGTAGAGGCATTTTGGCTTAGAGCTGTGCTGGCAGAGACATTGATGAGTCTTGATTATTTTGTTCGAGATTTAGAGAGATGAACTATCTTGCCAGTTATTCACCAGTGAGAAAAAATTATCTATTCTTACTATTTTTTGTTGGGGGTGTTTTATGGGTATCTATTTTAGGTTTTAGGTTATCTTGGAAGTGGGCTGATGGATCATTTTTGGGTGGTGGCCCCTACTTTTCAATCTGCATATGCCTTATTGAGACTTAGTCAAAGATCATATAGGATAGTTGCTTGCAGCTTCCTCAGAGGATACATTTTTAGCATTGCCAATGATAAAGGATTGAATCTCTCATGACTTGGGGCCATTGGCATCAAGTGGTTTGCTTGTTAGGTTTGGTTTGAATGACCTTCCACTATGGGATTAAGGTTTTGAGGCAGATGAGGCAGACTTAGGATGTGCCCTTAGTGTTCCTTTTTTGGAGTTTACATGAATCGCAACTTTCATTACTAGAGCTATTAAGGATGGCTAGCTGAGAAGTTATCGTGATGTTCATTCTAGAATATCACTTAGGACCATATAGAGGTATGGTAAGTGGTTGATAAATGTGGTTTGGTGAGTTGAGATAGAGTACAAGGCTACCTTGCTAAGGGGATAGAGGGTGACACACCTTAGGAGAGATAGGCTGCAAGAGGAGCCATCGATAGAAAAAAGACTACAACGCAAACAGAGGGGGTGACTTAATCTTTGAAGAAGACTCGAGGACCTACTAGAAGTGTGACGCAATAGGTTGTAGTAGTGACTCAAACTACAGTGGTGGTGACAAAGGAGACCATGACTGCAGTGAGGACAGAATGACACTACACGAGAGGTTTAGAGAAGGACTGCTATAGTTAAGGCATAAAGGGGTATTGCAGTTTCCAGATAGTAGAGGAGGAGCAGTTTCAAAACTATTGATACTTAAGAAAGGGTTTTTGATACTACTGTGATGAGTAGTTCTGATTCTATTAGTACTTCTGCTGCAGCAAAGGGAATTATAGAGATCTAGAGGAGAGGTTGCCCATTTAAGGAGATTATGACAGACTTTGATTCTAACGAGGACACAAGAGATGTGCACCTTAGGAGATAGACGAGGACTAGCTAGACATGACTTAAAACATGACCTTTTTTTTTTTGCTCTTTATTTAAAATAATTGCAGGTTGATAGGACTACACGAAACATGATAAGCTATAGATGACATTGAAAGGGCTATCTTTTTTTTGATAATGATGAGTTTGTATTTTGCAAAATCTGATCACCATTAAATGAGATATCTTTTATTTTTGCTCTAATTTCTGCCTAAGTGGCTTGGGTTTTTAACTTAGTGAGCATTCTTTTCTTCTTCTTCTTTTTTTTTTTTGTTAGGCAAAAGAATTAAGTGAATGATGTATTAAGCATAGAGAAAATGAGAATGCAATAAAACAAAATATTTTATATTATAATTTGGACCACACTTGAGACGGGTTACCTATGTATCCCTTACAATCATTTTCCTCTCATTAATTTTTCTCATTTTTTAGGGAAAATCATGTCTAAGTAGTTCGGATTATATATACATGGAAATAGAAATGAAATGCAAATGTCATCTTTGGATGAAGTATTAGTTTGGCTGTTTCAAGTTGCAAGGATGGGAAAAATCATTTTCATCCACGTCCATGAGGATGGCACCTTTGCAGATAGGATCTTCTTGAAAACGTACTGTCCAACTCAGTTTGGTTTGAACTTTCTTTTGGATCATGAATAGAGGCTTGGATTTCTCCTAGGACTGGATTTCCTTTTTATGAACCCTTGTCTCTCACCTTCTAGTTGAAGTGCTTGACTAATCTCTATCGATAATCATGAATTTTATATAGAGCATTTTCCATCAATGGCATTCAGTTGGTTATGATACCTTTTAATCTATTTTGTCTTCATTCTTTGTAACTTCTCTTTGACATGTTTATTGTGTATGTAGTCGGGATCTAGTGAACTGCGATGCTTGGATCATTCCTATCATGTCCTTGTCTTATACAGCTCATGAGTTTTTCCACTACTGTTATGCAAATGTAATGTATGGGATTTTGGATTTTTTTTTTGTGTCATAATTAATTGATCCTTTTGGCTTTTTCATATTTTTTGTGTGTTTTTATTTTTCTTTTTTTGTTCTTTTTTTCTCTCTTTTTTTTGTTGTGTTTTTTTTTAGATGTCCCATTTAAAGATAAATTAGGAAAAATTAAAGTAAATCAAAAAGTTCAAAATTTTTATTATTGATAAAAGTCCCATCAATAGTTATATTGAAGGATAAGCCTAAAAGACGAAATACAGACTCATAAGAGTAATATTTGACAAACTCAAATTCAAAGAAAGATTTAATAGAAATAGGCTCAAGAGACTTAAACTTGTACTCAAACACAAACTCAGACACTGACTCAGAGGAATTAGGCATAGCAGGCTGGCATTCTTCTCAAAGTGCCAATTATAGGGTGAAACTTGAGATGGTTGGGTGAGCTTGGTGGCTCAGAAAAGGATTGGTGGTGGTGCTAGACATTGGGTTTGGGAGCAACAATGTCTCCACTGTCAATAAGATCTTGAATTTTGGCTTCAGAGCCTTGAACACATTAGTTTTATGCCTTGGCCCTTGATGATAGTCGTAAATCTCATTGGCATTGTATCCTTTGGGCAGAGGAGGTGTCACATCCTAACCTTAGAGATATAACGGTCCTAGAACATATGGAGACATAAGGTCACCCATGCCCATAGAACCCACTTACATATAAACAAATCATGCCTAGGATCTTACCAAATCTCTTACAATAACTCATTTAATACATTTAGTTGAATACCTTTGCGGAAGTCTATAATTAAACATTACATATAAAATCCATAAGGAAAATAATATATCTCAAATGAGTATCAATCAATATTCCCAGAGCATCTAATGACAAGACTTCATAAAATAGTATTATTGATAACTTGGACAAGGAATCCCCTAAGCGAAGTAGAATGCTTGAGCCATCACCTTGCCTCCTCACATTTGCTCACCTGGAGCCACACAAGGAAAAAATGGTGAGATAGATGATCTCAATGAGTAAACAATAAGGCACATACATATCACATATTTCTTTGAAAAGGAAACATTTAGCTTATACACATAGTTCATGATTTATAATTCATGAATCAAGTTGTAATTTAGCAAGGGTTCGATTTGGCAAGTTTGCAAAAATCACACTTATAACTTATAAAGAGTGAAGGCTATTGCTCTATCACTCGAACTTATAAAGGAGAGGTGGCCTTATACCAAATTCCAACTCCTATCACTTATAAGGCATGAAGCTAATCAGGCTCCACAGCTAGAACCGCCTCTTCTAGCTGAGGTGGATACACTACCTCTATCCATTAGGTTAAGACCATGTGCACAGGTTCTGATGATTACTCACATTGGCACGAGGATTCTACATAAAGGGTTAAAGGTACCATAGCTAGAGCTAATGGTAATCACAATTAACAATATCACATAAGGCAACAATAACATATATCTTAATAACATTAGTGGCTAAACTTTCAAATAAAAGATACAATAATAGTGTAGTTCTAGAAAGAATATAAGTTAGGGTATTAATCACAAGAAGTTCTCAATGGATAAACAAACTAGTTTTGGACCAAATGTCCTTTGGCAATCCAAGCTTGTCAAAGAAATCATATAATAATATTTAGAATAGAAAGAACTGGGGTTTCAAAGATCACAAAGGCTCACATAACATAATATCACATACTTGTAACATAACAAAATGTTACTTGCACTTATAACATGAAGATAGTGTTTACTGACACTTGAAGAATGAATACGATGTTTACTCATATTTGTAACATAACATAGTGTTTGCTCACCTTGGGGTTCCTTTGCTCCTAGTATACGTAGTCCCTTTGCACTTCTAAAGCTCCTCAAACTCTAACATAATATTTAATTTAATACTTAGTATTTATTTACTCATGATGCTCCTATCCCATAACTACCCCATACATATATAGCATACACATACACTTAGAGTCCATGTAAAGGTGTACTCATCACTTGCACATAATATGTTGACTTTAAAAGTCTTGCACACTTAGGTCTTATAGGCTAATATGAGAACACATTATAATCATGTCAATACCTTTCTAAGGTCATCACAATATTATTACCTCAATATCATTTCACTTTAACAATCATCTTAATACACTTTACAGTTCCATACATGTCAACTTAACAATTAACCTTTCAAGTGTCATGCTTAACTCTTATGATCCTTTTTATTCAATTGTCACTTCATCAACTCAAAACCATGTATTTATAATCAAGTCATCATAACATCTAGTTCCATATTTCCCAATCATATTTGTATTCTAATCACAATATAAGGTTAAGATACCTTAAGTATACCAAAATGCATTTAAGCTTATCTAAGATCATACCTTCAACTAACATGCAATTTTATCATTTATTATACATACATACATTTCAATAACCATCAAAACACATTACATAAAAATTATAAACATTGGGACAAAAATTTTCATGTAGGCCGAATGCATTACCAAAGTAAAACTAAATTCTTTTTTCTTTTTGCACTTTCCGTCTATTTCAGAAATATGTAAAAATATGGTTTGAACCAAGATTTTTCATGTAAACACAACAAAAATCATCTTAGAATTTTAATCCATATGAATCGGCCACACTTGGTGTTGTTTATACATAAAAATTCAACTTTTGAATTATAGAGCACAAAACCATGAGTTTTCTTTTTTTTGGTATTTTATGATCATTTTAGAAATATGTAAACAGGTTATTTAAACTATTATTTTTCATTCAATCATAGCAAATATCAGTTTAGAACACATCCATACATGATTCAGCAGCCATAGATAGTATTTATACAAAAAAAATCCAAGTTTAAAGGCTTAGGTGAAAAATCATGAGTTTTCACGCTTTCCACGCTTTTCATTCATTACAGCAATAAACAGACACATGATTTAAATCATTATTTTTCATCTAACAAAACAAATATCATATGAGAGTACTTTCTCACACAAATCAGCAGCCACATATCAATTTAGTAAGAGAATTTTCCAACTTCTAAGTTCTAACACAAAAACCTTGAACTCCTTTATTTTCTGAAACTTTTCGGTCATCACAGGAATATGCAAAAATATTATTTAATCCAATATTTTTCATCCAAAAAAATCAAAAATTAGTTTAGAAAAAACAATGCACAAATTTCCCCCTAGTGATGTTTATGCATAAAAATTGTGATTTTAAGTTATAGAATTCACCTTTGGAGAAATCTCGCGGAAAGAATTGTGTTTTCGGTAGAAAATAGATTTTCTCTCCTAAAAACTCACCCAAACAGAATTAAATCTATAAAAATTAGTAATCAACCAGTTCAAAATAATTTTCTCATAATTTATTTTATAGAAATCAGTTTAGAAATTGAAAGAGAAGAAAAACTTATGATTATGGTCAAGGAATCGCGAAACGGAAAGGTGTTTTCTTAATTTCTGTAGAGAGGAATATTTTGAGAGAATTTTTCTGCCAAGATATAGAAAATTCAAGGTGATGGCTGCTGGAACTCTATTCTAGCCGAAATTTAGAATATATAATAGGGTTTGGGTGAAATTTTTACTAATACCCTTAATGAACTAGGTTAGGAGAATTTTAGTGTAGTGGACTTTTGGGTATTTGGGATTATTATTTAAATTTTGGGCTGATTATAATTAAAATTTAAAAATAATATTTTTCTTTTTATTTCTATAATATTTCCCCCAAAAATATTTATTTTAAAAATTATTTTAAAATACTCAAAATCATTTTATGCTTAAAAATTGTCTTTATGCATGAAAATTTATTTTATTTAAAATAAATTCCTTTATGCAAATGCACTTCATGTAAATCATTTATTTCACAATAGAAACTCATATTATGCATATTAAAATTAATTTAATATGCCACATGCTCATCAATCACTTAGATCACTAATTTCCACAAAAGCACACACTTAACCTTAATAGTTCTAAATTAAGCAATTTATCACGAAAATTCCTAGGGTGGGTATGGATTGTTACATTCTCCCCCCCTTAAAAGAAATTCATCCTCGATTTTAAATCCTTACCTAGTTGCATCTTGAAAAGTTAAGGGTGCTTCTGTCGCATCTCTTCCTCTACTTCCCAAGTGCACTCATCTATCCCATGATTTCATCACTGAACCTTAATCATGGGTATCTCCTTATTTCTTAACTTCTTTACTTGTTGATCCACTATAGCTATTAGTGACTCCTCATAGGATAGTTATTCATCCAACGTAATGTCTAGAGGTACAAGAACGTGAGATGGATTTGACACATATGTCCTTAGCATTGAGATGTGGAACACTGGGTGCACATGCGCCAAAGTTGGAGGCAGGGCAAGTCTATAAGACACCTCTCCAACCGAAGTCCAAGACACACATCCTTAGCGTATCCTTGAGTGTCTAAATTGTTCTTTCAGACTAGCCATCTGTTTGAGGGTGAAACGCTGTACTAAAATCTAGTTGTGTTCCTAACGCTTCTTGTAACTTCTGCCAGAATCTTGAGGTGAATTGAGTTCCTCGATCTAAGATGATAGAAATTGGCACTCCATGTAGTTTCATGATCTCATCTGCATATAATTGCGCATACTAAGCTATAGAATATATGGTCTTAACTCCTAGAAGATGAGCAGACTTTGTCAATCTATCCACTATGACCCATATAGAGTCATGTCCTTTGGAGGTTTTAGGCAAGCCAACAACAAAGTCTATAGTGATGCATTCCCACTTCCATTCATGCAGTTGAATTTCTTATGGTAATCTTGAGGGTCGCTGATGTTCATACTTGACTTGTTGGTAAGTTAGGCAGGATGTTATGAACTTAGCCACATCTTTCTTCAATCCAGGCCGCCAATAGTTAGCTTTCACATCATGGTACATCTTGGTAATTCTGGATGAGCACAGTAAGGTGTCTGATGTGCCTCCTTCAATATCCTTTCCTTTAATCCATCCACATCAAGCATGCATACTTTATTCTTGCACTTTAAAATTCCATTAACCACTTCAAACTCAGAGTTCTTTCCTTCTCTCATCTCATCCTTCAACTTCATCATGTGTGGGTCCCTATCTTGTGAATCCCTTATCTCTTCCATTAACTTAGACCTTACTTAAAAATGAGCCAATAAAACTCTTGATCCTCCAATCTCCATCTTCAATCCTTGATTAAACAATTCTTTTAGTTCCTTCACGATCGGCATCTTCCTCACATCCACATGGGCTAGGCTTCCTATCGACTTTCGACTTAAGGCATCTGCCATTACATTTGCCTTCTCAGGATGGTAGAGAATCTGACAGTCATAATCCTTCAAAAGTTCAATCCATCTCCTTTGTCTCAGTTTGAGGTCTCTTTCGCTCAAGATGTACTGAAGACTCTTATGATTCGTGTAGATCTCACACTTCATCCCATACATGTAATGTCTCCAGATCTTTAGAGCGAACACTACTATGGCTAATTCCAAATCATGAGTAGCATAATTTACTTCATGTCTCTTTAGTTGTCATGATGCATAGGCAATAACTTTACCATTTTGCATTAAAACACACCCAAGTCCTACTCTCGAAGCATCGCAATAGACAGTGAACCCTCATTCTCCTTCTGCTAATGTCAAAATTGGAGTCGATATCAAACACTTCTCAAGCTTTTGAAAACTCTGCTCACAGGACTCTTCCCAATTGAACTTAACTTGCTTTCTAGTCAACTTGGTCAACGAGGCTGCTATCTTAGAAAAATTCTGTACGAATCTACAATAATATCCCGCCATGCCTAAGAAACTTCATATTTTTGAAACTGTTATGGGCCTTGGCCAATTTGCTATCACTTCAACTTTCTTAGGATCAACTTGAATCCCTTCCTTACTTACCACATGTCCAAGAAAGTTGACAGACTCCATCCAAAACTCACACTTGGATAACTTAGCATAGAGTTGGTGATCACATAATGTTTGAAGCATGATCCTCAGATGTTCTTCATGTTCTTCTTTATTCTTTATGTAAATCAGGATGTCATCAATGAATACGATCACAAATTTATTAAGGAATGGCTTGAATACTTGATTCATCAAGTCTATGAAAGCAGCAGGAGCATTCATCAAACCAAATGGCAAAACTGTGAACTTATAGTGTCCATATCTAGTATGGAAGGCAGTCTTACAGATATCTTCTCCTTGAATCTTTAGTTGATGATAGCCAGACCTTAAGTCAATTTTGGAGAAGTGACCAGCTCCTTGCAATTGATCAAAAAGATCATCGATCCTTGGCAATGGGTATTTATTCTTCACAGTGACCTTGTTAAGTTGGCGATAGTCAATGCACATTCAGAATGAGCCATTTTTCTTCTTCACGAATAACACTGGAGCGCCCCATGGCGAACTGCTTAGTCGAATGAAACCCTTATTAAGTAGATCATGCAATTGCGTCTTTAACTCCTTCAGCTCCATTGGTGCCATACGATATAGCGGTATTGATATCGGTTGCGTACTAGGTAGCAGTTCAATGTTGAACTCGATCTCATGATCAGGGGGTAATCTGGGTAAATCTTCTGGAAAGACATCCATGAACTCATCCACCACTGGAATATTCTCATCTCGAATGGTAGCTTCCTTATCAGTGTCAATTACATGGGCTAGGTATGCTTGGCATCCTTTCCTTAACATCCGTATTGCTCCTAAGGTCGATATCAAGTTCAGAGGATTCTCATTCCTATCTCCTTGGTACACAAACTCCTTCCCATCTCTAGTTTGAAACTCGATAAGTTTCTTTCTACAGTTGATACGAGCTCCATGCTCATATAACCAGTCCATCCCTAATATCACATCAAATTCTAGTACATCCAATTCTAGCAATACTACTGGAAGTGTTTGTCCATTATTGTCTACATCATAGCCCTTATACTCAAACCTTACTTCTATCACTTCCCCTAAAGGAGTTGATATTACTAACGGTTCACTCATCAATTCCTTATCTATACCCAAGTACTTAGCAAAACAAGGTGACACAAAAGAATGGGTAGCACCAGAATCAATTAAACATTTTGTGCTAAAACTTTGGATGGGGATGATAGCTGTGATGGTTGTGTACGAATGGCGAGCCTTTTGCAGATTTAAAGTGAAGACTCGACCCTTGCCCTTATTCTCTGTCGTCAGTGCATTCCTAATTACTAGTCCTTTGTCCTTGACTCTTTATCCTTGCATTTGGAATGGCCTAGATTGTGGTCATTCTGTGGTCCTATTCCCTTGACTCCTCGTCCGAGGGCAATCCTTTATGAAGTGCCCCATTTGCCCACACTTAAGGCAAGCACTAGTATCTCTTCGGCAAATTCCAGGATGCTTCTTTCCACATTTGTCGCAAGTGGGAAATTCTTGCTTAGTTTGATTATTCCATGGTCCAGATGATGAAAATTCCTTCTTTGGTTCTCCTCCATTTCCATGCTATCCCTTATGACTTTTGTTCTTATGCCTTCCCTTTTGGTCTCGTTCAGCTCGTTTGGCTCTCTCCGCCTTTTACCTTTTCTCCACGATCTTGGCCTTGTCTACAAGCTTGGATAAGGTTGGAAACTCTGTTGTTACCAATGAATTAAACAGAGGTGTGATCAGTCCTCTAAGGAAACGATTGATGCGACTTGCTTCAGTAGGAATGATGTTGACAGCGAATCAACTAAGTTGGTTAAACTCCTTAGCATAATCTGACATGGACATTCCTAGCCTTTGCTTCAGTTGCTCGAACTGATGCCTTTCTCCTTCTGACAAGAAATGATTCATTACTTCTTACTTAAACTCTGCCCATATAGGTGGGTCTGCCCTGTAAAGTCATTCTTTAATACTTCTCTCATACTAATACCAATCTTCTTTCTTGAGTTGGAGTCCTATCAACTCGATCACTTGAGCATCTGAGCAAGATAAACAACGGACTAGCTTATCCATCTCATCCAGAAATTCATGAGGCTCATCTCTTTCCTCACCACAAAAGGTAGGCCGTTTTAGCTTCTTAAACTCTGCTATAGTCATCCCCTCATCAGGTAGCCGTTTCCTCTCTCTCTGAGCAGGTGTCATTACCGCAGGTGGCGTAACTCCATTCCTTTCTTGAGTTGGCGGTGCTTCTTGCCTTTGAGCTCATAGCTCATCTAGTTCCTTGTGCAAGTCTCTCATTTCTTCATGCATGGCATGCACTTCTTGAAAAGATGCTTGCTCACTAGAGCCCATAGTCGGTGCCCTCGAGTTGGATCTTTCTCTTGACCGTATAGGTGCAGAGGCAGCATTCGATGCAGTGTCCGATATAACATCATCATTAACCCTAACGGATAGGGCAACTGTGCGAACCTTTTTCTTGGGAGGCATTTTGTCTATCATGATAAGGGAATTTAGTACTAATCCCTTATCTTAACCCATTTAATCCCTCCTTATACTAGCACACATTATCATGCATTTACCATATCACATCACTAAGCACATGTCATATATGAATCGCATATCACATAGTTTTGCACATATCACATATCATAATTAAGTAGCATATATCTCATAATATCACACCAATCATAATAATGAAAGAAATCATCTCATACTAGGTAATCAAGGAAAATCATTCATATCATATAAAGTGCTATGCCATTATGTCGACCATCATATCTACTCGACCTAGTTTTCATGTCCACCTCCAGAGCAATCAAGAGCGACATGGCCACTGCTGCCACATTGATATCAAAGAAGATCTCTATCTTGATGGCGATTAGTTAAAGATGCATACCTCACTGGGGAGTAATCTCCTCCATGCTCAACAATCCCTAACCTGAGTTGCTTCATATCCTCTCTTAGTGCATGAATCAAAACCTTAAGATATCAGTTTTCCTCTTTCAAGTATGAATAGTTATCCTCCAATTTTTGGATCTTACTATAAACTCAATTAGGATCTAAGTGCTCCTCAGGGTCCTCTTCTTCGTAAGTGGTCTCCTCCATAGGGCGAATCACAGTTATGACTTCCTCAAACATCTTTGGCCAAGTCCTCTTACAGGTCATATGGGGTGCTTTAGTCACGGTCCTTGAGCAGGTGTAATCTTCTTGGTCATCTATCAGAAAAATCATAAGGCAAGCAAACTAATAACAAGGATTACTAAAATCTACTAGGATTTCGCGGAACTATGCTAGCAATAGACTGCAAGTGACATGATAGGAAAATTCCTATGCTCCAGGATTATACTTAAACGACTCATATAAAATAAGCCTAAACTAGACTTTTAAAACTATGGCTCTTTTACCACCTTTGTCACATCCCAACCTTAGAGATATGACGGTCCTAGAGCATAGGGAGACATAAGGTCACTCACGCCCGTAGAACCCACTTACATATAAACAAATCATGCATAGGATCTTACCAAATCTCTTATAATAACTCATTTAATACATTTAGTTGAATACCTTTAATTGCAGAAGTCTATAATTAAACATTACACATAAAATCCATAAGAAAAATAATATACCTCAAATGAGTATCAATCAATATTCCCGGAGCATCTAATGACAGGACTTCATAAAATAGTATTATTGATAACTTGGACAAGGAATCCCCCAAGCGAAGTAGAATGCTTGAGCCATCACCTTGCCTCCTCACATTTGCTCACCTGGAACCACACAAGGAAAAAAAAGGTGAGATAGATTATCTCAATCAGTAAACAATAAGGCACATACATATCACATATTTCTTTGAAAAGGAAACATTTAGCTTATACACATAGTTCATGATTTATAATTCATGAATCAAGTTGCAATTTAGCAAGGGTTTGATTTGGCAAGTTTGCAGAAATCACACTTATAACTTATAAAGAGTGAAGGCTATTGCTATATCACTAGAACTTATAAAGGAGAGGTGGCCTTATACTAAATTCCAACCCCAATCACTTATAAGGCATGAAGCTGATCAGGCTCTACGGCTAGAACCACCCCTTCTAGCTGAGGTGGATACACTACCCCTATCCATCGGGTTAACACCATGTGCACAGGTTGCGATGATTACCCGCATCGGCATGAGGATTCTACATAAAGGGTTAAAGGTACCATAGCTAGAGCTAATAGTAATCATAATTAATAATATCACATAAGGCAACAATAACATGTGTCTTAATAACATTAGTGGCTAAACTTTCGAACAAAAGATACAATAATAGTGTAGTTCCAAAAAGAATATAAGTTAGGGTGTTAATCACAAGAAGTTCTCATTGGATAAACAAACTAGTTTTGGACCAAATGTCCTTTGGCAACCCAAGCTTGTCAAAGAAATCATATAATAATATTTAGAATAGAAAGAACTTGGGTTTCAAAGATCACAAAGGCTCACATAACGTGATATCACATACTTGTAACATAACAAAATGTTACTTGCACTTGTAATATAAACATAGTGTTTACTGACACTTGAAGAATGAATACGATGTTTACTCACATTTGTAACATGACATAGTGTTTACTCACCTTGAAGTTCCTTTGGTCCTAGTATACGTAGTCCCTTTGTACTTCTAAAGCTCCTCAAACTCTAACATAATATTTAATTTAATACTTAGTATTTATTTACTCATGATGCTCCTATC
Source organism: Reutealis trisperma (assembly GCA_947687605.1). Lineage (NCBI taxonomy): Eukaryota > Viridiplantae > Streptophyta > Magnoliopsida > Malpighiales > Euphorbiaceae > Reutealis > Reutealis trisperma. The sequence goes on along the minus strand of CANTUT010000327.1, from coordinate 544,130 downwards.
CCATAACTACCCCATGCACATATAGCATACACATACACTTAGAGTCCACGTAAAGGTGTACTCCTCACTTGCACATAATACGTTGACTTTAAAAGTCCTGTATACTTAGGCCTTATAGGCTCACATGAGAACACATTACAATCATGTCAATACCTTTCTAAGGTCTTCACAATATTATTACCTCAATATCATTTCACTTTAACAATCATCTTAATACACTTTATAGTTCCATACATGTCAACTTAACAATTAACCTTTCAAGTATCATGCTTAACTTTTATGATCCTTTTTATTCAATTGTCACTTCATCAACTCAAAACCATCTATTTATAATCAAGTCATCATAACATCTAGTTCCATATTTCCCAATCATAATTGTATTCAAATCACAATATATGGTTAAGATACCTTAAGTATACCAAAATGCATTTAAGCTTATCTAGGATCATACCTTCAACTAACATGCAATTTTATCATTTATCATACATACATACATGTTAATAATCATCAAAACACATCACATAAAAATTATAAACATTGGGACAAAAATATTCATGTAGGCCGAATACATTACCAAAGTAAAACTAAATTCTTTTTTCTTTTCGCAATTTCCGTCTATTTCAAAAATATGTAAAAACATGGTTTGAACCAAGATTTTTCATGTAAACACAACAAAAATCATCTTGGAATTTTAATCCATATGAATCGGCCACACTTGGTGTTGTTTATACATAAAAATTCAACTTTTGAATTATAGAGCACAAAACCATGAGTTTTCTTTTTTTTGGTATTTTCTGATCATTTCAGAAATATGTAAATAGGTTGTCTAAACTATTATTTTTCATTCAATCATAGCAAATATCAGTTTAGAACACATCCATACATGATTCGGCAGTTGTAGATAGTAATTATATGAAAAAATTCTAAGTTTAAAGGCTTAGGTGAAAAATCATGAGTTTTTGCGCTTTCCACGCTTTTCGTTCATTACAGCAATAAACAGACAGATGATTCAAATCATTATTTTTCATCTAACAAAACAAATATCATATGAGAGTACTTCCTCACACAAATCAGCAGCCACATATCAATTTAGTAAGTGAATTTTCCAACTTCTAAGTTCTAACACAAAAACCTTGAACTCCTTTGTTTTTCGAAACTTTCTAGTCATCACAGAAATATGCAGAAATATTATTTAATCCAATATTTTCCATCAAAAAAAATCAAAAATTAGTTTAGAAAACAACAATGCACAAATCGCCCCCTAGTGATGTTTATGCATAAAAATTGTGATTTTAAGTTATAAAATTCACCTTTGGAGAAATCTCGCGGAAAGAATTATGTTTTCGGTAGAAAATAAATTTTCTCTCCCAAAAACTCACCCAAACAGAATTAAATCTTTAAAATAAGTAATCAACCAATTCAAAATAATTTTTCCATAATCTATTTTATAGAAATCAGTTTAGAAATTCAAAGAGAAGAAAAACTTACGATTACGGTCAAGGAATCGCGAAACGGAAATGTGTTTTCTTAATTTCAGTAGAGAGGAATATTTTGAGAGAATTTTTCTGCCAAGATATAAAAAAATTAAGGTGATGGCTGCTGGAACTCTATTCTGGCCGAAATTTAGAATATATAATAGGGTTTGGGTGAAATTTCCACTAATACCCTTAATGAACTAGGTTAAGAGGATTTTAGTGTAGTGGGCTTTTGGGTATTTGGGCTTTTTATTTAAATTTTGGGTTGATTATAATTAAAAATTAAAAAGAATATTTTTCTTTTTATTTCTGTAATATTTTCCCCAAAAATATTTATTTTAAAAATTATTTTAAAATACTCATAAAATCATTTTATGTTTAAAAATTGTCATTATGCATGAAAATTCATTTTATTTAAAATAAATTCCTTTATGCAAATGCACTTCATGTAAATCATTTATTTTACAATAGAAACTCATATTATGCATATTAAAATTAATTTGATATGCCACATGCTCATCAATCACTTAGATCACTAATTTTCACAAAAGCACACACTTAACCTTAATAGTTCTAAATCAAGCAATTTATCATGAAAATTCCTAAGGTGGGTGTGGGTTGTTACAAGAGGTCATGGTTCTAATGGTCTAAACATATTAGCTTCTAAGGCTTTGTTGTAAATGACATTGAGGGGCATGCCCAGCTTAGAGAAAGTCCTCCTTGTTTCTAACTTCATTTGCTAGTGACAGGAGACAACATTTACCTCCTTTTCTCTTTGGGTGGTGTAGTTAATGTTCTTGTGATACCTCAAAGTAGAGGATGGATCCTTGATTTTTCTCGATTGGATCAAATCCTCAATCTTAGTAGTGGTGGAAATAAGAGCTTCAAAGCTAGGGAGGTATTGAGTTTGCAGATGAGTCTGGTATTAGGGGAGAAGATTCTTGACAATGATATCAATTTGCTCTACTTTAGATGCACAGTTCACCATTTGGCCTCTTTACCGTCTACCTTGTAAGGAACATGGTAAAGGATTCTCTTTGACCTTACCTTGGTTATTTCTAGATCCCTTCGAGTGACATCCACTTCAATATTGTAGTGGTATTGTGTGACAAATGCATTGCATATGTCATCCCAAGTTTTCTTATAATTTTAGTCCAGATCTAGTAACCATTTAATAAAGGCTCTAGTCAAGGACTATTAGAATAACTGAGCAAAAAGCTCATCATCCACACCAAAGGGTCTTATCGCACCCACATACATCTTGAGGTGAGTTTTGGGACATATGGTGCCATTAAACTTGTCCATGACTAGCATCTCAAATTTTAATGGAATCTGTGCATTTGGAAAGAGAGCTAAGGAGTTGACATCTATCATGTCTTCGTTCTTTTTGATGTTCTTAATTGTTCTCTCCATGGCCTCAATTTTCTCCATCAATTTCTTAGGTTTGGGAAAGCTAGAGAAATCTCCAATTTGAAAAGGATCGTAGTGGGAGAGGGAGTGGTTGCATTTAAGTCAATAGCAGGAGAGGTTGGAGTTTCAAGTGCTTTCCCATTATTGGTGAGATCAATAATGGGAGGAGTAAAAGTAGGGGCATGGCTAGTCTCAGTTTAGGCAGATGCAGGCTCAACACTAGTAGGAGGGGGAATGATAGTGACATTGGTCATTTCCTTGACCTCATTAATGATCGACTGGCATTGAGAGTTAAGGGCATTGGTAAAGGTGGTAGACTGGGCATTAAGAGCATTGGCAAAAGTGTCGGCTTAGGTCTTAAGGGCGGTGGTGAGTGTGGTTTGGAAGGTTTCCTCTTGTTTCTTGAGAAGGCTGGTGAGGAAAGCGCTCATGGCGTCTTGGTCAAAGTTGGAGGTGTTGGCCATTGGTACTTTAAAAACAGAAAATGGGTAAGAATACAAAATACTTAAGAAAAAGAGATGAATATAATGATATGTTGGGAAAAGGATTCCCTTTATATGGTTGTTCACCAAGTTTAACAGGTTGTGTGAGGCTATTGTGTTTTGGACGACAGACCACCAATTTAGGTCTCTAAAGTGTTTGAAGGTTTACCTTGTTGAACTTCTCATGTTATGTATGCATGGCAATGTTATGATGCATGCCAAAAAAGGTTTCATAGGCATATGCACAAATGTCCTTATTATTATGATACACGAAAGCTAGGGTCAACAATAGGGCGACTACATGCGCAAGGGTGAAGGGTGGTTTGATTAAGGGTCTTCGTCCCACTAGAGTATTATGAGGCCTCGCCTGAGGACCAGCCCAGTTCACTAGACGGAACCATAGTACTCATTCGGGTTTAGACTCATGATAGAACCCTTGGGTTCAGATTTGGTTGATTTTGAGAATGATTTTTGGGAGTCGCCACCCTAATTTATTTTTAAATAGAAAAATTAAGGAAAAACCCAATTTAACTCCAATTTATTAATTTTCATTTTAATCACTAGCCTCGAACTAGGTTAAGCTAGGGGACTAGGTTTTTGGTTTTAAATAATCAAGATTTGGCTCTTAAGTTTAATTTGACTTTAAAAAAATGATTCCATGAATTACATTTATTAATTATAATAAAATGCATTAATATGACATAATATGAATGCATGGTGCATGTATATTGATGAAACAACTAAAATAAACATTCATAAATTAAGGAGAGTGTTCCCTCTAATTCTTTAGAGATTTAGGGAAACCACATAATCATTCCTTAATTCCAAATAATTACATTAATAACAGATGGGGATGTCTTCTCTAGCCATTATGGGATTCTAAGAAGACCATAGATTCCCTTACAAATATTATAAAAAGTCATTAAATTTGAGAAAAGTGAAAAAAAAAAAGCTTAAATTGAGAAATTAGATTTGAAGTTTGGATTTAAATTCCAAACATGTCTATGTACCTTGTTGAATAGGTATCAAAATCTATGTAGTTCATTTCACGATTAAGTGGAAGGGGTTTACAGATTGATAAAAATGATTTTTGGTTTGGTGATAGAGTTTATAAAAATACCTTGGATTTTGATGGACGAGATGGCAAAAGTATTTTGCCAGATCGAAGTTCCATTTTATCAGACTGGGCAATTGGATAAAAATGTTTGGTGAGTGAATTAATTAATTAAAATGATTAATTAATTAATCAAAAATAGTGGATGAGTAAAAAATGAGACTTTTGATTTAATAATAAAAAAGGGTAATTAATTAATTAAAAAGATAAATTAATTAATTAATTTGTGAGTGATAAAAATAATTTTAGTTAATTAAAATGATTAATTAACTTGATTTGGGTGAGAAAATTAATTAATTAAAATGATTAATTAATTAATTAATTAATTAGAGAGTGATTGGAGGGAGAAGAAGAATAAAAGTTGATAGATAGCAATCGATATTAACTTCAGTGTGTTTGAAATGATAAAATAAAAGGGTTATTTATAGGAAAAATGAGGTAGGGGTGATTTGGGAAGTAAAAATGTGAAATGACAAAAAGGATAGAACTAAAAAATACTAAAAAAAGATGAACTAGGGGCGTTTTAGGCATTTTAGCCCATTAGAAAATGGCTAGGTTACGTAGAGCCTCGCCCTTGGCGGAATGAAGCCGCGTCTCCTAAACGTGGAAGTTGCGTTCATGTGACACGGCTAGCCACATCAGAGGTGATGCGGATTTGCATTGACACAAACGTGGAGCCCGCCTCTAATGCGGAGTCACGTCAGAAGTTGACGCAGCCCAGCACGCTCATCCATGCATGTTTCTGGTCCATTTTTTGTGCTTCCAAGGCAATTTTTGGGAGTTGTAAAACTCAAAAAAATTATTGGTCAATGTGGTTAGGCTCGAAATTAATTTTAGAGCATTTGAATAGTCATTCTGGGAGAAAATCCGGTTAGTTTTGGAAAAAGTTGTTTGGTACAAAAGATCCAGTCAGGGTAGGAAAGACATTAAATTGTGCGAAGAATACTTCGACGGTTGTGAAGAGTTTAGAATTAATTATGGAGGTGCTGAAATAAAGGATCACAAGCATTGATATACCTAACCACATGTAAGGCAAGGAGCCTCATGTGGGTCTAACGGTATTGATTGTTCGTTATATCATTGAAATGATTAGGGATTTGTTGCAAGGTGGAATGCTTTCGTTATCTCCCAACATACTCAAAGAGAGTTGTTAAGCCAATGTTACTCATCATCCAAAAGTTTTCCTAAAGCTAAGATTAGGCAATGAGTCTTTATTATGCAAAATGATGTATGAAAGTCAAATTATACTTAATAGGCCAAATGGAGATTATTTTAGAAAATTTTTTCTTAACCAAATAGTAATCCTCTTATTTGCTTTCCTTTTATTTTAAAAGGTGGCAACCAGTCCCAGCATAGTTGCCAATTATGAGGCCTTACCTGAGCACTAGCCCGATCAGCTAGAGGGAATCAGGATGTTCATTCGAGCTTAAACTCATGATAGAACCCTTGGATTTGAATTGATTGATTTTGAAAATAATTTTGGAAGTCGCCATCCTAATTTATTTTTAAGGAAAAACCTAATTTGTGACTCCAATTTATTAATTTGCAATTAATTTGCTCAAGGATAAAATCACTAGCCTCGAACTAGGTTGAGTTCGGGGACTAGGTTTTTAGTTTTAAATAATCTAATTTTGGCTCTTAAGTTTAATTTGACTTTAAAAAATTAATTTCATGGATGACATTTATAAGATGATAATTATAAATAAAATATATGAACATGTCATAATTGGATGCATGGGAAAATTGAAGAGCAAATAAAGTAAATCATTTACAAATTAAGGAGAGTGTTCCCTCTAGTCCTTATGGATTCTAGGGGAATCACATAGTCGCTTCTTAATTCCAAATTAAACTAAATGCCTAAATTAATTAAAAGGGGGAATTGGGATTGATTGGGATTTAGATTTAGATTCCAAATGTGCTTATGTACTCCATTGAATAGGGATCGAAACCCATGTAGTTTGTTCTATGATTAAGTGGAGGGGTTTAAGAGTTGATTAGATTGATTTTACTTTGGGTATTTTGAGAGTGAAAAAGGCTGGTACCTTTGCTTTTGACGAAAAGTTTTACTAGACTGAAATTCCATTTTACTGGGACTGGTTGATTGGATTGATTGAGGGATTAATTAATTAAAATGATTAATTAACTAATTAATGTGATGAAATGGATGGATGGATTAATTAATTAATTTGGATAAAGGATTGATATGAAAAAAAGAAGGATTAATTTGATTTTGAAAAAAAGTGATTAATTAATTAATTAAAAAGATTAATTAATTAATAATTAAGTAATTATTTTTAATTTAAAAAAGAGTTTTAATTAATTAAACAGATTAATTAACTTGATTAGGTGAGATAATTAATTAATTAAAAAGATTAATTATTTAATTAGGGAGTGTTTGGAGGGAGAAGAAGAGATGAATTAGAAGATAGTTATCAATTTTAACTCAAAAGGTGAAGAGAAATGAGAAATGGAGGGAGTATTTATAGGAAAAGTGGATGAGGGTAGTTTAGAAATTGAAAAAGTGAAAAGACAGAAAGGATAGGGCTGAAAAGGGTTAAAAATTGGGTTTAAATGGGAAAATAGACATTTTGGAACATAAAGGGGGACCACGGGCGAGGATCCATATAGAACTTGGTGTGGATATGCTTCAGTAAGGCATGGATCCGCACAGACTTGGTGCACATCTGCACCAGGCTTATGTGGCTCGACCTTTATTTTTTTTGTTTTTTTTGAGATTGATTATTGGCTTGGGGTTTAGAAAATTTAGATGTCCGATAACAATGTAATTTAAGGATAAAAAAATTTTCTTTTCTCTAATCCCTGCTCGCTAATCGGCTAGCGAGACTGTTATAATGACTCTGCATAGCACATTAAACTCAGTGGGTGGCAAGGTGCAGCCGGATGATGAGGGTGTAAAATTGAGAGTTCACACAAAGTAGATGAATTTAAAATCAATGACATAGATAGGTTAAGTGTATTGAGAATAAGCAAAATGGTGAGACAGTTAGGATATATGCAAAAGCCTAGGACGTATTAGTTACCTAAGGTAAGAGTATTTTATGGCGACAAGTTATTTTTTCTATGTATTAAAGATCTAGTGTGTGATATGCTACAACTTTATAAAATAAGGGATGAAATAAAGATATATGTTAAATATGATATAGATACACCTGTGATGGCTGACTCAGAGGTTCACTTGTTGACATTATCACCATATTCAGAGATTGAACATGGTAGGGTAATTAATGGGATGAGAGAGAGAATATGGGATAGCAAACATCAATACTACTCACATAATTAAATGATGTTAGTACAGAGAATGTAGAAGATGATGAAAATTGTATGACTGATAGTGTGCCTGTTAATGATTAAAATGCTGTGAGTGAGTGTGATCTAAATGCTAAAAGTGAGTGGGGTGTGAATGTGGCAAGTCAATATGCTGTGAATGTTCAGAGTGAGTGTGGTGTGAATGTAGAGAGTGAATGTGTTGTGAATGTGCCTACTGAGAGTGAGTTTGTTGTGAATATAGTAATTAATGGAACTAAAGGTAGTGTGAATGAGGTAAATAAGGTAATGTTCAGGATAAGTCACATGGCGCTGATCTAAGTGTACAGGAAGTGTTGAATGATCAAATAAGAAGAGTTGATCAAGAAAGGGAACAAAATGAGAACATAACAATATAAGCTGATTTAGGAGGATATACAAATAGAATAAGAAGTGATACCTATGTAGATGATCGTAGCAATGATTATGAACCTGAAACTGCAGGGACCAATATAGAAGATGAAGGGGAATTTTCCAAGTATGTTATGGATCTTGACTTTGGGTCAGATGTTGGAAATGATGAATTATTAGTTGTAAAGGAAAATATAAGAGAATATAAAAGGAGGATAGCAAAACAACATACTTGAGATGGAAGTGAAAATGATGATTCTTCCAAGACAAATACAAATAAACAACAAGTAGCATCAAATGCACCTACATATATCTAATTAGGTGAAGAACAAACAATTGGTCCTGATACACTTGAAAGTGGTAATGAACTTGATTTGAACTTAAATGAGTTAGATGAAGATACACACTGGACAACGAGGAGAAGGAAGTCGCATAGAGTTGTTTATGATCCAAATAACCCCATTCCCATTTTGTTGTTGGAATATGTTATAAAAATGCTCGTACAAAGTATGTAGTAATAAGATAAGTGTCTTTAGACTTTAAGAAAAATGAACCTTCAAGAGTACTTATTGTCTATAACTTCAAAGATTGTCTATGGAGATTATTTGCATCAATTGATAGTAGAAGCAACGATTTCATGATCAAATCATACAACTACAAACTCAAGTTCTTTAAAGTACATAGAAACAAGAGGGTAACTTATAAGTATTTGATTGGCTATTTCAGAAGAGAATTGATTGAGCATCCAAAGATAAAAATCAAAGATACGGTTGCTAGTGTGTATAACAACCTTGGAGCTAAAGTTAGTTTCACCATGTGTAAGAGGGTTAACTAAGAGTTGATCAAAGAAATTAAAGATAATCCTGTGTAAGAGTATGTAGCTAGAAGATTATACAAAGGAACTCAAGCAAACTAATCCTGGTTCCATAATTATTGCTATTCACATCAATTCAAAACATTTTATCTATGTTTTTGATGCACTAAAGAAAGGGTGGAAAGTAAAATGCAAGCCTACTATAGGAGTTAATGGTTGTTTTTTAAAGACTTATCTTGAAGGTTATTTGCTTACAGTAATTGGGTAGGATGAGAATAATCAACATTTCTTAATTGTATGGGCTGTGGTGTTACAAGAAGATAAAATGACATAGACTTGGGTTTTTCAGATGTTAAAAAGAGATTTAGATATAACCCCTTAGATAATATCATTATTATGAGTGACATGCAAAAGGCAATACTTTCATTAATTGACTTTATACACTCATATTCATCTTTAAATATAAATGAATTGAAATGTTAATTGTTAGATCTTATTGAAGCAGTCAAAGTAGAGATCCCAAGAACTAAACATAGGTGGTGTGCCATGCATATCTTCTCAAGGTGGCAAAAAAATAAAAAGATAATAAGCTAAGGAAGTAATTCTAGTTATGTGCCAAGAGTTCCTATTAGCAATACTTCCATGATCAATTAAAAAAGATGGATGAGGTTATTAAAGATTTAGTTAAAGACCTACTCATTATCCACCTCCAAACTAGTCGAGAGCATACTTCCCCTATTATTGTTATATCCTAATTTTGGAGATATGACAGTTCTAGAACATGGGGAGGCATAAGCTCACCCACGCCCATAGAACCCACTCATACATATATAAACACTACCTAGGATCGTACCAAAACCTCATGCATTAACTTAATTATCCAATAATAAGGAAAACTTTGAGTAGCGAAAGCTTAGTATTAAAATACTTTAAATACAATCCATATGGAAAGAACATTTATGACTCCAAAATCTAATAGATAATATTCCAAAAAAATATGAAACTCTCGAAGCATCTAAAAAGACTCTTCAAATCATAGTATGTAAATAAACTTAGACAAGGAAATTCCCCAAGCAGAGTAGATTGCTTGAGCTATCACCTTGCTTCCTCATAATGCTCATCTGGAACCACACAAGGAGAAAAAGGGTGAGATAGATGATCTCAATGAGTAAACAATATAGCTTATATAATAACACATATCCCTTATAAAGGGCTCATAGCTTATAATTCATAGTTCATGATTCATAATTCATGATTCATAGCTCATGGTTCATAGTTTGCAATTTAACAAGGTTCATAGAAATCACACATAGCACGTAGAGAGTGAGGGCTATTGCCACATTCATTCGAACACATAGAGGAGAGGTGGCATCAAACTAAATTCCAACTCCTATCATGTAGAAAAGCATGAAACTGATTAGGCTTCATGGCTAGAATCGCCTTTTCTAGCTGAGGTGGATACAGTACCCTTATCCATCTGGTTAAGACCATGTGCACAGATTCCAACGATTACCTGTATCGGCATGAGAATTTTTGCATAAAAGGGTTTATAGGTACCATAGCTAGAGCTAATGGCAATCATTTATAATAATAGCATTGAAGAATGCAATCACATGTAATACAATAATAATAGATGTTTAGTTTAATGAACAAAAGATAAATAACAGTGTGGTTCCAGAAAGAATATAAGTTAGGGCAATAATCATAAAGGCTCATTATTATCATTGGATAATCAAAATGATTTTGGATCAATTGTCCTTTGGCAACCCAAGCTTAGCAAGGAAATTATATAATTATACTTGAAAATAGAAAAGAACTTGGGTTTCATGAATGTCAAAGGTTCACATATTATGATAGCTTGTACTTGCAATAATGACATAATGTTTACTCACCTTGTGATTCTTTAGCTCCTAATTGTTGTAGCCCTTAAACCACTTAATCATATACACATATTAATCACAACATAGTAATAAGGTTAGGAAAACCTAGGTAGGCCGAATTGTCTCTAGGCTTTGGTCTAAAGTTACTTTTTCAATCAACATGTAATTAAATCATATATCATTCATATACATATATCAACACTCATTGAAATATATCATACAAAAATTATAAACATTGGGAACAAAATCCCTATATAGGCCGAATGCATATATTCCACGGAAACCATAGATTTTCTTGCTTTTCGCACTTTTAGATCATCACAGTAATATGTAAATACATGATTTAAATCAATATTTTTTATGTAGACATAACAAAAATCATTTTAGAATACATATATATAGGAATCGGCACCCTTTTGAAAACATATGCATGAAAATTTCCAATTTTAGGTTTTAGGATGTAAATCATGGATTTTGTTGCTTTTCGTACTTTTTGGTCATTATAGAAATATGCATAAACATGATTCAAACCAATATTTTTCTTCTAAACATGACAAAAATCAGTTTAGAATACATCAATAAGCAAATCAGCAGCCCCCCTTATATAATTGCATGAAAATTCCAACTTTGAGTTTTAGGGTTTACATTCGATGGGTGTGCGAAAAAAGAGTTATGTTTATGGTCAAAAATTTATTTCTCCTTCAAATAATTATAACAACCCACATCTACCTTAAGAGTTTTAGCGACAAATTATTTGAATTTAGGATTATTATGACAAATTGTGTGACTATGTGAAAATTTGTGTGTGACGTGATTTATGGGTTTGGGGCATGTTAAATTAATTTTAATATGTCTAATATGAATTATTATTAAAAAAAAAATGATTTGAATAAAATGCATTAGCATGAAATAATTTGTTTTTCGTAAAATGAATTTTCATGTAAAAAAATAATTTTTAAGCATAAAATGATTTTATGAGTATTTTTAAATTATTTTTAAATAAATGTTTTGGGGAAAATTTAAATGAAAATAATAAGAAAAATATTTTTATTTTTATTACCCATAATTAGCCCTAATTTAAATAAAAAAGCTCAAATACCTAAAAACCCACTACCCAAAAATCCTTCTAACCTAGCTCATTAAGGGTATTATTGGAAATTGCCCAAAATCCTACATGTAAATATCTAAATTTTGGCCAGCACTCTCATCTAGCAGCCATCACTCCATTTTTCTGTATTTTAATAGAAAAATTCTCTCAAAATAATTTTCTCTACCGAAATTAAGAAAACACCTTTTAACTTTGTGATTTCTTGCCCATATTCGTAAGTTTTTCTTCTCTTTCAATTTCCTATACGATTTCTATTAAATAAATTATGAGAAATTTTTTTTGAACTAGTTGTTTACTGATTTTTATAGATTTAATTTTTTTTGGGTGAGTTTTTGAGAGAGAAATTTAATTCTGTACTGAAAACACAAATCTTTCCTTGTGATTTCTCTAAAGGTGAATCCTATAACTTAGAATTGAAATTTTTATGCATACATATCACTAAGAGGGGCCAATTTCTACATCATTGATTTCTAAACTAATTTTTGATATGTTTTAATAAAAAATATTATATTAAATTATATTTTTGCATATTACTATATGAACGAAAAATTTTAAGAAAACAAAGAAATTCAAGATTTTCGTCCTAGAACTTGAAAGTTGAAAAATTCTATAGTTTGATAAGTGTATGGCTGCTGAATTGTGATGTTTAATATTCTAAACTGATATTTGTTTTGTTTAGATAAAAAATAATGATTCAAATCATGTGTTTAAACATTACTATAATGAATAGAAAGCACGAAAAGCGTGAAAACTCATGATTTTCACCCTAAGCCTTAAAACTTAGATTTTTTTTGTATAATTATTATTTATGGCTACCAAATCATACATGAAGATATTCTAAACTAATATTTTCTATGATTGAATGAAAAATAATGGTTTAAACCACTTGTTTACATATTAATGTAATAACCGAAAAATACCAAAAACAAGAAAACTCATGATTTTGCATCCTAATACACAAAATTTGAATTTTCATGTATGAGACATACCTATTACTATTGATTCATGTAGATTAATGTTCTAAAATGATTTTTGTTGTGTTTACATGAAAAATCTTGATTAAAACCATGTTTTTACATATTACTGTAACAGACGAAAATTGCAAAAAATGAGAAAATTCAGTTTTCCCTTTAATGGAGCATTCAGCTTATCATGGGATTTTTATCCCAATGTCTATAATTTTTGTGTGATATGTTTTAATGATTATTGCCATGTATGTATGTGTGATAAATGGTTAAATTGCATTTTGGTTGAAGGGAAGACACTAGACAAGCCTAGAGGCACTTTGGTATACTTAAGGTATACTTAGAGGCACTTTAGTATACTTAAGGTATACTTAAGGTATCTTAACCTTTTGTTGTGATTAGAATGTGAATGTGATAGAGAAATATGGAAATAGATGTTATGATAACTTGATAATGAATTAATGGTCTTGAATTGATGAAGTGATTAAGTGAATGAATAGATCATAAGAGTTAAGCAGGACACTTGAAAGGCTATTGATAAGTTGACATGTATGGAAGTGTTAAGTGTACTAAGATGATTATTAAAGTGAATTGATATTAAGATAATGCTATTGTGTTGACCTTAGAAAGGTATTGACATGAGTTATAATGTGTTTTCATATGGGTCTATTAAGGCTAAGTGTGTAAGACTTTTAAAGTCAGCCTGTTATGTGCAAATGATGAGTACACTTATATGTGCAACTCTAAGTGTATGTGAATGTTATATGTGCATGGGGTAGATATGGGATAGGATAGCATCATGATTAAATGAATACTAAGTATTGGATTAAATATTATAATAGAGCTTGAGGAGTCTTAGAAGTCCAAAGGCTACGTGAATTAGGAGCAAAGGAACCACAAGATGAGTAAACACTATTTTCATATTGCAAGTGTGAGTAACATTATGTTATGTTACAAATATGTAATATCATGTTATGTGTACCTTGATATTCTTGAAACCTAAGTTATTTTCTATTTCAAATGAACTCAATGATCTCTTTGTTAAGCTTGGGTTGCCAAAGGACAATTGGTCCAAAAACCATTTTGTTTATCCAATAATGATTCTTTTATGATAATTGCCCTAACTTATATTATTTCTGGAACTATACTATTCTTGTATCTTTTGTTCAAAAGGTTAAATTGATATTGCTATTGTGAAACATGTTATTATTGCCCTAGATGTTATTTTTATATGTGATTACTATTAGCTCTAGTTATGGTACCTTTAACCCTTTATGCATAAGTCCTCGTGCCAATGCGAGTAATCATCAGAACCTGTGCACATGGTCTTAACCCGATGGATAGGGTTGGTATATCCACCTCAGCTAGAAAGGAGTGGTTCTAGCCATGGGCCTGATCAGCTTCACGCTTTATAAGTAATAGGAGTTGGAATGGTTTAAGGCCATCTCTCCTCTAAGTGTTAGAGTGATAGAGCAATAGCCTTCACTCTCTAAATGTTATAAGTGTAATTTCTACAAACTTGTTAAATTGAACCCTTGCTAAAATGCAACTTGATTTATGAATTAAAAGTCATGAACTATGTGTATAAGCTATAAGTTTCCTTCTTAAAGGAATATGTGTTAATATATGTGTTTTATTATTTACTCATTGAGATCATCTATCTCACCCCTCTTCCTTTTTCCTTGTGTGGTTCTAGGTGAGCAAATGTGAGGAGGTAAGGTGATGGTTCAAGCATTCTACCTCACTTGGGAATTCTTGTCAAAGTCATTAATAATACCATGTTATGAAGTGTTGTCATTAGATGCTCTAGGAATATTTATTTTTGATGTTTATTTTGAGATATTATTTATTAAGATTTTCAAGTGAATTATAAATATTATTTTCCTTATGGATTTTATGTGAAGTGTCTAATTATTGTCTTTTGTAATTAAAGGTTTTTATATAATGTTATAAATGAGTTATTGTATAAGGTTTGGTATGATCTTAGCATGATTTGTATATGTGTCAATGGGTTCTATGGGCGTGGGTGACCTTATGTCTTCCTATGTTCTAGGACCGTCATATCTCAAAAGTTGAGATGTGACAATAATTCACATAGGCCAAATTAAACATTAGTAAAATAAATAAATATACAGCCTCAAATGAATTTTTCATGGTTAGTTTGATAAAAATCAAACAATAGATTGAAAAGAAGGAAAAACTTATGAAAACAATTACAAAATCACAAGGTTTGAAGGCACCTTGTGAATTTCAGCTGAGAGAATTTTTTTGTAAAAATCTAATGGAAAATAGAATGGTGGCTACTATAATAGGGCTGGCTGCCACAATACGGCTAGCTGAAATTTAGGTTTTATTTTTTAGGATTTTAGCAAAATTACAAGTTTGCCATTAATGAGCTAGATTATGAGTGTTTTGGTGTGTTGGGCTTTGATGAGTTGGGCCTTGTAATTTTATTTATGGGTTGTTTATAGATAATTAAAAATAAAATATTTTTCTTATTATTTTCATTAAAATCCCCTTATAATATTTATTTAAAAATATTATGATAATGCTCATAAAAATTATTTTATACTTAAAAATTGCTTTGTGCATGAAAGTTTACATTATGTGCAATAAATCATTTTATATTTATGCACTTTACATAAATCACTTATTTCACAATAATAATTCATATTATGCATATTAGGACTAATCTAACATGCCATACACTCATCAATCACATAACATATGAGTTTTTATAAAAGCACACAATTTGTCATAATAACTCTAAATTCAAGTAAGTTGTCATGAGAACTCCTAGGGTAGGTGTGGTTTTTACATTCGTCCCCCCCATTAAAAGAAATTCATCCTCAAATTTAGATACTTACTTATATGCTCTCAAAAAGTTGAGAATGCTTTTGTTGCATCTCTTCCTTGGCTTCCTAAGTACATTCATCCATTCCATGATTTCACCATTGAACCTTTATCATGGGTATCTACTTGTTCCTTAACCTTTTCACTTATTGGTCCACTATGGCTATTGGTAACTCCTCATAGGATAGTTGCTTATCTATTGTGATGTCTGGAGGTGAAAACACATCAGTTGGATTTGATACATACTTCCTTAATATTGAGAAGTGAAACACCGAGTGCATATATGCCATAGTTGGGGTTAGGGTAAGTCTATAAGACACTTCCCTAACCTTATCCAAGATTTTGAAAGGACCAATGAAGTAAGGTGATAGCTTTCCTCTCTTGTCAAATCTCATGACACCTTTCATTGGAGAAACTTTCAAGAAGACGTGATCTCCCATGGTAAAATGGACATCCTTTCCCTTAGGGTCTGCATAGCTCTTTTGTCAACTGAAGGCCGTCTTTAGCCAATCTTGTATCAATGGTACCTTCTCGGTAGTCTCCTTGAGCAATTTTAGCATCTCCACATACTTGTCTCCAGGTTCAACCCAACAAACTGGAGAATGACATTTCCTCAAATACAATGGTTCATATGCTTCATATAGTCCTTAAGTAGTTCCACCCATCTCCTCTGCCTTAAGTTGAGGTCTCTTTGGCTCAAGACTTCCTAAAGACTCTTATAATCCATATAGATCTCGCACTTTGTTCCATACATATAGTGTCTTTAGATCTTTAGAGTGAACACCACTATAGTCAATTCCAAATCATAAGTAGGATTGTTCACTTCATGCTTCTTAAGTTATCATGATGCATAGGCGATGACTTTACCATTTTGCAATAGGACACATCCAAGTCCTACTCTGGAGGCATCACAGTAGATTGTGAACCCTTCTTCTCCTTCAGGTAAAGTCAGAACTGGAGTTGATATCAAGCACTTCTTGAGCTTTTAAAAGCTCTCCTTACAGGAGTCCTCCCAATTAAACTTAACCTATTTTCTTATCAACTTAGTCAATGGTGATGCTATCTTAGAGAAGTCCGGTACAAATCTATGATAATAGTCGGCCATACCCAAGAAACTTTGAATCTTAGAAAACTATTATGGGTTGTGGTGAATTGGCTACTGCTTCCACTTTCTTAGGATCGACTTGGATTCCTTATTTACTTACTACATGCCCAAGAAAATTGACAAACTCCATCCAAAATTCACAATTAGATAACTTCGAGTATAGCTAGTGATTACGTAGCGTTTACAACACGATCCTCAGATACTGTTCATGCTCTTCTTTACTCTTAGAGTAAATCAGGATGTCATCGATGAAAATGATCATGAACTTGTCAAGAAATGGTCTGAACACTTGATTCATCAAGTCTATGAAAGTGGTTAGAGCATTTATCAATCCAAATTGTAGGACTGTGAATTCATAATGATCGTATCTTGTATGAAAAGTAGTCTTCCAGATGTCCTTTATGCAGATCTTTAGCTGATGATAACCAGACCTTAAATCGATCTTACAGAAATAACCAACTCCTTTGATGTGGGCAAATTTATACACCCTAGCCCTTAAGACTAAGTATAGAGTGAGTAGGGTGTCGAACTCTAGGGAATTTAGAGCAATTTTATATTAACCGGGTAATTAATAAGATGGATAGGCAAACAACAAACAAAAGATGTTAGTTTATTCTATCCAATCTAAAATACTAAAGTTTTATTGTTACTTTAATTAATAAAAAATAGAATTACAATTCAGAATTAATTTTGAACTATAAATGTTTAACAACATATAAACACATGCAATGATTAGAGAATGTGACCATCAATCCTTAAAAGCAACTCTCGTTGTCAATTAAGGGTATTTTCATTTAGAGTCTACAAGCACTCTCATGACATTGTAGAGATAAACAAAAACCATTAAGTACCATGCCAATTCTTTAACCCCTTAAAGTGGATTTCTTGTCTCCAGATACTTTCCTATCCTTTAAGCAATTTCAATTGCATTTCTACCAAAATGCCCCAACTCTCATTGTGAACAAAATGATTAACAAGTTATATATGGTGATCAAGCATACATAACACAATGTAGCACTCAATTGAAACTAAATCATTCATGCCTATTAAGAATATAGTTCATAAAATTAATTCATCATTGCAATTCTAACAACTTATTAGAATAAGTACATGGTAAAATATGTCATAGAAATAATGCAAGCATTCATTATTGAATAATAAAATAAAAATAGAAGAAAGGAAGAAAGATTGATGAATGAAAACTCCTTTATTCTTCATAAAATGACTTGCACAATTCTTGAAGTGGAAGTGCCTTTTGGAAGGACACTTGATCCAAGTACTTAATTCTAATAAGGTGTTTACAATGATGTTAAGTAAGTTTTTCTTATGTAATACAAATGTATCTCCCTACTTTGTATTTTGATTTTTTAGATGTCCTTTATAGAAGAAACTTCAACTATTTAAAGGCTTTGAACAATTAAAAGTCATAACATTTCATAAAGAAATGCAACACTTTGTGAAAAGTCACCTAATAACTGCTTTAGAAAATTCAAGGGCATTTTGGTCAATTCAGATGGCAAAATTAGACTTTGAGGTCCTCATGAAAGTTGTAGGCCTTTTCATCAGCTTTCCATAACCTCTTGAATCGTTTCAATCTAAGTTGTGTAGAGGAAGTTATGACTAAAACATTGTAGACTATTTGTGAAGAAATGCAACACTTTGTGAAAAGTCACCTAATAACTGCCTTAGAAACTTCAAGGGCATTTTGGACAATCCAAATGGCAAAATTATACTTTGAGGTCTTCATAAAAGTTTTAGGCCTTTTTATCATCTTTCTATGGCCTCTTAAATTGTTTCAATCTGAGTTGTGTAGAGGAAGTTATGACTGAAACATTACAGACTATTCGTGACGAATTTTATCTTTTGGTGTGTGCCGACTCGGCACCAACTCATCCTCCACTCAATAACTCGGCACAGTAGCCATTGATGCCGAGTCAGCATACTTGGTGATGACTCAGCACCAGTGAATTCCAAAATTTGATGTCTTTTTATATTTGACTCTTCTAGGAACCTCCAATACCTCCCATAACCTACTAAAACTTATAAAATACTCTCAAAACCATTAGGTTAAGGAGAAATCTTAAGAAAATATTCGTAGAATAAATATTAAGGGAATAAAACACAAAATGCATTATAATATACTAAACATATACCTAAAAAGCAACTAAAATGCACTTGAAATAACACTAAATCCATACCATTTTACATCACATCATCCTTGAAGTTGATCAAAAAGATCATCTATCCTCGGCAAAGGATACTTATTCTTCGCGGTGACTTTATTAAGTTGGCAATAACTGATACACATACAAAACGATCCATCCTTCTTTTTCGCAAACAGCACTGGTATGCCTCATGGTGAGCTATTTAGTTAGATGAAACCCTTATCGAGTAGATCGTGCAATTGTATCTATAATTCTTTCAACTCCGCCGACATTATACAATATGGCAGTATCGATATAGGCTGTGTACCTAGTAGCAATTCAATGTTAAACTCAATCTTACAGTCTGGTGGTATTCCAGGTAGATCTTTTGGAAAGACATCTATGAATTCATCCACCACTGGTGTGCCCTTACCACGAACAATAGTCTCCTTATCGGTATTAACTACGTGAGTTAGGTATGTTTGGCTTTCTTTAACATCCTTCTCGCTCCCAAAGCTAATATCAAATTTGAATGGTTCTCATTCCTATCTCTTTGATACTTAAACTCTTCCCCATCATTGGTTCGAAACTTTACTAGCTTTTCTCTATAGTCAATATGAGGTTCATGCTCATATGGCCAACCCATCCCTAGGATTACATCAAATTCTAGCACCTCAAGTTCTAGCAATTCTACAAGAAGTTTTCATCCATTAATGTCTACTCCACATTCCTTGAACACATACTTCACTTCCACTGCCTCTCCCAAAGGAGTTGACACTACTAAGGGTTCGTGCATTAATTCCTTATTTTTACTAAGACTCTTAGCAAAACATAGAGATACAAATGAATGCGTAGCACCAGAATTAATCAAGCATCTTGCACTAGAAGCTTAAATGGGAATGGTACCTATGATGGCTATATGTGAAGTGTAGGCCTTTTGTTGATTCAATGTGAAGACATGACCCTTGCTCTTGTTGTCCAGCACTGGTGTGTTTCTAGGAATTGGTCTCTTGCTCTTAGCTCTTTGCCCTTGAGATTAATACGGTATGGTTGGCAGAGGGGTCGAGGACACATTTCTATAATTTCTCATCATTAGGTAGTCTTTGATGAGGTGACCCATCTGTCCGCACATCAAACATGCGTTCAACACCTTCTGGCAAACTCTAGAATGCAGCTTGCCACAATGGCCATAAGTAGGGAGCTACTTCGATTAACCATTACTCTTTCTAAGTGTTGAGATTATCAGCAAAGATTTCATTCCCTGACCTCCTCCTCCCCTATGCTGGCCTCCATTCCCCTTGTTCTTATGTCTATCCTTTTGCTCACATTCTACTCGTGTGGCTCTCTCAGCATTATATCTCTTTTCCATTATCTTGGCCTTATCTATCAGCTTGGCTAAGGTTAAGAATTTGGTCGCTACTAATGAGTTGAATAGACATGTGATTAAAAAGTGGTTGACACGACTGGCTTCTATAGGAACAATGTTGATAGTAAACCTGCTAAGTTGATTAAACTCCTTAGCATATTTTGACATTGACATTCCGAGTTTCTACTTCAGCTGCTTAAACTACAGTGCCCTATCTTGCCTTTCTCTTTTAGGCAAGAACTGATCCATCATCTCTTGTTTAAACTCTGCCCAATAGGTGGGTCTGCTCTATATAGTTGTTCTTCAATGTTCCTTTCATACCAATACCATGCCTCTTTCTTGAGTTGGAGTCCTACCAACTCAATCACCTGAGCATCAGAACATAATAGCCGATAGAATAGCTTGTCCATCTCATCCAAAAACTCATGAGGCTCATCACCCTCCTCACCATAGAAGGTAGGTGGTTGTGGCTTCTTGAAATCTGGGACAGTCATCCCCTCATCGGGTAGTCACTTCCTTTCCCCTCGTGCAGGTGCCACTACTATAGGAGGCAAAACTCCATTTTCCTCTTGTATTGGTGGCACTTCCTGCCTTTGAGCTCCCAGCTCATCCAATTCCTTGCATAAGTCCCTCATTTCCTCATGCATAGCTTGCACCTCTTGTGAAGAGGCTTGCTCACTAAAGCCCATGGTCAGAACTCTCGAGTTAGATCTTTCCCTTGATCTCATTGGTGCAGAGGCAGTGTTCGAAGCAGTATCTGATATTGCATCATCACTAGCTCTAACGGGTTGAGCAGTTGTGCAGACCTTCTTCTTAGGAGGCATTCTTCTATAATCAATAAGGAATTTATTGCTAATTTCCTTCTAACCCATGTCAACCTACTAACAACTATCGTATTTGTCATGCATTTATCACAAGTACTTATCATATCATATCACATCATAAGGCACATGTCACATGTCACATATCACATAGCATATATCATATATCATAATTATATAACATATATCTTATAGCATGAAGAATTTTCCTATCATATAAAAGTCAATCATCTTATAGGCAAGTAAGGAATCAATCCACACTAAATCACTAAGTAATCAAATAATATCATTCGTATCGCATGATTCTTATACCACTAAGCTAATAATTGTCAACTACCAACCCACATCTCAACTGTGCCCCTTGTTAGGGCAAATGTTATGTAACCTTTAAGGTCACTCAGGCGAATAATCAATAAGAAGGCAATCAGCCGCAATGTGACCAAAGCCACTACATCTATAGCAAAAGAAATCCTTATATGGCATGTGATACATTGAAGACAAAGTCCTAGATGGTGAGTAGCCAGAATCTCTAGGTGCATGGTCTCCCATCTGCTCAACATTTCTGGTCTTAAGCTACTCCACGTCTTCCCTCAAAGTTTGCACTAAGGACCTAAGATGTCAATTTTCTTCCTTTAGGTCCGTGCAGTCACTCTCTAATTTCTGAATCTTATGATGAACCCAATCATAGTCTAGGTACTCCTCAGGGTCTTCCTCATTAAGAGTCTTCTTTCTTTTAGGGTGAATCATGGACATGACCTTCTCAAACATCTTTGGCCAAGTCCTTTTACATGTCACATGGGGTGCTCTAGGTCGAGGTCCTCCAGCAGTGGTACTCTTCTTGGTCATTTGATAAAAGAACGTAAGGCACATAAACAATATCAAAGAATACTATGACTTATTAGGATTTTGCGAAACTATATTAGTGATAAACTACAAGTGACATGATAGGAAAATTCCTATGCTCCAGGATTATACTTAATCAACCTAACAAATAGATAAGCCTAAACTAGACTAAAAACCTGGCTCTAATACCAATATTGTCACATCCTAATTTTGGAGATATGACGGTCCTAGAACATAGAGAGACATAAGGTCACCCACACTCGTAGAACCCACTGATGCACATATAAACACTGCTTAGGATTGTACTAAAACCTCATGCATTAACTTAATTATCCAATAATAAGGAAAACTTTGACTAGCGGAAGCGTAGTATTAAAATACTTTAAATACAATCCATATAGAAAGAACATTTAAGACTCCAAATAAATTATCCAATAGATAATATTCCAAAAAAAAAATATGAAACTCCTGGAGCATCTAAAAAGACTGTTCAAATCATAGTATACTAATAACATGGACAAGGAAATTCCTTAAGCAGAGTAGATTGCTTGAACCATCACCTTGCCTTCTCATAATGCTCACCTGGAGCCACATAAGGAAAAAATGGGTTAGATAGATGATCTTAATGAGTAAACAATATAGCTTATACAATAACACATATCCCTTAGAAAGGGCTCATAGCTTATAACTCATAGTTCGTGATTCACAATTCATGATTCATAGCTCATGGTTCATAGTTTGCAATTTAACAAGGTTTGTAGAAATCACACATAGCACGTAAAGAGTGAGGGCTATTGCCATATTCACTTGAACACATAGAGGAGAGGTGGCATCAAACCAAATTCCAACTCGTATCATGTAGAAAAGCATGAAACTAATCAGGCTCCATAGCTAGAACCACTCCTTCTAGCTGAGGTGGATACATTACCCCTATCCATCGGGTTAAGACCATGTGCATAGGTTCGGATGATTACCTGCATCGACATGAGGATTTCTTCATAAAAGGGTTTATAGGTACTATAGTTAGAACTAATGGCAATCACTTATAATAATGGTATTGAAGAATGTAATAACATATAATATAATAACAATAGATGTTTAGTTTAATGAACACAAGATAAATAACAGTGTAGTTCTAGAAAGAATATAAGTTATGGCAATAATCACCAAGGTTTTTTATTATCATTGGATAATCAAAATGGTTTTAGACCAATTGTCCTTTGGCAACCCAAGCTTAGTAAAGAAATCATATAATTGTATTTAAAAATAGAAAAGAACTTGGGTTTCAAGAATGTCAAAGGTTCACATATCATGATAGCTTGTACTTGTGACAATGACAATGACATAATGTTTACTCATCTTGTGGTTCCTTAGCTCTTAATTACTGTAGCCCTTGAAATTTTAATACTCCTCAAGCTCTAACATAATATTATAATTCAATACTTAGCATTTGCTTAATATCATGCTATCCTATCCCATAACTACCCCATACACATATAACATTCACATGTACTTAGAGTTACACTTAGAAGTGCACTCGTCATATGCACATAACATATTGACTTTAAGTCTTGTATACTTTGCCTTCATAGGCTCACATGAAATCACATTATAGCTCATACTATGAATTTTCTAAAGTCAAACATAATATATCATGATCTTAATATCAATTCAATTTAACATTCAACTTGGTACACTTAACACTTTCCATATATATTAACTTAACATGTAACCTTAAAAGTATCATGCTTATCTCTTTTGACCAAATTATCCAATCAATCTCATAATCAATTCAAGGTCATTAATCCATAATTAACACATCATATGGTCTAATTCTCATGTCACTTAATCATATACACATATTAATCACAACATAGTAATAGGGTTAGGAAAACCTAAGTAGGCCGAATTATCTCTAGGCTTTAGTCTAGAGCTACTCCTTCAACCAACATGCAATTAAATCATATATCATTCATATACATATGTAAACACTCATTA
Source organism: Reutealis trisperma (assembly GCA_947687605.1). Taxonomy (NCBI): domain Eukaryota; kingdom Viridiplantae; phylum Streptophyta; class Magnoliopsida; order Malpighiales; family Euphorbiaceae; genus Reutealis; species Reutealis trisperma. Next base: position 520,077 of record CANTUT010000327.1, on the reverse strand, counting down.
AAATATATCATATAAAAATTATAGACATTGGGATCAAAATCCCAATATAGGCCGAAGGCATATATTCCGTGGAAATCATGGATTTTCTTACTTTTTGCACTTTTCGATCATTACAGTAATATGCAAACACATGATTTAAATCAATATTTTTCATGTAAACATAACACAAATCATTTTAGAATAATATAAATAGGAATTGGCACCCTTTTGAAAACATATGCATGAAAATTTCCAATTTTAGGTCTTAGGATGGAAATCATGGATTTTCTTGCTTTTTGTACATTCTGGTCTTTATAGTAATATGCAAAAACATGATTCAAACCAATATTTTTTTATCTAAACATAACAAAAATTAATTTAAAATACTCAATAGGCAAGTTGGCAGCCCCTCCTTATATAATTGCATGAAAATTCCAACTTTGAGTTTTAGAGTTCACTTTTGGTGGATGTGCGAAGAAAGAGTTGTGTTTATGGTAGAAAATTGGTTTCTCCTTCAAATAATTCACCTAGGCTAAATTAAACATCAATAAAATAGTAAATTTATAGTCTCAAATGAATTTCTCATGGTTAGTTTCATAAAAATCAAACAATATATTGAAAGGAAGGAAAAACTTACGAAAACGATCACAAAATCGCAAAGTTTGAAGGCACCTTGTGAATTTCGGTTGAGAGAATATTTTTAAGAGAATTTTTCTATAAAAATCTGATGGAAAATAGAAAGGTGGCTGCCACAATAGGGCTGGCCAAAATTTAGGTTTTATTTTTTAGGGTTTTGGCAAAATTACAAGTTTGCCATTAATGAGCTAGGTTAGGAGTGTTTTGGTATGTTGGGCTTTGGTGAGTTGGGTCTTTTAATTTTATTTATAGGCTGATTATAGGTAATTAAAAATAAAATATTTTTCTTATTATTTTCATTAAAAATCCCCCCCAAAATATTTATTTAATTTACGTTTTATTTTTTAGGGTTTTGGCAAAATTACAAGTTTACCATTAATGAGTTAGGTTAGGAGTTTTTTAGTGTGTTGGACTTTGGTGAGTTGGGTCTTTTAATTTTATTTATAGGCTGATTATAGGTAATTAAAAATAAAATATTTTTGTTATTATTTTCTTTAAAATCCCCCCCAAAATATTTATTTAAAAATATTTTAAAAATGCTCATAAAAATTATTTTATGCTTAAAAATCGCTTTGTGCATGAAGTTTACTTTATATGCAATAAATCATTTTATGCTGATGCACTTCACATAAATCACTTATTTCACAATAATAATTCATATTACGAATATTAGGACTAATCTAACATGCCATATACTCATCAATCACATAACACATGAATTTTCATAAAAGTACACATTTTGTCATAATAGCTCTAAATTCAAGTAAGTTGTCATGACAACTCCTAAGGTAGGTGTGGGTTGTTACAATTATCCATCATGTGTTGTGGTGGATAATAACATGTGTGAGGCATTTAATGGAACACATCTAATGGTAGAGGGAAACACATTATTTCAATGCTTGAGGATATAAGAATTGGTCAGATGAACAAAATAGCTAAAAGAGGAATGAAGCAAATACTTAGGTAACTTAAGTAAGTCAAGCTTCTATTGAAAAGCTTGAAAGAAATATGCTTAGAGCATGTATCACACATTGACTCCACTAGTGTGACAGTCCTAGGACATGGGTAGATTTAAGATCACCAACAACCTATAAGAACTACTAACAACTAATCCAAACTAACATTCAACATACTAATAACTCATCGAATTAATCATTTCATCCCAAATATCCCTCGTTCATAATAATTAATCATATCAATTACCTAATACAATTAAAATGTTCACTATGCATCAATGATCGAATCCCACACTATCATCCATAATGAACAATGATAAAATATTACATCAATAATCAATCCAAAAGAATCATTCTATTTAGCTCAAGCTTCCAAAGATATTCTGTGGAACAACTATAGAATGAGCATCCATATATGTATATATGTATATATGTATATACATGTATGTATATGTATGTATATATGTACATTTAAACATATACATACATATATGTATAGGTATATATATGTATACATACATATATCTATATATATGTATATGTATATGTGTGTGTGTGTGTGTGTGTATTATTAGGCAATTTAATTAATGTGTAATGGATATTCACATCATTAATTAATATACGAATATAAGAATTTATTGTTATTAATATAAGAATGCTAATGGAAATTATAAGAATGCTAATAAATATTAACAAAAATTTGAGAATCCTAATAGAAATTAATATAAGAATTTATTGTTATTAGTGTGAGCCTTTAATTTTGCACCCTCATCATCCAACCATAGTGTAATACTTGCTAAATTTAATGTGCTATGCATAGCTGGTATGATGTTCCTACTAGCTATTTAGCCAATTTTTTGATATAAACCAACATCAATATCTAAAAAAGACACTGCCACATGGAGCTATGCCATCCTAGCATGGATTCGAGCCTTGCTAGTGCGGCAACTACGCCATACTGGTTCAAATTCACATAGACACTGGCGCGGACCCGCACCATGTGTTGAGCAAATTTGTGCTCGTGGTCCCCATTCTGCATTAAAATGTCCATTTTGCCCTTCTTAGCCTAATTTTCAGCCCCTTTTGGCCCTACCCTTTTGAGTTTTTTCACTTTTTCAACCTTTAAACTACCCTCATCCACTTTTTCTATAAATACTCCCCTCATTTCTACCATTTTCTTCACCCTTTGAGCACTTATAGATTGGCTACCCATTTGCTCATTTTCTTCTTTTGCCTCCAACCATTCTTTAATTAATTAATTAATTAATTATCTCACCCTAATATAGTTAATTAATCTTTTTAATTAACTAAAACTCTTTTTTTAAAGTTAAAATTAATCACTCAATTAATTAATTAATTAATCTAATTAATTAATTAATTAATTATTTTTTTTCAAAATCAAACTTATCTTTTTTTTTGAAATCCACATTCATCCAAATTAATTAATTAATCATTTTAATTAATTAATTAATCCATCCATCTATTTCATCACATTAATTAGTTAATTAATAATTTTAATTAATTAATTAATCCCTAATCAATTCAATCATCCAGTCCTGTTAAAACAGAATTTCAGTTCGATAAAACTCTCGTCTGCCAAAAGCAAAGGTATCAGCCTCTTCCTCTCCCACAAAACCAAATCAAATCAATCAAACCAATTAACCCCTAAACCTCTCAACTTAATCATAGAGTGACCTATGAGGGTTTTGACCCCATTCAATGGGGTACATAGGCATGTTTAGAATTTAAATCCAAATCTCAAATCCAATCCCAAAATTAATTCCATTTTCCTTTTGCTTTTAATTATAATCAATTATTTATTTATTTTTAGAATTAAGGAGTGATTATATAGTTTCCCTAATATCCATAAGGACTAGAGAGAACACTCTCCTTAATTTATGGATAATTTACTTTATTCGCTCTTTAATTTTCCCATGCATCCATATTATGCTATGTTCATGCATTTTATTTATAATTATCATCTTATAAATGTTATCCATGAAATTAATTTTCAAAGTCAAATGAAACTTAAAAGCCAAATCATAATTATTTAAAACCAAAAACCTAGTTCCTGAGCTCAACTTGGTTAGAAGTGCACTTATCACTTGCATATAACATGTTGACTTAAAGTCTTACACACTTAGCCTTTTAGGCTCACATGAAAACACATAATAATTCTTGCCAAGACTTTTCTATTGTCAAACACAATAAATCATGATCTTAATATCAATTCAATATCACTTCCAACTTGTCACACTTAATACTTTTCATATACTTCAACTTAACAAGTATCATGCTTATCTCTTTTGACCAAATTATACAATCAATCTTATAGTCAATTTAAGGTCATTAATTCACAATTAATACATCATAAGGCCAAATTCATATGCTACTCAATCATGTACATATATTAATCACAACATAGTAGTTAGGGTTAGGAAACCCTAGGTAGGCTGAATTTCTCTAGGCTTTATCTAGAGTTACTCTTTCAACCAATATGTAATTAAATCATATATTATTCATATACATATGACAATAATCATTAAAATATATCATATAAAGATTATAAACATTGGGATCAAAATCCCATCATAGCCCAAATGCACACATACCATTAAAACTATGGATTTTCTTGCTTTTTGCACTTTCCAATCATTACAATAATATGCAAAAATATGATTTAAACAAATATTTTTCATCTAAATATAACAAAAATCATTTTAGAGTACAAATATGTAGGAATCAGCACCCCCCTTATAGAATATATGCATGAAAATTCCAACTTTAAGTTTTAGGGTTCACCTTTGCTAGATTTGCGAAGAAAGAGCTGTGTTACTATTAAAAATTCCAACTTTAGGTTTTAGGGTTCTCCTTTAAATAAAACACTGGTATATGGATTTCTCATGGTTAGTTTCATAAAAATCAAATTGTAACTTGAAAGAAGAAAAAAACTTATCAAAACGATCACAAAATGGTAAGGTTTGAAGGCATCTTGTGAATTTCGATTGAGAGAGAGTTTTTGAGAGAATTTTTCGATAAAAATCTGATGAAAAACAAAATGGAGGCTGCCACAATGATGGGGAGGCTGAAATTTAGGTCTATTTTAGGTTTTTATGCAAAATTACAACTTTGCCATTAATGAGCTAGGTTAGGAGTGTTTTGGTATGTTGGGCTTTTGGTGAGTTGGGCCTTTTACTTTTATTTATGAGCTATTTATAAATAATTTAAAATAAAATATTTTTCTCATTATTTTCATTAAAATCTCCCTAAAAATATTTATTTAAAAATATTTTAAAAATACTCCTAAAAATTATTTTATGCTTAAACATTGATTTGTGCATAAAAATTCACTTTATGTGCAATAAATTAATTTATGCATATGCACTTCACATAAATCACTTATTTTACATTAATAATTCATATTATGCATATTAGAACTAATCTAACATGCCACATAGTCATCAATCACATAGCATTTGAATTTTTATAAAAGCACACATTTTGCCATAATAGCTCTAAATTCAAGTAAGTTGTCACGAAACTTCTAGGCTGGGTGTGGGTTGTTACACCATAGGCTAAGACTCTCCTCTTACCAAAATCTTATCAGAATTCTTTGAGTTAACTTGCCATAGGTCGAGACTCTCCTTTTTATCTTATCTAAAATCCATCAATTCCACTCATAAGTATCTAAAAACAATCACTTAGTGATCCTTGTGGTTCCTTTCCTATCCCACTTATTTTGAATCAATCATGTGCTCCAACCATAAACATCAAAATCCTCACTTAGACATCAATTTGGTTCTCTTTCACATCCTCATCCATTTTAAATTTAACCATATCTTTGACCCAAAAATGTCAAAACAATGACATCCCTCTAATTCCCTTTTTCCATCTAATTTCTTAAACCAGTAATGTCTAATCTAGACATCCCTCTAGTTTCTTTCCCTGCCTTTTTCATTACAATCAATCATATCCATCAATTCCACCCATAATTGTCTAGAAATGGTCACCTAGACATCCATGTGGTTCATTTTTCCATCTTTTTTATCCAAATCCATTAATTCACTTGAAAATATCTAACAACCAGCCTAGATATCCCTTTGGTTCCTTTTCTCGCTTCCATTTATCAGTCAATTCCACCTATAAATGTATAAAAATGGTCACTTAGATATCTGTATGGTTTCACTTTTCACCTTTTTTTTCCTTTCATCTAAATCCATCAATTTACCCAAAAATATCTAGCCACCAGCCTAGATATCCCTTTGGTTCCTTTCTTGCTCTCATTTGCTAGTCACACTTTTCACCCATAAATGTTTAGAAATAATCACCTAAACATTTCTTAGTTCTTTGGCCATCGTCCTTGAAATTCAAACATGCCTCTCACCCAAATATGTCCAAGCGCTGTTGTGGACATCCTTTTGGTTCCTTACACCATCCCAACTCTTGGGTTCATTATCATCAGTATTGCTTTACAAATAAGATAAGTTTGATGAGGGGTAGCTGTAAACACTTAATTTTGCACCTTTATCATCTAGTCGCAACCTAACACTTGCTAAACTTAGTGTACTACTTAGAATTGGTACAACGGGCATGCTAGCCGGTTAGCCAATTTTTCAATATAAGCCAACATCAACTTCTAAAAGAAAAATCACTGCCATATGGAGCTATGCTAGCCTGGTAGGCACAGATTAATGCCTTATTAGTGTGACAACCAAATCATGCTAGCACGGATCCGCATAGATACTAGTGCAGATCTGTACAACACCATTTCTAAGCTAAAATGTCTATTTTGCCCTTTTAAACCATTTTTGGCTCTACCCTTTTGGGTCTTTTCACTTTTGAATATCTAAACTACCCTCACCTACTCTTCCTATAAACACCCCCTTCATCCAAATTAATTGATTAATAATCAATTTAATTATTTAATCCATTCATTTATTTCACCATATTAATTAGTCAATTAATCATTTTAATTAATTAATTAATCCCCAATCAATCCAATTATCTGGTCTCGATAAAAAAAAAATTTGGTCTAGTAAAACTTTCCGCTTGCCAAAAGCAAAGGTATCGGCCTTTTCCTCTCACCCATAAATCCAATTCAAATCAATCAATCCAATCAACCCCTAAATCTTTCCACTTACTCGTGGAATGAATTACATGGGTTTTGATCCCCATTTAATAAGGTACATAAGCATATTTGGAATTTTAATCGAAACCTCAAATCTAATCCCAAAATTAATTCCATTTTCCCTTTGCTTTCAATTATAATGAATTATTTATTTATTTTTGCAATTAAGGAATGATTATGTGGTTCCCCTAAAATCCATAAGGACTAGAGAGGACACTCTCCTTAATTTGATTTACTTTATTCACTCTTTAATTTTCCTATGAATCTATATTATGCCATGTTGATCCATATTATTTATAATTATCGTCTTATAAATATTATTTTATGAAATTAATTTTCAAAGTAAAATAAAACTTAAGAGCCAAATTGCAATTATTTAAAATCAAAAACCTAATCCTAGAGCTCAACCTGGTTTGAGGCTAGTGATGTTATTCTTAGGTAAATTAATTAAAAAATTAATGAATTGGAGTCAATTGAATTTTTTCTTAATTTTTTCATTTAAAAATAAATTAGGGTGGTGACTCCCAAAATCATTTTCAAGATCAACCAATCCAAACCAGAGGGTTCCAATGTGAGTATAAATCTAAATGAGCATTCTAATTCCCTCTAGTGAATCGGGCCAGTGCTTTAGCGATATCTCATAATTAGGTGATGTAATTAATGTGTAATGGATATTCAAATGATTATTCATTAATTAATAAATGGTTAAATCTTAAATTAAAAACTAAATATTTCAAATTTAGAATGTGAAAGAATATAATAAAATTACAAGAAAATGTTAGAAGTTTTCAAATTTAGAGAATAAGGTAATAAATGAAGTAATAAAGTGAGAATGGGCCTTAAGAGTAATCGAATTTAGCAGTGAGTATTGATATTTAAATTCATATAATTAAAATTGTAATTATCTTTTAGTAAAGAAAAATCCAATTCCACTAACTTAAATTTTTTTAATCTCAACTAAATTGCCACCGCACATTTAAAATAACTCAATATAAATTTTTTATTTTATTCTTTTCTTTTCATTCTTGCACATTCCTTCTCCCTTTAAAGAAACCATATTCCTTTCTCCTTCATCTAAATATTTGGCTATCATAGCACAACAAAGGGACACTGAGAATTTCAAGTAAGTTTTCAAGAGTTGAATGTTAACTTTGACAATCAAATTAAAGTGATCTAATATGTGTTTCAAGTGTTATTTTTGTAGGAAAAATACTTTGAAAAAGTATCATCTTAAAGATCTTGTAAATTCACTAAGACATAAATCGGACCTGTAATTCACGGTGTTATCCCAAATCGTGATTGCTAATTAAGAATTATGATTGCGACCCAATATATCGTGATTGTGAAACAATTGAAGGGAAATAGAGCAAACTGAATGAGACACAAAAGGTTTCACGACCACCAATATTAAGAGCGAAAGGAGAATCGCGACCTTGATTGAGGCTCACAATTGTGATGTTCATATATCATAGAGCAACTCCAACAGATAGTTGATTAGCCAATGGTATTACACCACATGTAAACTAGTTGTTTGACACTTTTGAAGATCACGATGATGAAATAGAGTTCACGAAGGCTTGCAACCACAAAATTGCTCTGACAGTGCATTTAATATAGATTTTATAGCTGTTATGGAAGATTTAGTTATGGTACCAACTATAATAGGACTTTGTGGGTGAAACCTATAAACACCCCCTCCAATGGCTTTAACCTATAAACACCCCCTCCAATGGCTTTCATTAAGATCTAACAACCTTCCATATAGTGAAACTCTTGCAAATTTATTTCTCAAAGCCTTATTCTTTAATTATGCTCTTTTAATTTGTTGTAAGCACTTTAATCACTTAAGAGTTGAGTGTTAACAATTGAAAAATACTTGTAATAGATTAAGAGTGAGCCATAGAAAACTCTTATATAGGTTACATGAGAGCCTAGTGGGAAAACACTTGTAAGAGTTAAGAGTTAGCCATAAAACACCTTGTAAGTTAGGAGTGAGATTTAAAACTCCATTATAATTGTATAGCTATAGTAGAATACCTAATTGAGATTAGGAAGTGGATGCAGGGTTAGTTAACATCTGAACCATTATAAATTACATGTGTTCTTTCTCTCTACTCTAATCTCTTCTCCTAAATTTTTAATTTTTCACTAATTCAACCCCCTTCTTGGTACTATAAGACCTCACTTGAACACCCTTCCCTCTCTTAAGGGAAATTGTGCCTTAAGGAAAGGCCAAGCAATTTTTAAGGAAGTTATGAAATGAACTTTGGTGCTCATAATTGGAGCGGCTATTGCTTAGGAAATTGATTTGTGATTTGAAAAATGGTTTTGAGAGTAGCCACCCTAATTTATTTTTAAATGAAAAAATTAACAAAAAAACTCAATTGACTTCAATTCATTAATTTTTCAATTAATTTACACAAGGATAAAAATCACTAGTCTTTAAACCAAGTTGAGCTCGGAGATTAGGTTTTTAATTAAATAATCTAAATTTGGCTCTTAAGTTTAATTTGGTTTAGAAAAATAGTTTCTTGAATGACAAGTATTATATGGCAATTACAATAACATGATTAATACATGAGCATGAGATTAGTGCATAGAGAAAATCAAAATAAAACATCTACAAATTAAGGAGAGTGTTTCCTTTAGTCCTTATGGATTCTAGGGAAATCATATAGTCGCTCCTTAATTCCAAATTAAACTAATTAGCATAGATTAATTACAAAAGGGGAATAGAGATTGATTGGATTTGGATTTAAATTCTAAACATGCCTATGTACTCCATTAAATGGGGATCAAAATACATGTAGTTCATTCCATAATTAAGTGGAGGGGTTTAAGTGTGGATTTAATTGATCTTGTTTTGGAGGATGGGCTGATGAAAAAATATGTTGGATTTTGGTGGACGGGATGGAAGAAGTGTTTTGCCAGATAGAAGTTCCATTTTATTGGGACCAAACGGTTGGGTTGATTATGAATTTCATTAATTAAAAATGATTAGTGAGTGGATTAATTAATTAAAATGATTAATTAATTAATTGAAATAGTGGATGGATAAGAAAAGATTTTTTATTTAACTTGATTTTAAAAAGTGGTTGATTAATTAATTAAAAAGAATAACTAGTTAATTAATTTTTGAGTGACTAAGAAAATATTTTAATTAATTAAAATGATTAACTAAATTGGCTTTGGGTAAAGAAATTAATTAATTAAAATGATTAATTAATTGATTAGATAGTGGATGGAGGGAGAAGAAGAAGAAAAATTGATAGATAGCAATGAATATCAATTTTTAGGGTGAGGAGTAATGAGAATGGAAGGCCTATTTATAGGCAAATAGGGTTAAGGTAGTTTAGGAAGTGAAAATGTGAAAAAACAATGAGGGGTAGGGCTAGAGAGGGTAAAAGGTCATTTTCTGCACAAAAAACTATACCACTGTACTGGATCTGCGTAGCACATTAATCTTAGTAGGTGTCAAGCTATGGAAAGATGATGAGGGTGTAAAATTAAGGGTTCACAGGCGATACGAACCCCATATGACTTGCTTTGAGACCTAATACTTCTTTGGTTGGAAGCAACTCCCTTGGAAAGCCAAATCAAGTTTGCAAGGACAAACCTCAACTCAATAATGAACCTATGTCAAAGAACCTTAGTATGTTGTGAACAGCCAAAGTAATTAGCTTTAAAATTTTGGGATGATTCTAGATCTTACAACCAAATTTGAGAAAACTCTCACAAGCTTAACGCTTAAATTTGTGAAAAAATCAACTTAACTTCTTCATTGAATGAATAACTAAGTATTTATAGTGTTACAAAAACCCTAAATTAGAAATAGCTAAGGACTAGGAAATCTTCCTATACAAGGATTGAAGATTCCTAATTAGAAATAACTCCTCAACTGCTTGTTATACAAGAAAACTAATTCCTAAACAAGAAAACAAGCTAATCTCATTTTTGGGCTTAAACCTAATATAAATAGGCTTAAAACTCACTAATTACATATCCAAACTTAATTTAATTGAACATAGGCTTATATCATATTGATAGGGGGCCTAAAAAATCAAAAACTAAGGTAAAATATAATTAAATTTAAAAAATAGAAAACATAATCAGTCCAACCCATTATGTAAGCATGTTGCAGCTTGCCTTACATTCATCAGGCCAGCAATGAAGAAATGCCCATCATCTATTACGCCCATGACAAGCCCTATTTTCAGCTTTTTTGTGGAATTTCTTCACTTTTGGAATTTCATCAAACATAGGGCCAAACCTCTTTCCAAAGGGTTGCATGAATTTAAACCTTACCTTAAAACTTCCTTGAATATAATGCTTTCCAAACGTGATGCTCGTTATGCAAGTCTTCTTGATAAAATTGTAAAAGCTTTGTATTTCTTTGAATTCCTCTTGAAAGAGCCATTGAACAAGAATTCAAGCTCTATTAATTATCTTTCCATGATAGCTTATTGAAAAGGACAGCTTTAAAAAACCTTGTTGAAATCTATATCATGTATACATTGGAGCTCTTTTTGCAAGGTATATTGACTCTCATCATTTCCTCCCTCCTCAAAAGGATTCATCCTTAAACTTTGACTTGAACAGCTGAAACTAGGGAATGCATTACTCATACTATCTTTTTGCTCTTGTTCATCCTTTTATACATCTAACTCAAACACATCTTGTGTGTCCTTTAAGATTTCTAGATGAGTATCAACATCTTCATGAACAACAACAACATCCTCTTCTTCATCACCAATTGAAGAATCATGCTTTGTAGGCGACAAGTCACTAGCATAAATCCAGTTAGCTTCATATGTAGCCTAAACGAGTCTAGCTATGATGACTTTAACCTCTTCTTCTTTATTCTTCATCTTCTTCAATGGTGGCTTAGATGCATTCTTTCTTTTTATCTTCATCAACTTTTAGATGTCATCTTGGAAGTTGCCTAGAGGAATTTTGAGCTTTTGGTTGTTGCCCCCCTTGTGAGTGTACTATCAAGCCTCTTAAATCGATCATGAATTTTGTCAAATTTTGTTTCCATGGCTTCACATTATTCAAGGAGTACATCCATATCCCTAAGGTGACATATTCTTTGAAATTCATTCCACCTTTTTTTCCATCTTTTTGTTAAGTTGTTCTAGGAACTCTAAGAAATTTTGCTCATCATCTTTATCTTTGGTACTCATTGTGAAAACTTGAAAAGAATGTTAGTAAAGTAAAAAACCTTGCTCCACTTCCTCACATGTTTCACTCAAAAGTAGATGACACTCATTTTCATTCGTGTTTAATCACTCTTGCCTTTTATCACTCAACTCTCAATTCTGATCCAAACAAAAAAAAAATTAATACTTGAATGGTTCACAATAACCAAGAGTAAGGAAGAATTTCATACAAATTTGAAAGGAAACAAGAAATGAAAAAAATAAAAATTTAGGAATCCTAATCCTAGTTGGATTGGAAATAGGAGACCTAAAATGACTTAAGTATAAAACTGGAAATTGAAATAAAATAGGAATCCTAAACCTAGTAGGATTAGGGAGGTAGAAATTCTAATCCTAGTACAATTATGATTCTTGAGTTGAAAGTCAATTCATACTTCAATCCTAATTTTAATTCAATTAAATCAACTCTTCCTAGTTCAATCTTAATAAGTAATTCAGGAAAGCAATAAATTAATTCTTTTCTTGTCTAACTCATACTATGAAGTAAATTAAACTTATAAAACTTATTTTTCTCTTTTCTATGGCAATTTCTTTTCTCTCTTTTTATTTTGGATGAATTTGCTCTATATTTTTTTTTTATTTTTCTCTCTCTCTTTTTTTTTTCTTTTGCAGTTCTAATTTTTTTTTTACACAAATAATTACTTAAGAATTGAAGACAAGAATCATATAAGAATTAAAGAAAACTTTGAATTAAAGAAAACACAAAAACAATGAAGACAAGACTCCAGAAGCAAATGAATTGAAGAAACACAAGCTATGGAATTCTATCCTAAAACAAAAGAAAACAGAATTAACAAAACAAAAACAAAGGAATTTAATGAAAAAGAAATTAGACAAAAACAAGAACAACAAACAAAAATGGAGAACACAAATGAAACAGAAGGATATAACTTGATTTAGAGCCTAAGCTCTGATACCAAATTGATACGAACTATAAATGACTTGCTTTGAAAACCAATACCTTTATGTTTGGAAGTGACTCCCTCAGAAAGCCAAATCAAGTTTGCATAGAAAAACCTCAACTTAATGATGAACCTGTGTCAAGGAACCTTGGTATATTGTGAACAAGCAAAGTAATTAGCTTTGAAAGTTTGGGTTGATTCTAAATTTAAGAACCAGATTCAGAAAACTCTCATAAGCTTAAGCTTAAATTTATGGAAAAATCAACTTAACTTCTTTATTGAATGAATAGCTAAGTATTTATAGTGTTACAAAAAACCTAAATTAGAATTAGCTAAGGACTAGGAAATCTTCCTATACAAGGATTGAAGATTCCTATTTAGAAATAACTCCTAAACTACTTGTTATACAAGAAAACTGATTCCTAAATAAGAAAACAAACTAATATCATTTTTGGACTTAAACCTAATATAAATAGGCCCAAAACTCACTAATTACATATCTAAACTTAATTTAATTGAACATGGGCTTATATCATATTGATAGGGGCCCAAAACATCAAAAACTAAAGTCAAATATAATTAAATTTAGAAAATAGAAAACATAGTCAGTCCAGCCCATTATGTAAGCATGTTATAGCTCACCTTGCACGTGATGAAGAAATGCCCGTCCTCTGCTTTTTTTGTGGAATTTCTTCAAACACAAGGCCAAACCTCTTTCCAAATGATTGCATTAATTTAAATCTTATCTTGAAACTTCCTTGAATACAATATTTTCCAAACATGATGCTTTGTCACATCCCAACCTTATGAGATACGACGGTCCTAGAACATAGGGAGACATAAGGTCACCCATGCTTGTAGACCCATTAACATATAATAATCATGCCTAGTATCTTACCGAACCTTCCTCATTAGCTCATTTAAAACATTTAGATAAATACCATAATTTGCGAAAGACTTAAAGTAAATCATTACATATAAAATCCATGAGGAAAATAATATAAATCTCTATAAGTATCAATTAACATTCCCAGAGTATTTAAAGACAAGACTTCACAAACATAGTATTATTGATAACTTGGACAAGGAATTCGCCAAGCAAAAAAAAAATACTTGAGCCATCACCTTGCCTCCTCACATTTGCTCACCTGGAACCACACAAGGAAAAGGGGTGAGATAAATGATCTCAATGAGTAAACGAAAAGGCACACACATTATCACATATTCCTTTGAAAGGAAACACATAGCTTATACACATAGTTCATGGTTTATAACTCATGAATCAGGTTGCAATTTAGCAAGGGTTCAATTTAGCAAGTTTGCAGAAATCACACATATAACACTTATTGAGTGAAGACTATTACTCAATTCACTCGAAACACATTGAGGAGAGGTGGCCTTTGCCAAATTCCAACTCCTATCACATGGAAAGCGTGAAGCTGATCAGGCTCCATGGCTAGAACTGCCCCTTCTAGCTGAGGTGGATACACTACCCCTATCCATCGGGTTAAGACCATGTGCACAGGTTTCGATGATTACCCGCATCGACATGAGGATTCTGTATAAAAGGTAAAGGTACCATAGTTAGAGCTATTGGTAAACATAATTAACAATATCACATAAGGCAACAATAACATGTATTTCAATAACAATAGTTGTTTGGCTTTCAACAATAATACAATGAAAGTGTAGTTCCAGAAAGAATACAAGTTAGGGTGTTAATCACAAAAAGTTCTCATTGGATAAGCAAAATAGTTTTGGACCAAATGTCCTTTGGCAATTCAAGCTTAACAAAGAAATCATATAATAATATTTAGAATAGAAAGACCCAAACAAAGGTTCACATATCAATATATCACATTCTTAAAGCACAACATGATGTTGTTCACATTTGTAACCAGAACATTACGTTTACTCACCTTGGGGTTCCTTTGCTCCTAGTACACGTAGTCTCTTTTGCACTTCTAAAGCTCCTCAAACTCTAACATAATATTTGATTTAGTACTTAGTATGTATTTACTCATGATGTTCCTATCCCATAACTACCCATACACATATACCATACACATTAGAGTTCACTCATAGGTGTACTCATCACTTGCACATATCACGTTGACTTAAAAGTCTTGCATACTTAGGCTTTATAGGCTCACATGAAAACACATTGCAATCATATCAATACCTTTTTAAGGTCATCACATTATCATTACCCCAATATCAATTCACTTGTCAATTATCTTAGTTCACTTTACACTTCCATACATGTCAACTTATCAATTAATCCTTCAAACATCATACTTAACTCCTACGATCCCTTTTACTTCATTAACTCAAAATCATATGTTCATCATCAATTCATCATAACTCCTAGTTCCAATTTCCTCAATCACATTTGCATTCTAACCAAGATACAAGGTTAAGATACCTTAAGTATACCTTAAGTATACTATAATACATTTAAGCTTATCTAGGATCATACCTTCAACTAACATGCAATTTCATCATCCATTTTACATACATACATATCAACAATCACCAAGACACATCACATAAAATTTATAAACATTTGGACACAATTGTTCATGTAGGTCGAATGCATCATTAAGGTAAAAACCAAATTCTTCTTCTTTTCGTGCTTTCTGTCTATTTCAGAAATATGTAAAAACATGGTTTGAACCAAGATTTTTCATGTAAACATAACAAAAATCATTTTAGAACTTAAATCCATAAGAATCAGCCACTATTGGTGTTAGTAATATAGAAAAACTCAATCTTTTGCATTATAGTGCACAAAACCATAAGTTTCCTTGTTTTCAGTATTTTCTGGTCATTTCAGAAATATGCAAACAGGTTGTTTAAACCATTATTTTTCATTTAATCATTGAAAATATCAGTTTAGAACACATTCCTTCATGAATCGGCAGCCATAGGTAGGGTTTATACAAAAAAATTCTAAGTTCAAAGACTTAGGTGAAAAATCATGAGTTTCCGCACTTTCCGCACATTTCATTTATTTCAGTGATAAACAGACACATGATTCAAGTCATTATTTTTCATCTAAACAAAAAAAATATCATATTAGAACACCAATTCACACAAATCAGCAGCCATGTATTCATGAAAGAATAAAATTTTCTAATTTCCAAGTCCTAATACGAAAACCTTGAATTCCTTTGTTTTTCGAAACTTTTCGATCATTACAGAAATATGCAGAAATATTATTTCATGCAATATTTTTCATCAAAACAAATCAAAAATCAGTTTAGAATACAAAAAAAATACAAATTCCTCTCCCCCCCCCCTCTTATGATGTTTATGCAATAAAATTGTGATTTTAAGTTACAGAATTCACCTTTGGAGAAATCTTGCGGAAAGAATTGTGTTTTCGGTAAAAAATAAATTTTCTCTCCCAAAAATTCACTCAAACAGAATTGAATATGTAGAAATCAGTAATCAAATAGTTCAAAATAATTTTCCCATAATTTATTTCATGGAAAACAGTTTAGAAATCGAAAGAGAATAAAAACCTACGATTACGGTCACGAAATCGCGAAACGGTAAAGTGTTTTCGATATTTTGGTAGAGAGAATTATTTTGAGAGGTTTTTCTCTAGAATACAGAAAGAATAAGGGAATGGCTACTGGAAACCCTTGTTTTGCCAAAAATTAGAATATATATTAGGGTTGGAGTGGAATTTCCACTTTTACCCTTAATGAATTAGGTTAGGAGCATTTTTGTGTAGTGGGCTTTTGGGTAATTGAACTTTTTCTTTAAAAATTTCAGCTGAATGGATTTAAAAATGAAAATAATATTTTTATTTTTAATTCTGCAATATTTCCCTCAAAAATATTTATTTAAAAATATTTTAAAAATACCCATAAAATTATTTTATGCTTAAAAATTATTTTATGCATGAAAATTCATTTTATTTAAAATAAATTCTTTTATGTAAATGTACTTCATGTAAATCATTTATTTCACAATAGCAACACATATTATGCATATTAAAATTAATTTAATATGCCACATACTCATCAATCACCTAGATCACAAATTTTCACACAAGTACACACTTAACCTTATATATTCTAACTTAAGCAATTTATCACAAAAATTCCTAGGGTGGGTGTGGCTTGTTACATGCTTATTATGCAAGTCTTCTTGATAAAATTGTAAAAAGCTTTGTATTTCTTTGGATTCCTCTTGAAAGAGCCATTGAACATGAATTCAAGCTCTATTGATTCTCTTTCCATGCTAGCTTGATAAAAAGGACAACCTTAAAAAACTTTTTTGAAATCTATATCATGCATACATCAAAGCTCTTCTTGCAAGGCATCTTGACTCTCATTAACAGGTGCATAAGGGATAACAAGTAGTATCAGAGTAAGATTTCATATTTATAAGCTTCATTACGTGAGTGAAGATCAAAATGCCAATGAAGGGATGCATCACCTCAAACCTCACTTTGATGGCACTAAATATGCTTATTAGAAGTATAGCATGGAGGTATATCTTGATAGTGATATCATAGACTTATGGGATAGTGTTCTTGAAGAATGAAAGCCTCCCTCAAAGATGGTTAATGGTATTAAAAAAGAGATTTCTAGAAAGGAATAGGTTGAAGCTCTAAGAAAAGCAAATGGGACTAGTAAGAGTGCCATATTTTATTTAGCTGTTTGCCTAGAGAAGAATATGGAAGAGTTCAACATTATACAAATGCTCATAGCATTTGGAAAACCTTAGAGAATTATCATAAAGGCACCATGTAAGTTGAGTCTAAGAAAATCCAATTTCTCACTCAAGGGTATGAACTCTTTGCTATGAAGCTAAATAAAAGTGTCATCAATATGACAAATAGGCTTCTAGCCATTATTACTAGCTTAAGGAAGTTTGGCAAAGTATACACTTTAGAAGATGTTAATCACATGATACTTAAAGCCTTTCCAAAGACTACAAAACTAGAGTGGTTAGTATTGAGGAAGCAAATGAAGACCTTGGAAAGATCACTACTAATGTTCTTACTGGTAAACTTCTTACCCATAAGATGGTAATTGAAAAAGAAGAGCCACATGTAGAGAAGGAGAAGAAGAAAACACTTGCTCTCAAATCATCATCAAAAGATCAATATGATAGTGATAGCTCAAGTAATGTAGAAGAAAGTGAAGATGAAGATGAAGAGCTAGCAATACTCTTAAAAAAGGTTAAAGAGATCATAAAAGAACAATAAAAGAGATAAGAGGCCCTTTAGAAAATCCTTTTCCAATTTCAATTCCAACTCAAATTCTAGCAAAGAGAAAAGAAGTGATGTATCTATGAATGTGCCACATCAAATCAGATTATCCTAAAATTAAGAAGAAGAAAAAGTGGGACAAGGAGAAAAAGAAGGGTTTCAAGGCTACTTGGGATGATGGCTCCTCAAGTGATGAAGAAGATGAGGAAATTGCCAACCTGTGATTTATGGCCTTAGAGGACTGTTCAAATGAGGTATGTTATATTTCTCATTCTTATGATAATGAACTTTGTGATAATAATATAGATAATAGTGAGATAATGGAAGTCATGGCTTTAAAATGTAAAAAAAAACATTATTCTTTTCATTTTATAAAGAAAAATAGTCAAAACTTGAGGAGTATTTTAAAGATTTGGAAAACTAGTTTTAAGTTTAAAAACCCCCAATGTTAGTCTCAAAGACCTACTAGAAGAGATTTCTCCTAAAAACTCCTCATTTAACTCTTTATAAAAAGAAAAGAATTCTATAAGATTAGAAGTTGAGGATTTGGGATCTTGAATTTCTAAATTCCACAAAGGAAAGAAAGCCTTAGACACACTCATAGTGTCTCAAAGGCAACCTCTTATAAAACATGGCTTAAGCTATATTGGTGAGTCATCATCCACATCTCCTCCTACTTTGTTCATAAAATCATCAACTCCTCATACCTCTAGTATTAAGATAATTAGCAAAAGAGTAAAAGCACATACCAATCCCTTTAATCCTAAAAGGATCCAAAAGTGTACATCAAGCTCAAGAGTTAAGTCTCAAAGAGTTAATCATGCATTTATGTATAAAAGGCATGCTCAACATCAAAACATAATTCTTTCTCTTATATGAATCATGCAAATATTGTGAAAAGACCATAATCTTATTACAAAATGGGTAAGCCTAAAAATTCTTTTAAGTCAAAGCTTAAATGTAATTATTATATAAAGGATGGTCATATAAATGTATTTTGTTACATAAGTAAGGAAGGGTCAAGTAAAACCAGCTCAACTAAAGTTTGAAGATCCATCCAAAACTAATCCCTAAGGATCCAAATATGTTTGGGTATCTAAGAAAAGATAAATTGCTATTTTTTATAGGTTTGCCTTAAATCGACCACTAAAGAAAATGTATGGCATGTAGATAGTTGTAATACCCTAGGTTTCCCTAACCTATTAGTGTCAGTAATGGTGATACAATAATCTTCATCTACTATACCATTAAAGTTCTTTCTAGCATATTAAGAATTATAAGAATATGATAAGAAGTAATTTTAAATGAATGATGTGACAATGTGTAAAAAATGCAATCAATTTCGATAAGTACTTTTATGATAAAATGAAAGTCAAACCGAGTTGTTTGACTTAATATGACTATTTTAATAATTTATTTGAAATGTGAATCTAAAGTACTAGTGAATGGATATTAGCATCTCCTAAGTCATTAGGAGATAATAATAGTGACATGAGAAGTTGATTTCAATACAAGTTATAATGGTACAATAGAAGTCAAACTTAGTTTGACCTAGTGAGTCCATATGATTTATATATTTGAACAATACTAATGAAGGGCTAGAAAATATACATTATAGGGTAAATAAGATTTATTTAGAAATGTCTATAGTGTGTAGTGATATTAGAAGGTAGAAAGATGTATATTAAAGTGAAAGAAATGAAATGGAAAATATATTAAGTTACCAAGTTTGAAATGTGTATATATGGATTCATTAATGGGCTTTTGGACTCTAAAGCCCAAGCCCATTGGATGGCCAGCCCACAAGGCCTAAGAATAGATAAACATACACTTAACTAGAGTTAGAAATAACTAACCATAGTTAAATGGGTGTAGGATGAGCTAGCCAAAAAATTTGACTAAGAAGCTACCATTTTTACTATGTAAATTCTTTCTTCAACTTGAATTTTCACTTTTCCTATGCCAAAATCCACATTCATTTTTGTTATTTCCACACTTATGATAAACATCATTAACCTAGATAAGATCCTAGTAATCCAATTTAATAAAATCATTGCCATGCATTGTGATTAAGTTATAGCCATTGGATTAGAAATGATTAAATCAAAACAATCCATCTTCCATATATAAGCAATAAGATGTGCATATTTCTCCATTTTTGCAAAACTTATCACAAAAACACATCCTAATAAAGAAATAGACTCTAAATTTCATGCCGCCACCATAGAATTCAAAATAATGCATCCCAAGGTAAGAGTTTGTGCTCATCTCTTCCTTTGTCTCAAGGTAAGAGTTTATGCTCATTTGTTCCTTTGTGTGTTTTAAACATGACTTTGGTGTTATAGTTGTAAAAAACTTTCTATTTCTTCCATCTATATTATTGGCCAAAAGCAAACATAATTATGAAACGTTTATTTTACATGTTCTTTGATTAAATATAGGGATTGGGCTTGAGAATTTGAGGTATATCAAGTGAAAACAAGCAAGGGAAGCAAAGAGCACATATAAGGGAACATTAGCACTAAATTCGGCCTCTCTTCGATTTAGTATAAAGGATGGTTCTAAAATTTATTTGATATTATCTAAGGTTATTTGGGATGAAGAATAGTGGTTTGAAAGTATCAAATGGAATTATAGAAGCTTATTTCAAAACTTGAAATTTTGAACATATAACTTAGGTTAAAAAGGGAAGTTCAAGATCTAATAATTGTTTTCCACGTTTAATTGATGATATAAGCTTTTTAACATGCTAATTTCATAATTCTATGATCAATTTGAGGATTGGACAAGGAATTAATAGTTTTCCCCAAATTCTAGGATTTATGGACAAATTGGGGATTTTGAGAACTAAACTTGAATTCATTAAATTGAAGGGGGAATTAAGTCTAAGAATGGTGCAACATGATTTGTATAATGTTAATTTTGAAATTCAATTGGTAGAAATAATTTTCCCCAAATCTAATGAACTGGGTTCATTTATGGAATTGGAAGATGGAAGTAGAATTAATTCCATTAAATATTGGAAATTGATTATAATTGAGTAATATGAAATTGAAATGTGAAATTGGGAGGAAAGGAACTATGCTATTTGAAAATTAATTAAGGAAAGTGTTAAAACTAGTAATAAGTTAGTACTACAATGAACAAAATTAAAGTGTTAACAAGTTAAGCTAAATTTAAACTAATGACAAAATAAAGAAGTGATAAATGTGTAATTGAAATGCAAATGTGTAGAATCTAAAGACAAGGACAAGGACATTGTCTAAGAATGCAAGGAGCACTACTAGCATCAAAGTTAAATGTAAATTGGAGCAAATGAGTCCAATGTGAGTACTTAATAATATAATATAACATGTGCATATTCTTTGAACCTTTATTATTCAAACCATTATCGTTGAAATATGCTAATTCCATGATGAGCATGAATTGCCTATTGAATATTGAACCATTTGTTATGATACTTCTTGATGGCATTCAACTATTGTGAACCTTTTATGTTGAATTCACAATGTGATCATTGAATTTTTTATTGTGAACCTTATATGAGCCTTTCTGTTTATGCCTATTGATAAGCAAAGATACCCTTCTGACATGGGGTAATGCATTGGATCTTATGCACTTAGTATAAGCTTACGGGTAGGGCAAAAGTACCCAACCTCTATTAGGGGGGAATACATAACTGTAAGACCTTATCAGTCTTGCGTAATGTGATGCTTTTGAGTGAGAAAGACTTAGACTACCACTTTTTAATTTATATGTGTGGGAAGCATTCCGCTTCCAAGAAATTACTTATCACATTCCAATTTTAGAGATATGACGGTCTTAGAACATTGGGAGACATAAGGTCACCCACACCCATAGAACCCACTCATGAACATACAATCACTGCCTAGGATTGTACCAAAATCTCATGCATTAACTCAATTAAACCATTTACAAGGAAATTTTAAATTGCAGAAGAATAGTTAAAATATACTTTAGATACAATCCATAAGAAAATAATATTTAGACTCCTAATCACCAAAGCATAAGGTTTCAAAATAAATTCCCAAAACAAATATTCCTGGAGCATTTAAGGATGACTCTTCATCACATAACAAAGTAAATAACTTGGATAAGGAAATCCCTAAGTGAAGTAGATTGCTTGAGCCATCATCTTGCCTCCTCATAATGCTCACCTCGAACTACACAAGGAAAAAGGGTTGATATAGATGATCTTAATGAGTAAACAATATAACTTATACAATAACATTTATCCCTTTAAAAAGGGCCCAATAGCTTATAACACGTAGTTCATGAATCAAAGTTCATGGTTCATAGTTTGCAATTTAGCAAAGTTTGTACAAATCACACTTATAACACTTATCACTTACAAAGAGTTGATGGCTATTTTACCTCATTCACTCTAGGGGGAGGTGGCTTATACCAAATTCCAACTCCCAACCCATTACTTATAAAGAGTCATAAAATTGATCAGGCTCTACGGCTAGAACCACCCCTTTTAGCTGAGGTGGATACACTACCCCTATCCATTGGGTTAAGACCTGTGCATAGGTTTTGATGATTACCTGCATCGGCATGAGGATTTCTGCATAAGGGTTAAAAGTACCATAGTTAGAGCTAATGGTAATCACTTATAACAACAACACTTAAGAAATAACAAAATGTAGCAAAATAGCAATAGCAATTTAACTTATTGAATAAAAGATAGGATAATAGTGCGATTCCAGAAAGAAAGTAAGGTAAGGCAATGATTACAAAGGATCTTCCATATCATTAAACAAATAATAATCACTTTGGTCCAATTGTGCTTTAGCAACCCAAGTGTAACAAAGAAATCAGTAATTATAATTGAAAGAAGAAAAAGACTTGGGTTTCAAGAATCTCAAAGGTTCCCATAACACATTCACTTGTACTTGTAACATGAATATAATGTTTACTCACCTTGTGGTTCCTTTGCTCCTAGTACTTGTAGCCCTTGAAGTTCTGATAATCCTTAAGCTTTATCATACATTACAATTCAATACTTAGCATTTACTTAATTATCATGCTATTCTATCCTATAACTACCCTATGTACATATCACATTTACATACACTTGGAGTTGCACTTAGAAGTGCACTCATCACTTGCACATAACATGTTGACTTTCAAAGTCTTGCATACTTAGCCTTTATAGGCCCATATAAAATCACATTATAACCCATATTATGACACTCTAAAGTCAAACACAATATATCACAATCTTGGTATCAATTCAATCTAACATTCAACTTAGTATGCTTACACCTTCCATTTATATCAAATTGACAAGTAACCTTTCAAGTGTCATGCTTATCTCTTATGATCAATTCACACAATCATTCTCATAGTCAAATCAAGATAATTAATTTATTATTACTTCATCATAAAACCTATTTCTCATATTACTTATTCACATTCATATATTAATCACAACATAGAGTTAAGATACCTAAGTATAGCTAATCGTCTCTAGACTTGTCTAGAGCCATTCCTTCAATCAACACATAATTTATTCATTTGTCATTCATGTATACATGTAAATAATCATTAAAATACATCATATAAAAATTATAGAAATTGGAATAATAATCCTTACATTAGTCGAATGCCCTATTCAAGGAAAGCATGAATTTTTCTTATTTTTCGCACTTTCTGTTCATTACAGTAATATGCAAAAACATGGTTTAAACCAAGATTTTTCATGTAATCATAACAAAAATAATTTTAGAATACTTTAATGCACAAATTAGCAACCATGTATTTATATATGCATGCAAATTTTCTAACTTTAGGTTTTAGGATGAAAACTATGAATCTTTCTTATTTTCGGTACTTTTTGGTCATTACAGTAACATGTAAACATATGATTTAAACTAATATTCTTCATCTAAAAATAAGAAAATCAGTTTAGAATCCAATTATATACAAATCAGTAGCCCTTGGTACTCTTTATGCATGAAAATTCCAATTTTAGGTTGTAAGGTGAAAATCATGAGTTCTTTTGTTTTTTGATATTTTCTGATCATTACAGTAATATTCAAAAATATGATTTAAATCAATAGTTTTTATCTAAACACAACAAAAATCAATTTAGAATACAATAGAACACAAATCGGTAGCCCTTCCCCTTGTTATGCATGAAATTTCAAATTTTGAGTTTTAGGGTTTACCTTTGGAGGATTCACATAGAGAGGTTTGTGTTTTCAGTAAAAAAAATTGATTTCTCTTTTAAAGACACACCTAGGAAAAATTTAATCAATAGGAATTAGTAATTATTCAGTTCAAAATAATTCTCTCATGATTAGTTTAAAAAAAATCAGATAGTAATTTGAAAGAAGAGAAAAACTTACAAAAACGGTCGCGAAATCGCAAGGTTTGAAGATATCTTATGGATTTCAGTTGAAAGATTATTTTTGAGAGAATTTTCTACTGGAAATATGAAGAATAATAGAATGGTGGCTGCTACCATTAGGGCTGACCAAAATTTACTATTTATATTGAGGGTTTTGGGCAATTTCTAAGTTTACCCTTAATGAGCTAGGTGAGGAGTGTTTTGGTGTAGTGGGCCTTTGGAAAATTCGGCCTTTTATTTAATTTATAGGCTGATTATAGGTAATTAAAAATAAAATATTTTTCTTATTATTTTTATTAAAATTCTCCCCAGAATATTTATTTAAAAATATTTTAAAAATACTCATAAAAATTATTTTATGCTTAAAAATCGCTTTTTGCATAAAAATTCCTTTTATGTGAAATAAATTATTTTATGCTTATGCACTTTATATAAGTCACTTATTTCATCATAATAATTCATAGTAAGCATATTAGAGTTAATCTAACATGCCACATACTCATCAATCACACAGCACATGAATTCTCATAAAAGCACTCCTTTAGTCATAATAGTTTTAAATTCAAGAAATCAATTATAAAACTCCTAGGGTAGGTGTGGGTTGTTGCATTACTATTTCTACTAAAATATGTTGTTTTCATCTTAAATGAGAAATTGATTCATAATGACAATTTTATTAACATCAGCCCATTGTCACCATAAGCCATCCTATTAATGA
Source organism: Reutealis trisperma (assembly GCA_947687605.1). Classification (NCBI taxonomy): domain Eukaryota; kingdom Viridiplantae; phylum Streptophyta; class Magnoliopsida; order Malpighiales; family Euphorbiaceae; genus Reutealis; species Reutealis trisperma. Next base: position 494,933 of record CANTUT010000327.1, on the reverse strand, counting down.
ACCACATACTCACCATATATATTGTATTATTACATACTTACTAAGCTTTGTCTCATTTCATAGTTATTTAAATTTTTCAGGTAAGGTTGACAAGTCATCAATGTAAATTCCAAGCCCTATTCTTTCGCTTAGAAGTTGCTTTGCTAAATTTAAGTGTTATGAATCTTGGTTATATGATTAAGAACACCATTATTTTAGAGCTCCATAGTTACCAAAAGTTTAGTACTAAAATGTTATATATTGTAAACTATATTGTAATTACTATTATAATAATGTATTAAGTAATGAATATTTAGATAATGACATGAAATACAAATATGAAAACTATACGAGTTGAGTATGCAAAGGTATTAGTAAGTATTTGGTAATATGTAAAATGATAAACTTGAAATGAGCAATAAGGAAAGGTAATCAAGTTCTGATCTTGTGATAATGTTTAACATAGTAAATGATAAAAAATAAGTAGTTTAATAGGATTCTATAGGTTTAGGTGACTTTGTGTCTCCCTATGCCCTAGAATCGTCACAGTTTAACAAGTGGGTCATGACAAAGTTGGTATCAGAGCAAAGGTTTAAATCTACTTTAGACTTTATAAATACTATAGGTTATAGGTTAAACTATTGAGCATAGGAATTCCTTCTTGTCATTTGAAGTCTATCATTAAGTCTAGATCCATGCTACTTATGAAAGTTTAACTCTTTTAGTTTGATGTATGATATATGCATAATGATTATGAAAAGAAGAAATAATAATGTGATATTACTGACATATGTGACTGAGTTATGTGCTCTAGAAATGGGATGATAAGGATGAAACATATATATGAGAAAATGATAGTATATGTTCAAAAGTATATAAGTGAACATGTTTATGTGTTTGATTAGGAATAAATTTCCTATTGTAATTAACTGTCAATTATTAATATGGTTTAGCCAATTATTAATATGGTTTAGTGCAATTAATGTTTTGAAAAATATTTATATAATGTGAATAAGGATGAAGGTATACTAAATTCTTAGTGCTTTTGATGCTTATGATGTATGCGCACAATAACTATTAGCTAAATGCTATTAAGAGAAAAACTTAGAGGTGATTTGATGAAAAGTTCATGAAATGTGAATATGTTTACCCTTTGTATATACTAGAATATGTGCAATGTTTAGGATATTAGATATCCAAAGACAAGTTGTATAATAATAGTGAGAGGGGCTTTAGGAATTAATGAGATTGGATTATGAATAGATAGATTTTGATTATATTTCAAATATAAAAAAGTGTAACATATGTACATGTAATAAAAACTTTAAATTGGCAAATAGCTGATACAATACCATAGTTCTTTTATATCTAAACAATATGTGACTATTGTATGAAAGTTGGAATGATTGATGTTTGAACTACTCTTTATAGCAAGAATAAACATATTTAATGGTGAAACCTTATTATTGGAAAAGGCTAAAATAAGGCCCTATAATAGAATCAAACAAAATAGCCTATGAAAGTGCAAAAAAATTTAAATGAAAAACTTTAGAGCCTCTAAAACAACTTCAAATGATTGAATTTAAGACCAAAAGTGGGCGATGTCGGGTAAACCCAAATACAAATATAGATCTCTAAATGAGCTTTGATTTGAAATATTATAGGCCTTATAACTCATTCGTAGTTGAAAGTTATAGCCCTTTAAAGTTGACCTGTGCGGGAAGATGAGGTTCACTATCTATTGGAGCTAAGTCGCAGTTGCTACTTCTTAATTGCGGTCACGATTCTTTGTTGCACCCTAAATCACAGTCATGACCTAGGTCACGAAATGCACTATATCTCAACATCTATATTTGATATTTGTTTCTTAAATTAGTCATAATCATGACATTTGGATTGCAGTTGTGAAAATTGTGTAGCACTCGCGATTTTGAGGTCCATTTCATGACTTAGGGGACTTTTGAATTTTTTTTGAAATTATAATCTTTAAATTAATTATATCTATAAAATAAACACCTAGTGAACATGTTAAATAATCCTAAGTTGATTTTCTAAGATTAGAAAGAGAAGTTGACTAAGTTTTGATCCAACTTAGCTAATGATGAATATGTATAATTTTATGCTATATGAAATACTTACATGTGACAATGGTTTGATATATGAATTATATGAAATTATTAAATAATATTTGTAATTGATGCCATAAGAAGAGACATGATGTTTAGTAATGATCAATATGAGAATGAAACAAATAAGTTATATTTTATTTATATACAAAAGTATACAACATGAACTAAATGAATGATATTAATAAGTTATGGCTTAGATGCTACCTTTTTTACTAGAACAATAAGAAAGGTAAGGATTTCTCTATTACTTATGTAAATATCAAGTATAGTAAAAGAAAGAACATTAATCTAGTATGATTTAAGAGAAGATCACTTCATATTCAAAAAAGGAAGCGATCAATCGCATATATGTTAATGTGACCTTTAAGAAAGGCAATTATGTAAGTGTAATAGGTAAGTTCTTAAACCCACTAAGAGAATAAAGTTGTGAGGTCAGTAAAGGTCTAAAGTGGAATATGACTTGATGTTAAATCATTCCAAAAGAATGGTGCATGAAATTGACAATTACAAAAAGGTATATAAAATTAAGGAATAGTCTTTAAAAAGAAAGTAAGGAACTAATGACGATTTGACTTAAAAAGGATAAGTGTAAGCTAAGAACAAATTGGTGTAAAAATATGGATTGATGTTACACAATACCTTATATTGAGAACGAGTTCATAATGGGAAGAATACTTATAAAAAAATAAGAGAAGTATGAAATTGGAGAATTATATGTTAGGAAAACAATTTGAATGTGGTTGAGTAAAGTAAGTGTGATGTGGAAAGGTAAAACAATGAATGCTAAGGCAAAGAATACTAGATATATGATGTATAGAATTAGAAAGAACTAAAGGAAACAAAAGTTATTACATAAAAGGAGTTTATGAAGCTGACTGATTAGACAAATCCCATCCAAGAGAAGTATAATATGATAAATTGAATTGATAATGAGATAGAATGGAAAAAGTAAAAATAGATGCCATAAGAAACAGTAAATTTTGAAATTGAGTAAAAGAAGAAAGAATGGAATGGATTAAGTTTTAAAATGGAGAACATGGAAAATCATAAGGTAAAGGAGATTATAAGGGTTAAAGAGAATGTAACGTAAGGAATGAAATAATTTGGATAAAGGACTTTATTGATAAGGATAAGATTTTAGAAAGGTAAATAGAGAAAATTTATAGAGACAAGTGAATGATATAAAAGTTTAGTTCAAATTGGATAAATATTTGAATATGGAAAGAAAAATTAGTCAATAAGGTGTTGCAATTGGGGTTAGTCCTAACGGAGTATTTATTCAATCTAATATAATCAATTGGTTAAAATGATGTTTTTAATGTTAATTCAAAATGAGAAGTGTAAATGTTTACGAGTGATACATAATTTAAAGAATGTGAAAGACATATGAGTATGGGAGAATAGTATTGATGGAATTTTATTAAGGATGTTGTATGTACCAAATGACTTAGACCTAGATATAAAGAGAATATGAAAATGTTAAGGAATGAGTGATTTAATGTGAAGTGTATAAAGAGATATATAATATGACATGTGAAATTCTTGAGAAGAATATGACTTATAGAAATGTGCATGCTATATTTAAAGCTATAATTATCACTTTAGTGATGCAACTAGTAGTCCTATCTATCCACCTCTTAGTGAGAGCATGACTTGAAATGTTAATGTGAATGTTAAACTCTACTATAACAAATAAATGATATCTACTTAATGGTGACAAGGCCTCTTAATAGGAATGTAAATGAGATCTACCATTAGGTATGAAAGTCTAGAGATGAGAAAAACTGCTAGATAAGAGATATCATGATGAAATAAGATGGTCATGGAAATTGACACCCCCTCCTATAATGCTATAATAGTAATCTAAATGTCCAAAGGTAAAAGAGCTCACTCAATTTCTTACACTCTATGATATATTAAAGCAAGTTAAATAATTAATAAGGAACTTAATTTATGAGAAAATTTTTGATCAAGTATGGCTTTTTATTCAGAGGCTTACAAGGATAGTGGCATATTTCTGCTCATAGATGCCCTAATAGATACCCTTTAATACCACTTGACCAATGACTAAGTTAATGGTATTAATTTCCTATGAATCATTCTTAGAAATAAAGAGGATAAGTTCATATAGAGAAGGACATACTCAAATGCAAAGGAAAAGAAGTATTTCAAGGAAACCATAGTTCAAACAAAGGCTTAAAGTAATAGAGTAAAAAGAAAAAAGAATTAGTCAAAATAAGAACATGGACATGGGAAATGGAAAGTTGATATGAGTTTAGTAATAGAGATGCTCAAAATTATTGAAAGACAAAGAACGAAAGGGAGATAAAGGATATAATCCAAGTACTAGAAATTTTAATGGATCATAGATAGGCTAGATATTGGAGTAATAGAAATAAAGATCCAAATAATCATGTTAGAATATACTAAGGGATGGTGTTGACCAAGTAAAATTGTATTTCTCTATTGTACTTATCGAAGTGTAAGTCGAGAATTAGAAAGAAAGATGAGTGATAATTTGATAATCAAATAAAAGAAACAAGTAAATGAGAAACAAATGTATAAATATGAATGTCAATAAGAATTGAAATTAAAGTACATGACACATATAATGATTAACTTCAATTAGATGAATTATAAGAAGAACTTGAAACTTAAAAGAACATAGACACCTTATTGAGCTTAATAAGAAGACCTTTACTAAGGAATAAATGAATATTCTTAGGAAAAGAAAAGGGAAAATAAAACTATAGGATACAATGAATTAAAAAGGAGTTGGATTAGAATATTAGTGTAATTACATGAAATATATTATGATAAATTTACCAAGTAAAATAAGAAAAAGTACCATACGAGATGGAATAAAATTATTCAAACTTGACAGTAGATATCTTGTTGCTGCAGTGCTTTAATGATAATACAATCTTTGAGCTCCAAATCTAAAACCACTTTGATTTCTAACATTAACCAGTTTAACCGAAGATAGGACAAGTAAGTTGGAAAACATGGGTAAGGACCTATTAGGAGTAAACTTATTTCAACTTAAATGTCTTATATTTGATGCGAAGACGACTAGATCACCTTTTATTAGACAAAATGATGAAAATCAAAGAAGTTTTGGAATTTTTACATATCGAAGAAGTTTTGTGAAATGGTTAGTGGGAATTTATCCTACCTCATTGTGTGTGTGTGTGTGTATAGACCCTTCCATATGATAATATCCAATGAGATCTATTATCAAGAAATTAGAAATAATTGCTTGATAAAGGATTATGATTAAAAAAAGATGAAGCATAAATATTATTAAATCATTTTATGAAAAGTTGAAATTCATAAGCGAAATACAAGACTCAAGGAACAAGGAACTGCAATTGATGAAATTAAGGAAAAAGTGAAAAAGAATCAAGTTCTAAATTTGAAGTAAAGGATAATGCTTGTAAGTGTGAAGATGACAAAGATGAACTGTGCGTGCAAGGAAATAACTATAAATTCGACTGCATGAGTGTGTATATGGGGATGTATATAAGAACAAGTATGGGAATGACAAGAATATTGAACTTTGGAGTAGTTAAGACAATTAGTAATTATAAAGAATCTAAGAATATATATATGCTGATTTAAGATGCTATAGCATTATAAATATTTGATGTGAAATTGTGGGATTGCTATATGGAGATAGGAAATATAAGTTAATGAAGGATTTAAAGTGAGCTTTGTTATGTTTCTCATTTATACATAATTATGTACATACTATATGTTTAGTATATGTTCAGAAGATGATAAAGTAATGATCTTGACAAATCTGTAACAAAAGACAAATTGATTGAAAATTTGGTTTAATAAAATAAATGATCAATTCCTTGTAGACATGTATTATTAAGGATTGATTAAATATGGAAGGAATTCTTCAATAATAAGCGCAGAGAAGAAATGGAAATAATTTATCTAAAGTATTGGCACTTGTAAATTGCAATGAATATTAAGAGTGACTATGACAACTGGACTTGGGATTATAGCATTTTAAATTACTCTTCTAGAGGTTTAGAATAAAATAATAAGATCTCTATATAGTGTTTTAAGAATTCTTAAGGTGTGATGAGTTTGACATGAGAAAATATACTTATAGTATGCAAAAATGAGAAAAGAAATATTACATATTTGATGGGTTAGAAAATCGAGGTAACATCGATTTCATAATAAATCATATCATTTGAAAGTTGTTATTAAAGAGGAACTATTAGGAAATTTGAATAATTAAGATAATGAGAAAATGATAGAAAAATTCACAGGGATAATAAATGCATATGGAAGAATAATTGAGATGTATAACATAAGTATTATTATTTGCCTTATGAATTAAAAGTATCTATTTTGAAAATTCGAGGTTAAATTTTCTAAATGGGGGGGTAAAATGTAATGCCCAAGGTTTCCCTAACCTATTAGAGTCAGTAATAGTGACACAATAATGTTTATCTACTATGCCATTGAAGGCCTTTCTAGCATATTAATGTCATATCCCAACTTTAGAGATATGATGGTCCTAGAATAGAACACGGGGAGACATAAGGTCACCCACGCCCATAGAACCCACTTACATAGACATAAGTCATGCCTAGGATTGTACCAAATCTTATGCAATAACTCATTTAAAATATTATGTGAAAACCATTATTTATGGAAGACAGTAATTAGACACTTCACATATAATCCACAAAGAAATAATGTTCATAATCCACTTGAAACCTTAATAAATAACATCTTGATAAACATCAAAAATAAATATTCTCGGAGCATCTAACAACAACTCTTTATAGCATAGTATTATTATAAACTTGGACAAGGAGTTCCCCCAAGCGAAATAGAAATGCTTGAGCTATCATATTGCCTCCTCATATTGCTCACCTGGAACTACACAAGGAAAGAAAAAGAGGGGTGAGATAGATGATCTTAATGAGTAAACAATATCATACATACGTTAACATAGTAAACAATATCGCACATACATTAACATACCTTTCCTTAAAAAGGAAACACATAACTTATACACATAGTTCATGATTTACAATTCATTAGTCAATTTGCAATTTTAGCAAGGGTTCAATTTAACAAGTTTGTAGAAATTACACTTATAACACTTAGAGAGTGAAGGCTATTGCTATATCACTTGAACACTTAAAGGAAAGGTGGCATTAAACCAAATTCCAACTCCTATCACTTAGAAGGCATGAAGTTAATCAAGCCTCACGGCTAGAACTGCCCCTTTCTAGCTGAGGTGGATACACTACCCCTATCCATTGGGTTAAGATCGTGTGCATAGGTTTCGATGATTATCCGCATCAGCACGAGGACTTCTGTATAAAAGGGTTAAAGGTACCATAGCTAAAGCTAATGATATGCACATATAACAATAACATTTAAGGCAACAATAACATGTACCATAATAATAATGGCAATTTAACTTTTAGAAAAGGATACAATGATAGTATAGATCCAAAAAGAATATAAGTTAGGTAATAATCACAAGGAATTATCATTGGATAAATAAAATGGTTTTGGACCAAATGTCCTTTGGCAACCCAAGCTTTATAAAGAAATCATTTAATCATATTTTAGGATAGGAAGAACTTGGATTTCAAAGATCTCAAAGGCTCACATAACATGATATCACATATTTGTAACATATCATAATGTTACTTACACTTGTAGCATGAACACAGTGTTTACTCATCTTGTGGTTCCTTTGCTCCTAGTGCATGTAGTCCTTTTGAACCTCTAAAGCTCCTCAAATTCTAACATATTATTTAATTCAATACTTAGTATTTATTTAATCATGATGCTATCCTATCCCATAGCTACTCCATGCACATATAACATTCACATATACTTAGAGTTGCACATATAAGTGCACCTCATCATTTACACATGCATGTTGACTTTGAAAGTCTTGCATATTTAGCCTTTATAGGCCCATATGAAAACACATTATAATCATTTCAATACCTTTCTAAGGTCAATAAAATATCATTACCTTAATATCAATTCACTTTAACAATCATCTAGTACATTTAACACTTCTATATATGTCAACTTAACAAATAACCCTTCAAGCATCAGGCTAATCTCTTATGACCAATTCATTCAAACAATCTCTCCATCAATTCAAGATTAATAATTCATTATCAAATCATCATACAACTTACTTCCACATTATCGAATCATATTCACATATTAATCACAACCTAAGGTTAAGATACCTTAAGTATACCACATTACCTCTAGTCTTGTCTTGGGTCATTCCTTCAACTAACCTACAATTTAATCATTTATCATTCATTCATACATATCAATAATCATTAAAATACATCACATAAAAATTATGGACATTGGGATAAGAATCCTAATGTAGGCCGAATGCTCTTATTAAAGGAAAAACTGAATTTTCTTACTTTTTGCACTTTTCGTCTATTATAGTAATATGAAAAATATGGTTTGAACTAAGATTTTTCATTTAATCAAACCAAAAATAATTTTAGAATATAAACATGCAGGAATCAGCCCATATATACATTCATATGCATGAAAATTTTCAACTTTAGGTTCTAGGATGCAAAATCATGAGTTTTCTTGTTTTTGGTACTTTCTGGTCATTACAGCAACATGTAAACATGTTGTTTAAATCATTATTTTCCATTCAATCACAACAAATATTAGTTTAGAATATTAGTATGTACAAATTGGCAGCCATGGATATTTTTCATACATGAAAATTCCAAATTTAGGGTTTAGGAAGAAAATCATGAGTTTTCAAGCTTTGTGTGCTTTCTGTTCATTACTGCGATATGCTAACACATGATTCAAATCATTATTTTTCATCCAAACAAAACAAATATCATATTAAAATTCTTCCATACACAAATTGGCAGCCATATGCATAAGAAATCATGGAATTTTCCAACTTCTAAGTTCTAGCACAAAAACCTTGAATTTCCTTGTTTTTTGAAACTTTTTTGTCATTACAGTAATATGCAAAAGTATGATTTAATTCAATATTTTTCATCTAAACACATCAAAAATCAGTTTAGAATGCAATGGTATAGAAAATTGCCCCCCTTTAGTGATGTTTATGCGTAAAAATTTCAATTTTAAGTTACAGGATTCACCTTTAGAGAAATCGCGTAGAAAGATTTATGTTTTCAGTAGAGAATTAGATTTCTCTTTCAAAAACTCACCCAAACTGAATTAAATCTGTAAAAATCAGTAAATACCCAGTTCAAATTAATTTTCTAATAACTTAATTCATAGAAATCAGTTAAGGAATTGAAAGAGAAGAAAAACTTACGATTACGGTTAGGAAATCGCAAAATTGAAGGTGTTTTCTTAATTTCAGTAGAGATAATTGTTTTGAGAGAATTTTTTTGTCAAAATATACAAATAATAGAGGGTGGCTGTGGAACATTAGGGCTGGCCAAGTTTTGCATTAATATTTGTAGGATTTTGGGCAATTTCCAATAATACCCTTAATGAGCTAGGTTATGAGGGTTATTGAGTAGTGGGGTTTTAGGTATTTGGGCTTTTTATTTAAATTAAGGGCTGATTATAGGTAATTAAAATTATTATATTTTTCTTATTATTTTTCATTAAAATTTCTCCCAAAAACATTTATTTAAAAATTATTTAAAATACTCATAAAATTATTTTATGCTTAAAAATTGCCTATATGCGTGAAAATTCATTTTATTTAAATAAATTATTTTATACTAAAGCACTTTATATAAATCATTTATTTCACAATAATAATTGATATTAGGCATATTAGAATTAATTTAACATGCCCCCAAACCCATAAATCACGTACACCTAAAATTCACATAGTCACACAATTTGTCATAGTAACCCTAAATTCAAATAATTTGTCACTAAAACTCCTATAAATGTGGGTTGTTACATTCTCTTCCCTTAAAAGAAATTCATCCTTGAATTTAAATACGTACCTAATTTGCTCTTGAAAAGCTGAGGATGCTTCTACCGCATTTCCTCCTCGACTCCCCAAGTACACTCATTCACTCTATGATTTCGTCATTAGACCTTAATCATGGATATCTCCTTGTTTCTTAAACTCTTCACTTGTTAATCCACTATAGTTGTTGGTAATTCCTCATAGGATAGCTGCTCATCTAACAAAATGTCTAGAGGTGATAGGAGATGAGATGGATCTGACACATACTTCCTTAACATAGAGATGTGAAATATAGGATGCACATGTGCCATAGTTGGCGCCAAGGCAAGTGTATAAGATACTTCCTTAACCTTATCCACGATTTCAAAAGAACCAATAAAAATGAGGCAATAATTTCCCCTTATTGCCAAATCTCATAACACCTTTCATTGGAGAGACGTTTAAGAAAACGTGATCTCCCATGGCAAAGTGTACATCCTTCCTTTTCGAGCCCAGTTAGCTCTTTTGTCGACTAAAAGCCATTTTTAGTTGATCTTGAATCAAGGGTACCTTCTTGGTAGTCTCCTTAAGCAATTCTGGCATTTCCACATATTTGTCTCTAGGCTTGACCCAACAAACTAAAGAACGACATTTCCTCCCATACAGTGCTTCATACGGTGCCATGCCAATGGATGAATGATAGCTATTGTTGTAGGTGAATTCAATCAAGGGTAAGTACTTATCCCAGCTACCACCAAAGTCCAAAACACACATCCTTAACATATCCTCTAGTGTCTAAATTATCCTTTTAGACTATCCATCCATTTGAGAGTGAAATGCAGTACTGAAATCAAGTTGTATTCCTAAAGCTTCTTGCAACTTTTGCTAGAACCTTGAGGTGAATTGAGTCCCTCGATCCGAGATAATGGAAATCAGCACTCCGTGTATTTTCACAATCTCATCCATATACAACTATGCATACTGAGCTTTAGAATATGTGGTCTTAACTCCTAAAAAATGAGCCATGGATGTTTTTCATACATGAAAATTCCAAATTTAAGGTTTAGGAAGAAAATCATGAATTTTCAAGTTTTCCACGCTTTCTGTTCATTACAGCGATATGCTAACACATGAATCAAATTATTATTTTTCATCCAAACAAAACAAATATCATATTAGAATTCTTCCATACACAAATTTTCAGCCATATGCACATGAAATCATAGAATTTTCCAACTGCTAAGTTCTAGTACAAAAGCCTTGAATTTCCTTGTTTTCTGAAACTTTTTGCTCATTACAGTATTACGTAAAAATATGATTTAATTCAATATTTTTCATCTAAATGCATCAAAAATTAGTGTAGAATGCAATGGTATAGAAATTGCCCCCCCTTAGTGATGTTTATGCATAAAAATTTAAATTTTAAGTTATAGGATTTACCTTTAGAGAAATCGCATAGAAAGATTTGTGTTTTCGGTAGAGAATTAGATTTCTTTTTCAAAAAATACCCAAACTAAATTAAATCTATAAAAATCAGTAAATACCCAGTGTAAATTAATTTTCTTATAATTTAATTCATAGAAATCAGTCAAGGAATTGAAAGAGAAGAAAAATTTACAATTACGATTAAGAAATCGTAAAATTGAAGGTGTTTTTTAAATTTCGGTAGAGAGAATTGTTTTGAGAGAAATCTTTTGTCAACATACATAAATAACAGAGGGTGGCTACTAGAACATTAGGGCTGGCCAAATTTTGCATTAATATATGTAGGGTTTTGGGCAATTTCCAATAATACCCTTAATGAGCTAGGTTAGGAGGGTTTTTGGGTAGTAGGCTTTTAGGTATTTGGACTTTTTATTTAAATTAGGGGCTGATTATAAGTAATTAAAATAAGTATATTTTTTTATTATTTTTCATTAAAATTTCCCCTTGATTATAGGTAATTAAAATAATTATATTTTTCTTATTATTTTACATTAAAATTTCCCCCAAAAACATTTATTTAAAAATACTCATAAAATTATTTTATGCTTAAAAATTGCCTTTATGCATGAAAATTCATTTTATTTAAATAAATTATTTTATGCTAATGCACTTCATGTAAATCATTTATTTTACAATAATAATTCATATTAGGCATATTAAAATTAATTTAACATGCCCCAAACCCATAAATCACGTGACATCTAAAATTCACATAGTCACACAATTTGTCATAGTAACACTAAATTCAAATAATTTGTCGCTAAAACTCATAGGGTAGATGTGTGTTGTTACAATTAAGAGTTATAAGAATACCATAAGAAGTGATTTTAAATGAATAATATAACAATGAGTAAAGAATGTAATCAATTTCAATAAGCACTTTTATGAAAAAATGAAAGTCAAACCGAGTTTCACTTAATGTGACTATGTTAATAATTTATTTGAAATATAAATCTAAAGTGCTAGTGAATGGGCATTAGCATCTCCTAAGTCATTGGGAGATAATAATAGTGACATGAGAAGTTGATTTCAATGAAAGTTACAACGGTATAATAGAAGTCAAACTTAGTTTGACCTAGTGAGTCTATATGATTTACATACTTTGACAATACTAATGAAGGTCCAGAAAATGTGCACTATAGTGTAAATAATAGAAAGCTTCAGCCATCACCTTGCCTCTTCAAATTTGTTCACCTGGAACAACACAAGAGAAAGGGGTCAGATTGATGATCTCAATGAGTAAATAATATAGCATTTACGATATCATATATCCCATTTTTCAAAGAAAGCCCATTGTATATAACACATAGTTCATGATTTACAAATCATGATTTCTGTAACAACCCACATCTACTCTAGGAGTTTTAGTGACAAATTATTTGAATTTAGGCTTATTGTGATAAATTATGTGACTGTATGAAAATTCATGTGTGTCGTGATTTACGAGTTTGAGGCATGTTAAATTAATTTTAATATGCCTAATATGAATTATTAGTATGAAATAAATGATTAGAATAAAATGCATTATCATGAAATAATTTATTTTTCATAAAATAAATTTTCATGTAAAAAGGTGATTTTTAAGCATAAAATAATTTTATGAGTATTTTTAAAATATTTTTAAATAAATGTTTTTGAGAAAATTTTAATGAAAACAATAAGAAAAATATTGTATTTTTAATTATCTATAATCAGCCCTAAATTAATTGAAAAGCCCAAATACCAAAAAGCCCACTACACAAAAACACTCCTAACCTAGCTCATTAAGGGCAAACTAGGAAATTGCACCCCAAACCCTACTATATAAGAAAAATTTCAGCCCCCATCAGTTTAGACAGCAGCCACACTCTGTCATTCTAGTATTTTCATAGAAAAATTCTCCCAAAATAATTTTCTCTACCGAAATTAAGAAAACTCCTTTCAGTTTCGCGATTTCTTAACCGTAATCGTAAGTTTTTCTTCTCTTTCGATTTCAAAACTGATATCTATAAAATAAATTATGGAAAAATTATTTTGAACTAGTTGATTACTGATTTTTATAGATTTAATTATGTTTGAGTGAGTTTTTGGGAGATAAAATCTATTTTCTACTACAAACACGATTCTTTCCGCGAGATTTCTCCAAAGGTGAATTCTATAACTTAAAATCACAATTTTTATGCATAAACATCATAAGGAGGAGGGGGGGGGGGGGGAACAAATTTGTATATGGTTGTGTTCCAAACTAATTTTTGATGGAAAATATTGGATTAAATAATATTTCTGCATATTTCCGTAATGACCAGAAAGTTTTGAAAAACAAAGGAGTTCAAGGTTTTTGTGTTAGAACTTGGAAGTCAGAAAATATTATTCTTGAATGGACATATGGCTATTGATTTGTGTGAGGAAGTGCTCTAATATGATATTTGTTTTGTTTAGATGAAAAATAATGATTTGAATCATGTGTCTATTTATCGCTGAAAGAACGAAAAGCGCGGAAAGCGCAAAAACTCATGATTTTTCACCTAAGCCTTTAAACTTGGAATTTTTTTTGTATAAATCCTATCTATGGCTGCTGAATAATGTATGGATGTGTTCTAAACTGATATTTGCTATGATTGAATGAAAAATAATAGTTTAAACAACCTGTTTACATATTTCTGAAATGACTGGAAAATACCAAAAACAAGAAAACTCATGGTTTTGTGGTCTATAATTCAAAAGTTTAATTTTATGTATAAACAACCCCATGTGTGGCCGATTCTTATGAATTGAAATTCCAAAATGATTTTTGTTGTGTTTACATGAAAAATCTTGGTTCAAACCATGTTTTTACATATTTCTGAAATAGACGGAAAGTGCAAAAAGAAGAAGAATTTAGTCTCCACCTTGGTGATGCATTCGGCCTATATAAACATTTTTTTCCAATGTTTATAATTTTTATATGATGTGTTTTGATGATTATTGATATGTATGTATGCATAAGAAATGATAAAATGGCATATTAGTTGAAGGTATGATCCTAGATAAGCTTAAATGCATTATGGTATACTTATGGTATGCTTAAGGTATCTTAACCTTGTATTGTGATTAGAATACAAATATGATTAGGAAATATGAAACTAAATGTTATGATGACATGATAATAAATACATGGTTTTGAGTTGATGAAGTGACAATTGAATAAAAAGGATCATAAGAGTTAAGCATGATACTTGAAAGGTTAATGGTTAAGTTGACATATATGGAAGTGTAAAGTGTATTAAGGTGATTGTTAAAGTGAAATGATATTGAGGTGATACTATTGTGATGACCTTAGAAAGGTATTAATGTGATTATAATGTGATATCATGAGAGCCTATAAGGCCTAAGTGTGCAAGACTTTTAAAGTCAATGTATTATGTGCAAGTGACGAGTACACCTATGTGTGGACTCTAAGTGTATGTGTATGCTATATGTGCATGGGGTAATTATGGGATAGGAGCATCATGGGTAAATAAATACTAAGTATTAAATCAAATATTATGTTAGAGTTTAAGGAGCTTTAGAAGTGCAAAGAGACTACGTATACTAGGAGCAAAGGAACCCCAAGGTGAGTAAGCATTATGTTTCAAATTACAAGTGCAATCTATTATGATATGTGTACCTTTGACATTCTTGAAACCCAAGTTCACTTCCATTTTTAAATTGACTATGTGATTTCTTATTAAGCTTGGGTTGCCAAAGGACATTTGGTCCAAAACCATTTTTGACTATCCAGTGATAATACCTTTATGATTATTACCCCAACGTATATTCTTTCTGGAACTATGCTATCATTGTATCTTTTTTTTAAAAGTTAAACCACTATTGTTATTGAGATACATGTTATTATTGCCTTATGTGATATTGTTAATTGTGATTACCATTAGCTCTAGCTATAGTATCTTTTACCTTTTATGCAAAAGTCCTCGTACCAATGTGAGTAATCATCAGCTATGTGCTTCTCATACCAATGCGAGTAATCATCGGCTATGTATTTCTCATATCGCTGCGAGTAATCATGGGCTATGTGCTTCTCATACTGATGCGAGTAATTATCAGCTATGTGTTCGAGTGATTATAACAGTAGCCTTCACTCTATGTGTTATGTGTTTGAGTGATTATGGCAATATCCTTCACTCTATGTGTTCAAGTGATTATGGTAGTAGCCTTCACTCTATGTGTTATAAGTGTGATTTTTGCAAACCTTTCTAAATTGCAAACTATGAATCATGAACTATAAGTTATGAGCCATGGGCCCTTTCTAAGGGATATGTGTTATTGTATAACCCCTATTGTTTACTTATTGAGATCATCTATCTCACCCTTTTTCCTTGTGTGGTTCCAGGTGAGCATTATGAGGAGGCAAGGTGATGGCTCAAGCATCCTACTTCGCTTAGGGAATTCCCTGTCCAAGAAAATTTGTTTAATAGGTCATGAAGAGTTATCCTTAGACGCTCCAAGAATATTCATTTTTGGATGTTTATTTTGAAATGTTATCCTTCAAGGTTTTAATTGAATTCTAAATATTATTTCTTTATGAATTATGTTTAAAGTATATTTTAATTATGCTTCCGCAACTTAAGGTTTTTTTTTCAAAAAAAAAAGGGGTTATTTAAGTTAATGTAAGAGGTTTTGGTATGACCCTAGGCACTAGGCAGTATTTGTATAAGTATAAGAGGGTTTTATGGACGTGGGTGATCTTATGTCTCCCCATGTTCTAGGACCGTCACGTCTCCAAAGTTGGGATGTGACAATTTCATAGTTTCACTTTAGTAAGATTTTCACTATAATAGGTTTGCAGAAATCACACTTATCACCCATAAAGAGTAAATGATAATGCTAGCTCATTCACTTGAGGGAGAGGTGGCCTCATACCAAATTCCAACTCCCAACCCATAACTTATAAAGTCATGAAACTAATCAGGCTCTACGGCTAGAACTACCCCTTCTATTTGTGGTGGATACACAACCCCTATCCATTAGATTAAGACCATATGCATAGATTTCAATGATTACCCTCATCGACACGAGGATTTCTGCATAAAGGGTTAGAGGAACCATAGCTAGAGCTAATGGTATACACATATAACAATAGCACTTAAGGCAGCAATAACATGTACCACAATAACAATAGCAGTTTAGCTTTTTGAGCAAAAGATACAATAATAGTATAGTTCTAGAAAGAAAGTAGGTAGGTGCAATTACAAAAGGTTTTTCATTTCATTGAATAAAGATTATTGGTTTTAGACCAATTGTCCTTTAGCAACCCAAGCTTAACAAAAAAAAAAAAATCACATAACAAAATTTAAAACGAAAGTGAACTTGGGTTTCAAGAATCTCAAAGGTTCCCATTAACTTAATCATGATAGCTTGTACTTGTAACAATAGCATAATGTTTACTCACCTTGTGGTTCCTTTGCTCCTAGTACTCATAGCCTTTGAACCTCTAGAACTCCTCAAACTCTAATATAATATTTAATTCAATACTTAGTATATATTTAATCATTATGCTATCTAATCCCATAACTACCCCATTCATGTATAACATTCGCATACACTTAGAGTTGCACATAGATGTGCACTCATCATTTGCACATAACATGTTGACTTTCAAAGTCTTGCCTATTTAGCCTTTATAGGCTCACATAAAAACACATTATAAATCATACTAATACTTTTGTCAAGTCAAGCATAATGTCATGATCTTAATATCAATTCACTTTAACAATCATTTTACTACACTTAACACTTCTATACATGTCCACTTATCAATAGCCTTTCAAGTGTCATGCCTATCTTTTATGCACAATTCATTCAATTAATCTCCTCATCAATTCAAGATCATAAATTCATTATTGAATCATCATAAAACCTATTTTCATATTACTCAATCATATTCACATTGCAATCACAACATAAGGTTAAGATACCTTAAGTATACCAAATTGTCTTTAGCCTTGTCTAGAGTCATTCCTTCAACTAACATGCAATTTAACCATTTATCATTCATTTGTACATGCAAATAATCATTAAAATATACTACATAAAAATTATAGATGTTGGGATAAGAATCCCAATGTAGGTTGAATGCCCCATAAAAGAGAAAAACTAAATTTTCTTACTTTTTGCACTTTTCATCTATTACAGTAACATGTAGAAATATGGTTGAACCAATATTTTTCATGCAATCAAAACAAAAATCATTATGAAACATGAACATATTGGAATCAGCACATATATAGATCCATATGCATGAAAATTTCCAACTTTAGGTTTTAGGATGAAAAAGCATGAGTTTTCTTGTTTCTAGTATTTTCTGGTCATTACAGCAATATATAAACATGTGATTTAAACCATTATTTTTCATTCAATCACAACAAATATCAGTTTAGAACATCAATATACACAAATCAGCAGCCATAGATATTTCTTATGCATGAAAATTCCAAGTTTATGGTTTAGAGTGAAAATCATAAGTTTTTCTTGCATTTTGCGCTTTTCGTTCATTACAGTATAATGTAAACACATGATTTAAATCATTATTTCCTATCCAAACATAACCAATATTAATTTAGAATCCCAAAATACACCAATTAGCAACCATTAAATTTTTAAATCATAGAATTTTACAACTTCCAAGTTTTAGGATGAAAACCTTGAATTTCCTAGTTTTCTAAAACTTTTTGGTCATTATAGTTATGCAGAAATATGATTTAATTCGATATTTTTCATCTAAACACATAAAAAATCCATTTAGAACACAAATATGCAGAAATTACCCCCCCTAGTGTAGTGTTTATGCATGAAAATTTCAATTTTGAGTTGTAGGATTCACCTTTGAAGAAATCACATAGAGAGGTTGGTGTTTTTGGTAGAAAAATTATTTTCTCCCTCAAGAATTCACCTAGGCCAAATTTAATCAATAAAAATTAGTAAATATTTAGTTCAAACTAATTTTCACATGATTAGTTTCATAAAAATCAAATAGCAAATTGAAAGGAAAGGAAAAACTGATGAAACGGTCGCGAAATAGCAAAGTTTGAAGGTATTTTGGGAATTTTGGTAGAGAGAATATTTTTGAGAGAATTTTTCTATTGAAATAATGAAATAATATAATGGTAGCTACTAGAATAAAGGGATAGCTAAAATTCATATAATATATCTAGGGTTTTGGGTAATTTCCAAGATTACTCTTAATAAGCTAGGTTAGGAGTGTTTTAGTGTAGTGGGCTTTTGGGTATTCGGGATTTTGGATATTTGGGCTTTTTAATTAATTTTGGGACTGATTATAAGTAATTAAAATAAAAATAACTTTCTTATTATTTTTATTAAAATTCCCCCTAAAATATTTATTTAAAAATATTTTAAAAATGCTCATAAAAATTATTTTATACTTAAAAATCGTTTTGTGCATGAAAATTCAATTTATGTCAAATAAATATTTTTTAGCTTATGCATTTCATATAAATCACTTATTTCACCATAATAATTCATATTATGATTAAAATTCATCTAATATGCCACATACTTGCTAATCACATAAGGCATAAATTTCCATAAAAATACACACTTAGTCCTAATAGTTCTAACTTCAAGCAAATTGGTCATGAAAACTCCTAAGGTGGGTGTGGGTTGTTACATTCTCCCCCCCTTAAAAAAAATAATTGTCCTCATATTTTAAAATCTAACAGCATAACACACTCTGCTTAACTTCTCTGCCACGCTTCTGTTGTGCCTCTTAAACACAATATCTAACTACAATTAACATATCAAATACAGTAAGGCACATACTCACAATCTATAAAAAAAAAATCACACTGATAAACCTTGAGCTTAAGCTACACCTATGTTAATATCTTATTTAAAGAAATCTTAGAACTAATCCTTAATAATTTTGTATCCCTTAACCTTAAACAAAAGTAATAGAACCTTTAATTTCATCTTCAATCGAATATACTCCTAAGCATTTCTTTTCCTCATATCTCTATTAATATTAACATCCATACTAATACCTTAATCACCACTTCCATTCATTATTTATCACATTAGTCATATAAGAATCCAACAGGTAATTCAAAATTAATAACTCCAATTGATATTCGATAATTCTCTTTTCATATTAATAATTATTACTTAATCTATTATAACCTCAATAGATATTTGGGTTTAATACCTTGCTAATATTATAATTTTTACACTCCCTTCATTCATTAATTAAAAAATATTTAACTATTATAACCTTAATAGATATTTTTGTTTAATACCTTCCTAACATTATAATTTCTACACTCCCTTCATTCATTAGTTAAAACATATTTAAAGTTAACAAACATCCTATAAATATATCATATCCTAAATGAACTTGCATTCTATTAATTTATAATCCCAAATAAACTTCTTATAATTATTTCAAACTTACTCTCTTTCTGTATAATATATACATCATTTTCATGACTTAATTGCCTAATGCCCATAATTTTTATACATTTAGCTCATAATATCATCTCACTTTAGATTTTCCACTTACATCTTGCTATATTTCACATTCCAAGTCATTTAATTTATCCATATTAAAATAATAAACCTTCTAATACCATTGATATTCAATTAAATCTCTATCCAACTCTTATATCTTTCCAACTCTATGCCATTTAGGTTATCTCAATAAAAATTCTTTCCATACTAAAGATCACTACCAAATTTTCTAGTAACCTCAATTGAACATTATTGTACCAAACACCTTAAAACATTTCTCATCCAGAGAACTCAAATCCCTTTCAAATATATTCAAAACTATTAAATTTTCAAAACTGTGTAGAATCATTTATAAGAATCAAAACATTTTCATCCTTGCATGCAACATGCAACCTTAATGTAATGCTTGATACTGTTTATGATGTATGATTGATGATGTATGATTTTATAAAGCAAAACTCGATGTATATAGATAAACATATAGGACATAAGTACATAATCAATCAAATTTAGAATATTTTATCTTAAAATCATTTAAAATTTAGAATTAAATCATTTTATACCCTCATAGACCAAGTCTTTATAGATCTCAAATTTACAGTTCATATGGCCTCAAAATCTATTACTTTATGAAAATTTAAATCCTTATACTCCAATCGTAGCCAATATACTCAAAGGAATCTCATCACTAAAGAATCTCTACTAGCACCATACTTTTCCTTTTATCATCATTATAAGTTTAAGAATACTTATCCTTTTATCATCATTACAAGTTTGAGAATACTTATCCTTTTATGTCTCCCCCTTCTTAAAAGAAATTTGCCCTCAATACTTACTCATATGTTCTCAAAAACTAGGGATGCTTCTGCAGCATCTCTTCCTTGGCTTTCTAAGTATACTCATCCATTCCACAATTATGCTAGTAGACCTTAATCATAGGTATCTCCTTGATACATAAATTTCTCCCCATCCTTAGCTTGAGATTCTATCTACTTTTCTCTATAGTCAATATAAGCTCCATACCTATATAGCCAATCTATTCCTAAGATCACGTCAAATTTTTAGGACATCACATTCTAACAACTCCATTGGTAGTTTTCGTCCGTCAATGTCTACCTTACAGTCCTTAAACATATACTTTATTTCTATCATTACTCCCAAAGGAGTTAATGCTACTAATGGTTGATGAATTAATTCTTTATTTCTACCTAAACTCTTAGCAAAACATGGAGATACGAATGAATGCATAACACTAGAATTTTGAATTTTGCACTAGAATTTTGAATAGGAATGATACCTTCTTCTTTTAAATCATACTAGATTAATATTCTTCCTTTGATTATACTTGATGTTTATATAAGTGATAGAGAAATCCCTACCTTTCTTATTGTTCTAGTCTATATAGTAACCTTTGAGCCACAAATTTCTTAATATACTTCAATTACTTTATACTGTATACTTAAGTATATATAATGTAACCAATTTGTTTCATTCTCTCACCAATCATTACTAACTATCATTTCTCTTCTTATGGCATCAATCTCAATTATCGTTTAATATCTCCTTATAATTCATATATCAAACCATTGTAACATGTAAGCATTTCATGCCTCATAACATTATACCCATCAATCATTAATCTTAGTTGGATCAAATTATCATACCTACTATCAAATTATCAACTTCTCTTTCTAATCCACTTAACTCCACTATCAAATTATCATACCTAGCATGCATTTAACATGAGCACCTATTATATAATATCACATCATAGGACACCCATCACCTATCATGTATCACATATCATATCATGTATGATGTAACCTAATCACGTAACAAATAACCTATAGCATAATGAGCTCTCATATCATGTTTAAAAGTTAATAATCTCCTAGGCAATAGAAGATCAAACCTAAGCCAACTAGCTAATTAGTGATATCATATCATTCATGTCATATAAGTCCTATGCCACCAGGCTAATAGTTACCTATTACTAGAGGGAGTCTCAGTTGTGTTTCTTATTCTTGGCTCCTTGCTCTTAAGGTTGAGATGGTCCAGGTGGTAGAGGTGTCGAGACCTCAGTTCTCGAGTTCCTTATCTAAGGGTAGTCCTTGATGAAGTGATCCATTTGTTCACACCTCAAACATAAGCTAGAGGCTTTTTAGTAAACCCATGAATGTTTCCGGCCATAATGGCAACAAATAGAAAACTACTTCGATTAACCATCGCTCTTCCTAGGTGTTGCAATTATTGGCGATGATTTCTTTCCTAGACCTCATGCTCTCCTATGCTGGTCTTCATGGCCCTTATTCTTATGCCAACCTTTTTTATCACATTTTGCATGTTTGGCCCTCTTGAGCTTATATCTCTTTTCCATTATCTTGGCCTTGTCTATCAGCTTAGCCAAGGTAGAGAATTCAATCACTGCCAAGGAGTTAAACGGTGGTGTAACCAATCCTCTCAAGAAACGATTGATGCGGTTGGCTTCAGTAGGGATGATGTTGATAGTGAATCTACTAAGTCGATTAAACTCCTTAGCATACTTTGATTCTAGGTTTCTGCTTCAGGTGCTCGAACTATAGTACCTTATCTTGCCTCTCGCCTTCAGGCAAGAATTGATCCATCAACTCCTGCTTAAATTTTGCCTAAGTAGGTGGGTCAACTCCATATACTCGCTCATCAATATTTCTCTCATACCAATACCATCCCTCTTTCTTCAATTGGAGTCCTACCAACTTAATTACCTAAGCATCCAAAGATAACAATCAATGGACTAGCTTGTGCACCTCATCTAAGAACTCATGAGGGTTATCACCCTCTTCACTATAGAAGGTAGCTGGCTATAGCTTCTTAAACTTTGTAAGGGTCCCCTTCGTCAAGTAGTTGCTTCCTTTCCCTCTGTGTAGGTGCCACTACTGCAGGAGGTGAAACTCCATTCCCTTCTTGTGTCAATGGTACTTCCCGCCTTTGAGCTCGCAGCTCATCTAATTCCTTATGCAAGTCTCTCATTTCCTCGCTCATAACTTGTACCTCTTGTGAAAAGGCTTACTCACTGGAGTCAATGGTCGGCACTCTCGAGTTTGACCTTTTTCTTGATCTCATCAATGTAGAGGCAACATTTGAATTAGTATCCAATATTGCATTATCACTAGCCCTAATGGGTTGGACAGCTATGTGGAGCTTCTTCTTAGGAGGCATTCTACTATAACATTAAAGGAATTTAGTGCTAACTCCCTTCTAACCCATCTAACCCCATCATCATATCATCCTTATCATGCATTTTACATGAGTAAACATCACATCATATCACATCACATGTCACATAGCATATATCACATATCATGGCATGTATCTTGTATCATAATCATATAACATATAACTTATAGCATTATGAATTTCCCTATCATATATAAGTCAGTCATGTCATAGGCAGTAAAAGAAATCAATACATTCTAGGTCACTAGACAATCAAATAGTATTATTCATAGCCTATAAATCCTATATCACTAGTCTAATAGTTATCCACTACTAATGCAAACCTCAACTGTGCCCCTCGTCAGGACGAACATCGGGTGCATGATCTCCCATCTGTTTAACATATCTGGCCTTAATCTGTTCCACATCGTTTCTTGTAGCATGCATTAGGGACCTCAGACATTGATTTTCCTTCATCAAGTCCAAGCAGTCCCTTTCAAACCTCTGCATTTTACTCTGAATCTAGTTATAACCTAGATACTCTATAGGGTCCTCCTCATTAGGAGTCTTCTTTTTCTTGAGGCAGATCATAGGCAAGGCCTTCTCAAACATCTTTGCCCATATCTTCTTGTATGCCACACGTGGTGCTCTAGGTTGCAGTCCTCAAGCAAGGGTCATCTGGTAAAGGAATTGTGAGACATATAAGCAAACAATAACAAAAAGTACTATAGGTTATTAGTATTTCGCGGAACTAGACTAGTGATGGACTACAAGTGACATCACAAGAAAATTCCTATGCTCTAGGATTATATATAACCAACCCAATATATAGACAAGTCTAATCTAGACTTTAAAAACTACAGCTCTGATACCAACTTTGTCACATCCTAATTTTAGAGACATGATGATCTTAGAACATGGGGAGACGTAAGGTCACCCACACCTGTAGAACCCACTTATACTTATACAAATATGTCTAGGATCATACCAAACCCCATACACTAACTTAAATATCCAATAATATAGGAAACTTTAATATATGGAAGAATAGTTTAACAAAATACTTTGAAAACATGTTATAAAGGAAATAACATTTAAAGTCTGAAAAAGATAAATCATTAATGATTAATATCCCAAAATAAACTCCTGAAGTGTCTACTAGTAACTCTTCATAACATAGTATAATTAAAGACTTGGAGAAGGAATCCCCCAAGTGAAGTAGAAAGTTTGAGCCATCACCTTGCCTCCTCAAATTTGTTCACTTGGAACCACACAAGAGAAGGGGGTGAGATAGATAATCTCAATGAGTAAACAATATTGCATTTATGATATCATATTTCCCATTTTTCAAAGAAAGCCCATTGTATATAACACATAGTTCATGATTTACAAATCATGGTTTCACAGTTTCACTTTAGCAAGATTTTCACTGTAACAGGTTTGCAGAAATCACACTTATAACACTTATCACCTATAAAGAGTAAATGACTATACTAGCTCATTCACTCGATGGAGAGGTGGCCTCATACCAAATTTTAACTCTTAACCCATAACTTATAAAGTCATGAAACTGATCAGGCTCCATAGCTAGAATCGCTACTTCTAGCTGAGGTGGATACACAACTCTTATTTATCGAGTTAAGACCATGTGCACAGGTTCCGATGATTACCCATATCAGTGTGAGGATTTTTGTATAAAGGGTTAGGGGTACCATAGCTAGAGCTAATGGTATTCACATATAACAATAGCACTTAAGGCAACAATAACATGTACTACAATAATAATAGCAGTTTAGCTTTTTGAACAAAAGATACAATAATAGTGTAGTTCTAGAAAGAAAGTATGTAGGTGCAATTACAAAAGGTTTTTCATATCATTAAATAAAGATTATTGGTTTTGGACTAATTGTCCTTTGGCAACCCAAGCTTATTAAAGAAATTATATAAACAGAAGTGAACTTAGGTTTTTAGAATCTCAAAGGTTCCCATTAACTTAATCATGATAGCTTATACTTGTAACAATAACATAATGTTTACTCACCTTGTGGATCTTTTGCTCTTAGTACTCATAGCATTTGAACTTCTAGAACTCCTCAAGCTCTAACATAATATTTAATTCAATACTTAGTATATATTTAATCATTATGCTATTCAATCCCATAACTAGCCCATGCACATATAACATACGCATATATTTAGAGTTGCACATAAATGTGCACTCATCATTGGCATATAACATGTTGACTTTCAAAGTCTTGCCCATTTAGCCTTTATATGCTCACATGAAAGCACATTATAAATCATACCAATACTTTTCTCAAGTCAAGCACAATGTCATGATCTTAATATCAATTCACTTTAACAATCATCTTAGTACACTTAACACTTCCATATATGTGGACTTATCAATAGCCTTTCAAGTGTCTGTAAGGCCTCACCCGAGCATCGGTCTGATCCGCTAAGTGGGATCGAAATGCTTATTTAGGTTTGAACTCATGATGGAACTCTCAGGTTCAGATTGGTTGATTTTTGAAAAGAGTCGCCGCCTTAATTTTATTTTATTTGGGAAAAGATTAAGGGAAAAACCTAAATTGACTCTAATTAATATCCCAAAGGAAAAGATCACTAACCTCAAAAATCAAAAAGGATTCGGGGACTAGGTTTTGGGTTATTTAGAAAAATGATTAGTTTGGTAAATTTAATACAAGATGACTTAAAATGAATTTCATGAACAATTTACATAATGCATGAACAATTATATGATGCATGAATAAACAAATAAATAAACATTCATTGAAAGCAATAAAGCAAATAAAGTAAAGCAATTAACTTTACAATTCGAAACCAAAATAGGGGATACTTCCTCTAGCCCTTATGGGTTCTAGGGAAGTCACACTTTCCCCAAAATAATTCCAAAGTAATTACTAAAGAAAAATACTGGAAAAGATAGACAAAATCAATATTATAATAAAGAAAACAAATTAAAAGCAAATATCACAAAGAAAAGAGCTAATTCATAAAGTAACATACAAGAGCAGGAATATTTCTTATTTAAATTGGATTTGATGCTTTAAACAAGTAAGCCTGCGTATCCTTTTGAATGGGATTCAAAATCCACGTAGTTCGCCCTTCTTGCGAAGGGGTTAGTTTAGCCTAGCCATTTTATCATATTTCAATTCATTGAGTGAAGGGTGGGCTGATTGATTAAACAAGCAAAATTATTAATTACCAAATTGTTAATTAGGTCATATTTTAATTAACAAGTCAATGCAACAATTTAAATTGTTTACCTAGTTGACTAAATTGGACTCTAATCAACATGCCTCAAAATAATGAAAGAAAATGATAAAACATGCCAAGCAAAGAAATAATAAATGAAAAATAATAAACTAAGCAATCCTAAGAAAATGAAACAAAACAAAACAAAATAATAAATGAAGAAAATAAATACCTTATGAGGACGAGACTTGGGGATGTAGGGCAGATGAAGCGAATGACCAGATTATAATTCCACCTTCTTGGCTCGGCGGAATGACAACCTTCAAACGATGACTCGAACAGCATTATTAGGACCTCCTCAGACTAATTTAAGGAGAGCTACCTTAAAACGACCATCCAAATAAAATAAAATAAAATTTTAAACTAAAAAGTTTGTTCCTTTTGGACCAAACTTGTGGATAGTTTGCTTGATGCAAAGGCTAATAAAGTAAACCAAGAGGTTAAGAGGTCAAGAAAATGGAATGGAAGGACCCCTATATATAGGGGAGAGGTTGGGGAAGGTTTTACATACTTTCGATGTGGGATAAGTGCATAAAATGGAGAAAAACAGAGAAAAGAAATGAAAGACCTGCCGCGGCAGCCATAGGCATTTCTACAGTAGTCGCAAGGTCGTCTATGGCTACAGGCTGAATTTCACCCATTTTGTGATTTTTGGCCCATTTTTGGCCATTGCAGCTTCAATTTAAGCTCGGTTTGATTCTATGGGTTTGTAATTGAGTGCCGGTTGTCTAGAGGTGCAAATTTGAGGGTTCACAGTGTCATGCGTATCTCTTATACCCAATTCATTCAATTAATCTCCTCATCAATTTAAGATCATAATTTCATTATTGGCTCATCATAAAACCTATTTCCATATTAACCAATCATATTCACATTGTAATCACAACATAAGGTTAAGATACCTTAAGTATACCAAATTGTCTCTAACCTTTTCTAGAGTCATTCCTTCAACTAACATGCAATTTAACAATTTATTATTCATTCATACATGCAAATAATCATTAAAATACACTACATAAAAATTATAGAAATCCCAATGTTGGCCGAATGCCCCATAAAGGAGAAAAATTGAATTTTTTTACTTTTCACACTTTCCGTCTATTAAAGTAATATGTAGAAACATGATTGAACCAAGATTTTTCACATAATCAAAATGAAAATCATTATGGAACATGAACATGTAGGAATTGGCACATATATAGATCCATATGCATGACAATTTCCAACTTTAGGTTTTAGGATGAAAAACCATGAGTTTTCTTATTTATGGTATTTTCCAGTCATTACAGAAATAAGTAAACATGTAATTTAAACCATTATTTTTCATTCAGTCATAAAAAATATTAGTTTAGAACATCAATACACACAAATTGATAGCCATAGATATTTCTTAAGCATGAAAATCCCAAGTTTAGGGTTTAAAGTGAAAATCATGAGTTTTTCTTGTTTTTTGCGCTTTTCGTTCATTACAATAATATGTAAACACATGATTTAAATCGTTATTTCCCATCCAACATAACAAATATCAATTTAGAATCCCAAAACACACCAATTGGCAGCCATTAAATTTTTAAATCATAGAATTTTACAACTTCCAATTTCTAGGATGAAAACCTTGAATTTCCTTATTTTCTGAAACTTTTTGGTCATTACAGTAATATGCAGAAATATGATTTAATTTGATAATTTTCATCTAAACACATAAAAAATCCATTTAGAACACAAATATGCAGAAATCATCCCCCTACATAGTGTTTATGCATGAAAATTTTAATTTTGAGTTGTAGGATTCACCTTTGGAGAAATCGTGTAGAGAGATTGGTGTTTTCAGTAGAAAAATTGGTTTCTCTCTCAATAATTCACCTAGGCTGAATTTAATCAATCAAAATTAGTAAATATTCAGTTCAAACTAATTTTTCCATAATTAGTTTCATAAAATCAAATAGCAAATTGAAAGGAAAGGAAAAACTTACGAAACGGTCATGAAATCGCAAAGTTTGAAGGTATTTTGTGAATTTTAGTAGAAAGAATACTTTTGAGAGATTTTTTTTGTCAAAATAATCAAACAATAGAATAGTGGCTTCTGGAATGAAGGGCTGGCTGAAATTCATATAATATATCTAGGGTTTTGGATAATTTCCAAGATTACTCTTAATGAGCTAGGTTAGGAGTGTTTTGGTGTAGTGGGCTTTTGGGTATTTGGGCTTTTTAATTAATTTTAGGGCTGATTATAGGTAATTAAAATAAAAATATTTTTCTTATTATTTCCATTAAAATTTTCCCCAAAATATTTATTTAAAAATATTTTAAAAATGCTCATAAAAATTATTTTATGCTTAAAAATCGCTTTGTGCATAAAAATTAAATTTATGTGAAATAAATATTTTCATGCTATGAATTTCATATAGATCACTTATTTCACTATAATAATTCATATTATGCATATCAGAATTAATCTAACGTGTCATATACTCACTAATCACATAAGGCATGAATTTCCATAAAAACACACACTTAGTCCTAATAGTTCTAACTTCATGCAAATTAGTCATGAAAACGCCTAGGGTGGGTGTGGGTTATTATAGTATTAAGTTACCATGTTTGTAATGAACATATATGGATTCATTAATGGGCTTTTGGATTCTAATGCCCAAGCGCATTGCATGGCCAGCCCATAATGCCTAAGAACAGATGAACATACACTTAACTAGAGCTAAAAATAGATAACCATGGTTAAATGGGTGTAGGATGAGCTAGCCATAAAATTTGACTAAGAAGCCACCATTTTTTACTATGTCAATTCCTTCTTCAACTTGAGTTTTCACTTTTCTTACGCCAAAGTCCACATTAATTTTTATTATTTCCATACCTTATGATGAATATCATTAACATAGATAAGATCCTAGCCATCCAATTTAATTAAATCATAGCCATCCATTGTGATTAAGTTACAGCCATTCAATTAGAAATGATTAAATCAACACCATCCATCTTCCATATGTAAGCAATAAGATGAGCATATTTCTCCATTTTTTCAAAACCTATAAAAACACATCCTAATAGAGAAATAGACTCTAAATTTCATGCCACCGTCATAGAATTCAAAACAAGGCTTCCCAAGGTAAGCGTTTATGCTTATCTCTTTCTTTATATGTTTTAAACATGACTTTGGTGTTATAGTTGTAAAAAACTTTCTTTTACTTCCATCTATATGATTCAGCCAAAAGCAAGTATAATTAGCAAATATTTATTTTACATGTTCTTTAATTAAATATGGGGATTGTGCTTGAGAACTTGAGGTATATCAAGTGAAAACAAACAAAGGAAGCAAAGAGCACATATAAGGGAACATTAGCACTAGATTCGACCTCTCTTAGATTTAGTATAAAAGATGGTTCTAAAATTTATTTGATGTTATCAAAGGTTATTTAGGATGAAGAATAGTGGTTTGAAAGTGTCAAATGGAATTATAGAAGCTTATTTCAAAACTTGAAATTTTGAAGACATAACTTAGGTTAAAAAGGGAAGTTCAAGATCTAATAATTGTTTTTCATGTTTAATTGATGATATAAGCTTTTTAACATGCTAATTTCATAATTCTATGATCAATTTGAGGATTGGACAAGGAATTAATGGTTTTCCCCAAATTCTAGGATTTATGGACAAATTGGGGATTTTCAGAACTAAACTTGAATTCGTGAAATTGAAGGGGGAATTAAGCCTAAGAATGGTGCAACATGATTTGTATAATGTTAATTTTGAAAATCAATTGATAGAAATGATTTTTCCCTAAATTTAATTAACTAGGTTTATTTATGGAATTGGATGGTGGAAGTAGAATTAATTCCATTGAATATTGGAAATTGATTAAATTGATTCTAATTGAGTAATATGAAATTGAAATGTGAAACTGGGAGGAAAGGAACTATTTTTCCTTAAAGTGAATACTTTTAAGAGTTTGGAAAATAATTAAAGAAAGTGTTAAAATTAGTAATAAGTTAGTACAACAATGAACAAAATGAAAGTGTTAACAAGTTAAGCTAAATTTAAACTAATGACATAACAAAGAAGTGATTAATGTATAATTGAAATGCAAATGTGTAGAATCTAAAGATAATGACAAGGACATTGTCCAAGAGTGTAGGGAGCACTACTAGCATTAAAGTTAAATGTAAATAGGAGCAAAGGAGTCTAAGTTGAGTACTTAATAATATAATATGAAGTGTGCCATATTCTTTGAACCTTTATTGTTGAAACCATTATTGTTGAAATATTCCAATTTTATGATGAGCATAAATTACCTATTGAATAATGAACCATTTGATATGATACTTCTTAGTGGCATTTGACTATTGTGAATATGTTGAATTCATAATGTGATCATTGAATTCCTTATTTTGAACCTTATATAAACCTTTATATCGATGCTTATTGATAAACAGAAATACCCTTCTGATGTGGGGTAATACATAGGGCCTTGTGCACTTGGTATAAGCCTACGGGTAGGGCGAGAGTACCCAATCTTTGTTGAAGGGAACACCTAACCATAAGACTTGATCAGTCTTGCATAATGTGATGTATGTGAGTGAGCAAGACTTAGGCCACCACTCTTTAATTTCTATGTGTGGGAAGCATTCCGCTTCCAAGAAATTTCTATTTTTGCTAAAAGATGTTATTTCCATCTTAAATGAGAAATCGATTCATAATGACAATTTTGATTAACATTACCTTATTGTCACCATGAGCCATCCTAATAATGAACCACATACTCACCATATATATTGTATTATTATGTACTCATTGAGTTTTGTCTCATTTCATAGTTATTTAAATTTTTAGGTAAGGTTGATCAGTCAGTAAGGTAAATTTCAAGCCCTATTCTTTTGCTTGGAAGTTGCTCTACTAAATTCCAGTGTTATGAATCTTAGTTATATGATTAAGAAGATTGTTATTTTAAAGCTCCATAGTTACTGAAGGTTTAGTACTAATATATTATGTATTGTAAACTATATTGTAATTACTATTCTAATAATGTATTAAGTAATAAATGTTTGGATAATGACATGAAATACAAATATAGAAACTATATGAGTTGAGTATGCAAATGGTATAAGTAAGTATTTAGTAATCTGTAAAATGATAAACTAGAATAGGAAATAAGGAGAGGTAATCGGGTTTCAATCTTGGGATAAGGTTTAACATGGTAAATGATAAAGAACAATAAGTTTAACGTGGTTCTATGGGTTTAGGTGACTTTATTTCTCCCTATGCCCTAGGACCATCATGACTTAACAAGTGCATCATGATAATAGTGGATATTCAAGCCTTATGACCGATAATGAAAGCCTTTTCATCAAATTGAAGAAAAAGCTAAGAGGAAATGTTACCTTTGGAAACACTGCCAAGGGCAAGGTAATTGGCATTGGCTCAATTGGTAAGGAAGGTTGCTCCCTTATTGAGGATGTCTATTTGGTTAATGGTTTGAAACATAACTTGTTGAGTGTAAGTCAATTATGTGACAAAGGTAATAAAGTCATCTTTGACTCCAAAGAATGTCTTGTACTCACCTTAGTGGATGAAAAATTGATTTTGAAGGGGAAAGAGATCACAATACCTACAAAATTAACTTATACAATTTAGCTAACCATAATTTCAAGTGTCTTATATCTATTAGTAATGTGTCTTGGCTTTGGCATAGAAGGCTTGGAGATGCTAGAATGGAACTTCTTCATAGCTTTTGCAAGGATGAGCTAGCTGATGGGTTACCAAAGATAAAATTCTCAAAGGACAAGATATTGGTAGTAGTATGTGCCCTAGGAGTCATATAATAGTTATGTAATAGAGATATTAATTCCTAATGGCAAAATTAAATATATTCATAATGTGAAAAGGGTTTCATATTATTAAATATAGTTCTTAAGTATTTGTAAGAGGATCTATTCTCAAGTGTTG
>CANTUT010000327.1:285000-455000 GCA_947687605.1 Reutealis trisperma | reverse complement strand
ATAAATTAAAGAGTGGTGGCCTAACCTTTGCTCACTCACATCCATCACATTACATAAGACTGATCAGGTCTTACAGTTAGGCGTTCCCCTGTAACAGAGGTTAGGTACTCTTGCCTTACTCGTAGGCTTATACTAAGTGCACAAGATCTAATGTATTACCCCACATCAAAAGAGTATTTCTGCTTATTAATAGGCATTCAATAAAAGGATCATAGGCAATTCACATAGGGAATTCAATGGGAATTATACTAATACAAGAATAATTCTCATTAATGTTCATATTATGAAATCAATGCAAAAAGGTCTATAATGGCCAAATGCCACCAAGAAATATCAATTGGCAATTCATGTTCAGCAAGAAATTGGGATATTTCAATAAGGATAGTTTGATCAACAATGGTTTTTGAAACAAGGCATATAACATATTATATTATTAAGTACTCACCTTGGACTTCTTTGCTCCTATTTACGTTTAACTTTGATACTAATGGTGCTTTTCACACTCTTAGACAATGTCCTTATCCTTGTCTTTAGATTCTATATATTTGCATTTCAATTACACATCAATCACTTCTTTGTTATGACATTAGTTTAATTTAGCTTAACTTGTTAACATTTCTATATTGTTCATTGTTGTACAACTTATTACTTTTAAAGTCAAAACACACTACACATATACTTGTTACTAATTTTAAGACTTTCTTTAGTTGTTTTCCAAATAGCCAAATGTATTCACTTCAAGAAAGATAATTCCTTTCCTTCTAATTTCACATTTCAATTTCATAATAGTCAATTAAAATCAATTTAAACAATTTCCAATATTCAGTGGAAATAGTTCCACTTTCTCTTTCTAATTCCATAAATGGACTTCATTCATTAAATTTGTGAAAAATTATTTCTATCAATTGAATTTTGAAATTAACATTATACAACTCATGTTACACCATTCTTAAGCTTAATTCCCCCTTCAATTCCATGAATTCAAGTTTAGTGCTCAAAATCTCCAATTTGTCCATAAACCCTAGAATTTGGGAAAAACCATTAATTCCTCATCCAATCTTCAAATTGATGATAAAATTATGAAATTAGCATATTAAAAAGCCTATATCATCAATCACACATGGAAAACAATTATTAGATCTTGAATTTCCTCTTTTATTATGTCTTCAAAATTTCAAGTTTTGAAATAAGCTTCTATAATTCAATTTGACACTTCCAAACCACTATTCCCCATCCCAAATAACCTTAGATAATATCAAATAAATTTTAAAATAATTCTTTATACTAAATCAAAGAGAGGCCTAATCTAGTGCTAATGTTTCCTTACATGTGCTCTTTGCTACCCTTGCTTGTTTTCACTTGATATACCTCAAGTTCTCAAGCCCAATCCCTATATTTAATCAAAGAACATTGTGCAGCCTCACCTAAGCACCAGTCTAATCCGCTAAAGGGAATCGAAATGCTCATTTGGAAAAGAACTCATGAGGAAGCCCTCGGGCTTATCTTTGATAGATTTGAAAATTGTTTTTAGGAGTTGCCACCTTAATTTATTTTTATTTGGGAAAATATAAGGAAAAAACCCATTTGACTCCAATTATTACCCAAAAGAAAAAGATCACTAGCCTCAAAACCAAAGAGGATTTGGGGACTAGGTTTTCGATCTATTTTAACAAAACAAGTTTGGCCAAGTAATATAAAAGTAACTTAAAATATATTTCATGAACAATTAAAATGCATGAACAATTTATAATATACATGATCATTAATTCCACATGTCCAATACAAGTAATAGTCCAA
This sequence comes from Reutealis trisperma, assembly GCA_947687605.1. NCBI lineage: Eukaryota > Viridiplantae > Streptophyta > Magnoliopsida > Malpighiales > Euphorbiaceae > Reutealis > Reutealis trisperma. The sequence goes on along the minus strand of CANTUT010000327.1, from coordinate 453,203 downwards.
AAGAAAATTAACATTACAGATGAAATTCCAAACATAGGGGATACCTCCTCTAGCTCTTATGGGTTCTAGGGAAGTCACACATTCCCCAAATTAATCCTAATAATAAAGCAAAGAAACAAACACAAAAGTAAGTGAAGAAGGTGATGGGGGGAAAGTTGGTTAGTTTTAAATTGGATTCAATGCCTGAACCAAGCATGCCTACATATCCCTTTGAATGGGAATCAGAATCCACGTAGTTCTCCCATCTCACGAAGGGGTTAGTTTAGCCTAGCCACTTTATCATATTTTGATTAATTGATTAAAAGAGGGTTAAGTTAATTAATTAATTTAATTGATTACTGAATTGATTAGCTAGCAACCTAGATTAATTAATTTAATTAACTAAATAAAAGAGGCAAAGAAACTAAAAGAAAATTAAAGGAAAAGAGAGCTTACCTTAGACGGTGAGCGATGACTGGCTTTGGATGGTAGGCAGCGGTTGGCCTTGGATGGCGGGTGATGTCTAGCCTCGAAAAGCGGCAGATAGCCTTAGACAGTAGGCAGTGGCTAGCCTTAGGCGATTAGTGGCACCTAGCCTTGGGCGGTGGACATAAGCCTTGGGCAAGAGACTTGCCTTGAACAGGTGGGCGAAAAGCCTTAAACTAGTCGGGTAGGAATCAAGGAGAAACCCCCCAACTCACTTTGCAAAGCAAGGAGCAAATACAAAGTGTTTTGCTTGAAGTAATCTTTTCAAGCTCTAGAAGTTGGTGTTTTGATATGTGAAGAGGCCCTCTATATATAAGAGAAGGTTTGAAGCATAGAAAACACAAAATTCCAATGTGGGATTGCAAAAATCAAATTTTTGCTGGAGTTGCTGCAGAGGCCTTTGTAGCAGTGCCACACAGCCCTTTGTGGTTCTGCCATAGAGCCCTGCGGCAATAGGCCTTTGTTTCACCTGTGTCACCCGTTTTCACCCATTCTTGCTCATTTCTCATTTGTTTTTCATGATTCTAGTTGCCTTGTATTTGTTACTCAGTCCCAGATGATTTGAAATAGTTTAAATGGCAAAAAGAAATATTTTAATTTTTCCATTTTGAGAGTTTTCGGCTTCTGAAGGTTTGTTTACCTAGCCCAAGTGCTTTTAAGGTTCAAATGCATACTGGAAAGTGCAAAATTAAGGGTTCACAACTGCCCCCTCATTAGAATTGTCTTTGTCTGAAAGGTGATTCTGATGATAGTGAATTTGAGGATGAAGAGGATGTCCCCGGTATATTTGGGAGCAGTTAGAATGAAGAGGATGCCCCCGATATATTAAAGAGTGGTTGGAATGAAGAGGATGGCCCCGGTATATTTAGGAGTAGTTGAAATAAAGAGGATGCCCCTGATATATTTGGAAGCAAAGTGGATGCCTCCGGTATATTTGGAAGTGAAGTGGATGCCCCCCGTATATTTGGAAGCAAAGAGGATGCCCCCAGTATATTTGGAAGCATTAGGAAGAAAATGGCGATTCCTGTTTGGTAGGAATGATAGATGATGATCTTGTCTGGTAGGATCAAGAAGAGATGACCATCATGTCTGGTAGGAATGGTAAAGATAATTGTCTTGTTTAGTAGGAATGAGAAGAGATGACCATCCTGTCTAGTAGGAATGGTAAAGATAACTATCTTATCTTATAGGAACAATAGTGGTTCCTTTTGGTAGGATTGAAAGTGATGATCCTATTTGGTAGGATCAAGAAGAGATGACCATCCTGTCTAATAGGAATGGTAAGGATAACTATCCTGTCTGGTAGGAATAGTAGTGGTCTTTTCTAGTAGGATTGAAGGTGATGATCCTATCTGGTAGGAATTGACAAAGTGGTGATCCTGTCTGGTAGGAATGATGATGATGATTTTGTCTTTCTTTGAGAATTTTGACAAAATGCTAAATAATTATGCAATGATATGATAGTTCTAGTATAAAAGTACTAATCTTTAGGAGAAAGATGCCCCTATTTTAGAAAGGTGAATATTTGGAAAGGATGTGGCCCCATTTTAGAATGATAGAGGAAAATAGTTTGGTTATTTGGTTTTTGGTTAATTGGCTAGCTTAGAGGTAAAGATGGGCATGTTAGGTATAAGATTGGTTAGTTAATGGCTATCAGTTTGGCCTAGGCAGAGGCAAGGTGTGGTCTTGGAAAAGATTGAGCTATTAGTTTAGATAGGTCTAACTTTGGTTTGAGGCTAAATTAGAGAGCTAGGTTAGGAAGGTTAGGTTTTTAGAGATAATTAGATTAGAAGGTTTGGGGAAGGTCAACTTATAGGACTTGCCCTTAGAGAAGTTCATGTGGAAGGCTTAGTCAGGTCTAGGACTTTGGCTTGGTCAGGTTGCAATCTTTGGGGAGTTCATTTGGAATGCTCAGTTAGGTTATGCTTTAAGCTCGATCAGGTCTAGCTTAGAGGGAAGGCTAGGCTAGGAAATTAGTTAGGCTCGGTCAAACTTGGCTTTGGAGGAGATTAAGGCTTTTTTGGTGAATGGGTTTGATAGTGAAATTAGGCATAGGTTTCATGATGAAGGCTTGAAGGCTTGAAGGCTTTTGGTCAAAAGGCTTTGTCATCTTGGGCTTTTTCCCATAAGGGTGCTTTGGATGGTCGGCTTTGGCTTAGATATGGTGGTAAGGGTTTTGGTTGCAGGCTTATGGATAAGGGTTTGCCCTTTTGTCATGGTTATATAAGATCTTCAATGCCCATCAATGTTTAGCAGGTTTTGACTCTGTTGTAATTTGCCAAGGAGGTTTGGTCTTTTCAAGGATGATGAGGTTTTGCCAATAAGACATGGGATGACTTGAGTGGTTCGAGCCCTTCTTAAACTTTGCAAGACATGACTTGATTTTGGTTATGCTAGAGAAAGCCGGCTTTAAGGATGATGAGTCTTGAAAGACTTAGGGTCTTTGGTTTTGCCCATGGGCTTGGCCCTTAAAAGATGATGACATTTTGCTAAGGAAAAGGTAGTATGAGGCTTGAGCTTGAAAAGTGTAACAACCCACACCCACCCTAGGAATTTCCGTGATAAATTGCTTGATTTAGAACTAATAAGGTTAAGTGTGTGTGCTTGTGTGAAAATTTGTGATCTAAGTGATTAATGAGTATGTGGCATATTAAATTAATTTTAATATGCATATTATGTGTTACTATTGTGAAATAAATGATTTACATGAAGTGCATTGGCATAAAAGAATTTATTTTAAATAAAATGAATTTTCATGCATAAGATAATTTTAAGCATAAAATAATTTTATGGGTATTTTTAAATAAATATTTTTGAGAAAAATATTCCAGAATTAATAAAAAAAATATTCTTTTTATTTTAATTCCATTGAGCCAAAATTTTTAAAGGAAAAGCCCAAAGACCCAAAAGCCCACTACATAAAAATTCTCCTAACCTATTTCATTAAGAGTAATAGTGGAAATTCCACTCCAACCCTAATATATATTCTAATTTTCAGCCAAACAAGGGTTTCCAGCAGCCATTCTCTTATTCTTTCTGTATTTTGGCAAAAAAACCTCTCAAAATAATTCTCTCTACCAAAATATTGAAAACACCTTTCTGTTTTGCAATTTCGTGAACGTAATCGTAAGTTTTTATTCTCTTTCGATTTCTAAACTGATTTCTATGAAATAAATTATGGGAAAATTATTTTGAATTGTTTGGTTACTGATTTCTATAGATTCAATTCTGTTTGAGTGAATTTTTGGGTGAGAAAATTTATTTTCTACCGAAAACACGATTCTTTCCGCAAGATTTCACCAAAGGTGAATTCTATAACTTAAAATCACAATTTTATTGCATAAACATCATGGGGGGGGGTGATTTATGCATGGATGTATTTTGAACTAATTTTTGATTTGTTTTGATGAAAAATATTGGATTAAATAATATTTCTGCACATTTCTGTGATGACCAAAAAGTTTCAAAAAATAAAGGAATTCAAGGTTTTCGTGTTAGGACTTGGAAATTGGAAAATTTTATTCTTTCATGAATATATGGCTACCGATTTTTATGAATTGGTGTTCTAATATGATATTTGTTTTGTTTAGATGAAAAATAATGATTTGAATCATGTGTCTGTTTATCGCTGAAATGAACGAAATGCGTGGAAAGCGCAGAAACTCATGATTTTTCACCTAAGCCTTTGAACTTGGAATTTTTTTTGTATAAAGCCTACCTATGGCTACCAATTCATGAAGGAATGTGCTCTAAATTGATATTTTCAATGATTGAATGAAAAATAATGGTTTAAACAACCTGTTTACATATTTCTGAAATGACCAGAAAATACCGAAAATAAGAAAACTTATGGTTTTGTGCACTATAATGCAAAAGATTGAATTTTTATATATTAATAACAACAATAGTGGCTGATTCCTATGAATTTATATTCTAGAATGATTTTTGTTATGTTTACATGAAAAATCTTGGTTCAATCCATGTTTTTACATATTTTTGAAATAGACGGAAAGCACAAAAGGAAGAAGAATTTGGTTTTTACCTTAATGATGCATTCGGCCTACATGAACAATTTTGTCCAAATTTTTATAAATTTTATGTGATGTGTTTTGATGATTATTGACTTGTATGAATGTATAATAAATGATAAAATTGCATGTTAATTGAAGGTATGGTCCTAGATGATCTTAAATGCATTATGGTATACTTAAGGTATCTTAACCTTGTATTGTGATTAGAATGCAAATGTGATTGAGGAATTTGGAACTAGATGTCATGATGACTTGATGATGAATATATGGTTATGAATTAATGAAGTGAAAGGGATCATAAGAGTTAAGCATGATGATTGAAGGATTAATTGTTAAGTTGACATGTATGGAAGTGTAAAGTAAACTAAGATAATTGATAAGTGAATTGATATTGAGGTAATGATATTGTGATGACCTTAAAAAGGTATTGATATGATTGCAATGTGTTTTCATGTGAGCCTATAAGGCCTAAGTATGCAAGACCATTAGGTCAATGAGCTATGTGCAAGTGTTGAGTACACCTATATGTAGACTTTAAGTGTATGTGTATTCTATATGTACATGGGTAGTTATGGGATAGGAGCATCATGAGTAAATAAATACTAAGTATTAAATCAAATATTATGTTAGAGTTTGAGGAGCTTTAGAAATGCAAAAGGGACTACGTGTACTAGGAGCAAAGGAACCCCAAGGAGAGTAAACACAATGTTCTTGTTACAAGTATGAGTAAACATTGTATTCATGTTATAAGTGTAAACAACATTTTGTTGTGTTATATGAATGTGATATATTGTTATGTGAACCTTTATAATCTTTGAAACCTAAGTTCTTTCTATCTTAATATTATTATATGATTTCTTTGTCAAGCTTGGGTTGCCAAGGGACATTTGGTCTAGAAACTATTTTGCTATCCAATAAGAAATTCTTGCAATTAACACCCTAACCTGTATTGTTTCTGGAACTACACTACCATTGTATCATTGTTTGAAAGCTAAACCACTATTGTTATTGAAATACAAGTTATTATTGCCTTATGTGATATTGTTAATTGTGTTTACCAATAACTCTAGCTATGGTACCTTTACCCTTTACGTAGAATCCTCGTGCCAGTGCGGGTAATCATCAGAACCTGTGCACACGGTCTTAACCCGATGGATAGGGGTAGTGTATCCACCTCAGCTATAAGGGGCGGTTCTAGCCATGGGGCCTAATCAGCTTCACGCTTTCTACGTGATAGGAGTTGGAATTTGGTATAAGGCTACCTCTTGTGTTCGAGTGATAGAGCAATAGCCTTCACTCTCTACATGTTATAAGTGTGATTTCTGAAAACTTACCTAATTTAACCCTTGCTAAATTGCAACCTGATTCATGAGTTATAAACCATGAACTATGTGTATAAGCTATGTGTTTTCTTTCAAAGGAATATGTGATAATGTATGTGCCTTTTTGTTTACTCATTGAGATCATCTATCTCACCCCTTTTTCCTTGTGTGGTTCTAGGTGAGCAAATGTGAAGAGGCAAGGTGATGGCTCAAGTATTCTACTTTGCTTAGGGAATTCCTTGTCCGAGTTATCAATAATACTACGTTTGTGAAGTCTAGTCTTTAGATGCTCCGGGAATGTTGATTTATACTTATGGATATATATATATTATTTTCCTTATGGATTTGATATGTAATGATTTATTTTAAGTCTTTCGCAATTTATGGTATTTATCTAAATGTTTTAAATGAGTGAATGAAAGAGGTTCGGTAAGATCCTAGGCATGATTGTTATATGTTAATGGGTTCTACAGGTGTGGGTGACCTTATGTCTCCCCATGTTCTAGGACCATCGTATCTCATAATGTTGGGATGTGACAAAGGTGGTATCAGAGCCGTAGTTTTTAAAAGTCTAGTTTAGGCTTGTTGTATATGAGTAGTTTAAGTAAAATCCTAGAGCATAGGAATTTTCCTATCATGTCACTTGCAGTCTATCGCTAGCATAGTTCCGCGAAATCCTAGTAGATTTTAGTAATCCTTGTTATTATTTGCTTGCCTTACGATTCTTTTGACAGATGACCAAGAAGATTACGCCTGCTCGAGGACCGCAACCTAGAGCACCTCGTGTGACCTGTAAGAGGACTTGGCCAGAGATGCTCGAGAAAGTTGTAATTGTGATTTGCCCCACAAAAGAGAAGACCCCTGACGAAGAGGAGGACCTCGAGGAGCATTTAGATCCTGATTGGGTATATAGTACGGTTCAAAAATTAGAGGATAACTATTCATACTTGAAGGAGGAAAATCGATATCTTAAAGTCATGATTCATACACTAAGAGAGGATATGGAGCAACTCAGGTTAGGGATTGTTGAGCATAGAGGAGATTACTCAGCAGTGAGGTCTACATCTTCAGCTAATCACCATCAAGATAGAGATCTTCTTTGCTACCGATGTGGCAGCGGTGGCCGTGTCACTCTTGATTGCTCTGGAGGTGGACGCGATAACTAGGTTGAGTAGACATGATGATCGACGTAACGGCATAGCACTTTATATGATATGAATGATTTTCCTTGATTGCCTAGTTACCTAGGATGAGATGATTTCCTTCATTATTATAATATAGTGTGATATTATGAGATATATGCTATATGATTATGATATGTGATATGTGCAGAACTATGTGATATGCAATTCATTCATAACATGTGCTTAGTGATGTGACATGGTAAATGCATGATAATGTTTGCTAGGATAAGGGGGAGGTTAAATGGGTTAGGATAGGGGATTAGTACTAAATTCCCTTTTATGATAGATAGAATGCCTCCCAAAAAGAAGGTTCACACAGTTGCCCAATCCGTTAGGGCTAATGATGATATTATATCAGACACCGCATCGAATGCTGCCTCTGCACTTATACAGTTAAGAGAAAGATCTAACTTGAAGGCACCGACTATGGGCTCTAATGAGCAAGCATCTTCGCAAGAAATGCACGCCATGCACAAAGAAATAAGAGACATAATTGACCACTAGTAGATGGTAATAGTTAGCTTAGGGGCATAGGACTTATATGATATGAATAATATTATTTTATTACTTAGTGACTTAGTATGGATTGATTCTATGAAATGATTGACTTTAGATGATAGAGGAGCCCATTATGCCATAAGTTATGTGTTACATGACTAGGATACTTGATACATGCCATGATATGTGATATAGGCTAGGCGATATATGTCCTATGATGTGATATTATATGATAGGTGCTAAAGTTAAAGACATGCTAAGTATGACATTTTGATATTGGAGTTAAATGGATTAGAAAGAGAAGTGGACTAGGTTTTGATCCAACTGAGATTAAAGATCGATAGGTATAATGTTATGAGGTACGAAATGCTTACATGTTACTATAGTTTGATAAATGAATTATATGGAGTTATTAAATGATAATTGTGATTGATGTCATAGAAAGAGAAATGACAGTTAGTAATGATTAGTAGGAGAATGAAATAAATCAGTTACATTATATATGCATAAGTATATGGTATGAAGTAAATGAAGTACATTAGGGAATTTGGGGTTTTGAAACTATCATATAGACTAGAATAGCAAGAAAGGTAGGAATTTCTCCATCGCTTATGTAGATATTGAATATAGTCAGAGGAGGAATATTTTTCTGGTGTGATTTGAAAGAAGAAGGTATCATTCCTATTCAAATTTTTAAGTGCAAAATGTTTAATTGATTTTGGTGCTACCCATTCTTTTGTGTCGCCTAGTTTTGCTAAGTATTTGGGTATAGATAAAGAATTGATGAGTGAACTATTAGTAATAGCAACTCCTTTAGGGGAAGTGATGGAAGTAACATATGGGTATAAGGGCTGTGATGTAGACATTAATGGACAAACACTACTGGTAGTGTTGCTAGAATTAGACATACTAGAATTTGATGTGATATTAGGGATGGATTGGTTGTATGAGCATGGAGCTCGTATCAATTGTAGAAAGAAACTTGTCGAGTTTCAAAATAGAGATGGGAAGGAGTTTGTGTACCAAGGAGATAGGAATGAGAATCCTCTGAACTTGATATCGACCTTAGGAGCGAGGTGGATGTTAAGGAAAGGATGCCAAGCGTATCTAGCCCACGAAATCGACGCTGCAAAGAAGCTTCCATTTGAGATGAGAGCATTCCAGTAGTGGACGAGTTCATGGATGTCTTTTCCTGAAGATTTACCCAGATTACCCTTGATCGTGAGATCGAGTTCAACATCAAATTGCTACCTGGTACGTAATCGATATCGATACCGCCATATCGTATGGCACCAATGGAGCTAAAGGAGTTAAAGACGCAATTGCATGATCTGCTTGATAAGGGCTTCATTTGACCAAGCAGTTCACCATGGGGCACCCCAATGTTGTTCGTAAAGAAGGAAGATGGCTCATTCCAAATGTGCATTGACTATCATCAACTTAACAAAGTCACTGTGAAGAATAGATACCTATTGTCGAGGATCAATGATCTTTTTGATCAACTGCAAGGAGCTAGTCACTTCTCCAAGATTTACTTAAGGTCTGGTTATCATCAACTAAAAATCTGAGGGGAAGATATTTGCAAGACCGCCTTTCGTACTAGATATGGACACTACGAGTTCACGGTTTTTCCATTTGGTTTGACGAATGCTCCTACTGCTTTTATGGACTTGATGAATCGAGTATTCAAGCCATTCCTTGACAAGTTCATGATCGTGTTCATTGACGACATCCTGATTTACTTAAAGAATAAAGAGGAACATGAAGAACATCTAAGGACCGTGCTTCAAACGTTACGTGATCACCAACTCTACGCTAAGTTATCTAAGTGTGAGTTTTGGATGGAGTCGGTTAACTTTCTTGGACATATAGTAAGTAAGGAAGGAATTCAAGTTGATCATAAGAAAGTTGAGGCAGTAGCAAATTGGCCAAGGCCCACAACAATTTTAGAAGTGCAAGGTTTCTTGGGCATGGCGGGATATTATCATAGATTCATACATGACTTTTCTAAGATAGCAGCCCCATTGACCAAGTTGATAAGAAAACAAGTTAAGTTCAATTGGGAAGAGTCCTATGAGAAGAGTTTTCAGAAACTCAAAGAGTGTTTGGTATTGACACCAATTTTGACATTACCAAAAGGAGAAGAAGGATTCACGGTCTATTGTGACACTTTGAGAGTAGGACTTGGGTGCATTTTGATGCAAAATGGAAAAGTCATCACCTATGCATCACGACAACTAAAGAGACATGAAGTGAATTACCCTACTCACGATTTAAAATTAACTGTGGTAATGTTCGCTCTAAAGATCTGGAGACATTACATGTATGGGATAAAGTGTGAGATCTACACGGATTATAAGAGTTTTCAATATATCCTGAGCCAAAGTGACCTCAATCTAAGACAAAGGAGATGGATTGAACTGCTAAAGGATTATGACTGTCAGATTCTCTATCATCCCTGAAAGGCGAATGTAGTGGCAGATGCCTTGAGTCGAAAGTCGATGGGAAGCCTAGCCTATGTGGATGTGAGAAAAAGGCCGATTGTGAAGGAACTAAAGGAATTGTTTAATGAAGGATAGAGACTGGAGATTGGAGGATCAAGAGTTCTATTGGCTCATTTCTAAGTAAGATCTAAGTTAATGGAAGAAATAAGGAATTCACAAGATAGAGACCCATACTTGATGAAGTTGAAGGATGAGACGAGAGAAGGAAAGAATCCTGAGTTTGAGATAGCCAATGGAGTTTTAAAGTTTAAGAATAGAGTATGCGTGCTTGATGTGGATGGACTAAAGGAAAGGATATTGAAGGAGGCACATCAAACCCCTTACTGCGCTCATCCTGGATCTACCAAGATGTACCATGACGTGAAAGCTAATTATTGGTGGCCTGGATTGAAGAAAGATGTAGCTAAGTTTGTAGCATCCTGCCTGACTTGCCAGGAAGTCAAGTATGAACATCAGCGACCTTCAGGATTGCTACAAGAGATTTAACTATCTGAATAGAAGTAGGAGCGCATCATTATGGACTTCGTTGTTAGCTTACCTAGAACCTCCAAAGGATATGATTCTATATGGGTCATAGTAGATAGATTGACAAAGTCTACCCATTTCCTAGGAGTTAAGACCACATATTCTACAGCTCAGTATGCGCAGTTATATATAGATGAGATCGTGAAACTACATAGAGTGCCAGTTTCTATCATCTCCGATCGAGGAACTCAATTCACCTCAAGGTTCTGGCAAAAGTTGCAAGAAGTGTTAGGAACACAATTAGATTTTAGTACGGCATTTCACCCTCAAACGGACGGCCAATCTGAAAGAATGATTCAGACACTTAAGGACATGCTTAGGATGTGTGTCTTGGATTTTGGCAGTAGCTGGGATAAGTATTTACCCCTGATTGAATTTGCTTACAACAATAGCTATCATTCATCCATTGGCATGGCGCCATACGAAGTGTTGTATGGAAGAAGGTGTCGTTCTCCAATTTGTTGGATTGAACCTGGAGACAAGCATATAGAAATGCCCAAATTGCTTAAGGAGACCACCGAGAAAGTACCAATAATTCAAGATCGACTGAAGACGGCATTCAGTTGACAAAAGAGTTATGCAGGCCCTAAGCGAAAGGAAGTCTAATTCGCCGTGGGAGATCACATGTTCTTAAAGGTCTCGCCAATGAAAGGAGTTATGAGATTTGGCAAGAAAGGGAAATTATCACCTCATTTCATTGGTCCTTTTGAAATCTTAGATAAGGTTGGAGAAGTGTCTTATAGACTTGCCCTGCCTCCAACTTTGGTGCATGTGCACCCAGTGTTCCACATTTCCATGTTAAGGAAATATGTGTGAGATCCATCACACGTTCTTTTACCTCTAGACATTACATTAGATGAGCAACTATCTTATGAGGAGTCACCAATAGCTATAGTGGATTGACTAGTAAAAAAGTTAAGAAATAAGGAGGTACCCATGATTAAGATTCAGTGGCGAAATCATGGGACATATGAGTGCACTTGGGAAGCGGAGCAGAAAATGCGACAGAAGCATCCTTAGCTTTTCAAGAGTAACTAGGTAAGGGTTTAAATTCGAGGATGAATTTCTTTAAGGGGGGAGAATGTAACAACCTTCACCCACCCTAAGAATTTCCGTGATAAATTGCTTGATTTAGAACTAATAAGGTTAAGTGTGCGTGCTTATGTGAAAATTTGTGATCTAAGTGATTAATGAGTATGTGGCATATTAATTTAATTTTAATATGCATAATATGTGTTGCTATTGTGAAATAAATGATTTATATGAAGTGCATTGGCATAAAAGAATTTATTTTAAATAAAATGAATTTTCATGCATAAGACAATTTTTAAGCATAAAATAATTTTGTGGGTATTTTTAAAATATTTTTAAATAAATATTTTTGAGAAAAATGTTCCAGAATTAATAAGAAAAATATTCTTTTTATTTTAATTCCATTCAGCCAAAATTTTTAAAAGAAAAGCCCAAATACCCAAAAGCCCACTACACAAAAATTCTCCTAACCTATTTCATTAAGGGTAATAATGGAAATTCCACTCCAACCCTAATATATATTCTAATTTTCGGCCAAACTATTCGCCTCAAAATATACTGTCCAAAAGCAACTCGCATGTATACAGGGCAATTGTAGTATATAGGAAGCACCCAAGGTCGAATTCTCTCAAGGAATTGCAAATGGAAATCACTTGTTTCTTTGTGAAAGCAAATTAAATATAAAAAGATTTGTTTGATTTTTTTTTTGAATTTTAACAAAACTACTAGCAAAACAATAAATTAAAAGAAAATGTAGATATGAATAAGTGAAAATTTAATGAATAAAGATAGTCCAGGGTTTGTATTCAGTTTATCAATCCTCTATGTTCAAGAATAGTCCCAATTAATTATGCTAAAGTCCTGGTTTCTAATAAATCAAAGGATAAAAATCAGTCTACTAGCAATCGCATTCATAGAAATCATTCTATCAATTCATACATTAAGAATAAGGACTTAATCTTAAAACTTATATTTCTAATTCATTTTAAGATCTTAATAGAATGAAATCTGGAATTGAACTTCAACTCTTATTCCTTCATTCAAAACCCAAGTAAAACAATTGGTAGCTAAGCAATTGTTCTTAAACAACTAGCCAATTCAATTAAGAATAAAAAGAATAATTGATTGGGATTTAATTCTATTCCATATCATGAACATATCACACAAACCCTAGACTAAAATGAAATTAGCTCATGGAAAATAAAGAAATCATCTCATTCTCAATATAATTAATTGAATCCATCAAAACAATACTATTGATTTAATTAACCTAGAATAATTAAATTTGAGAAATAAGGATCAATCATCAGCTTACAACCAATTTGATTAAATTCAATCTCTTGAATTTTCACCAAATAAATTCCCAAGAACAAAATTTTGAAGCCTAATCTCGAAATAAGATCTGGAAAATTAACTAAGAAAATAAAATGAAACTTTATGCCAATTACAAGTCGTAATCCAAAAACTCCAGCTCCCCTTTTTTCCCTCTTTCCTATCTATTTATAACCTCTAAAAACAAAAAACCTAAATGGAAAAGGAAACAAAAAAATTAGGATCAACATTGCTTAAACTGACCAGATCTTCGCGACGGGCGCTGGGACTGGGCAGCTGGTCGCTGGGGCTAAGCAGCTGGCGAGCTTAGGCTAGGATTTTCGTTGGCAGTGGGTGCTGGAGATGGTGCTGCTTGCGCAGCTGAACGTGACCTGCTAGAGATAGCCCGTTGCGCATGCTGGACGACCGCTGCGGACGCTGCTGGGAGTGTTGCTACCTGCTGCGTGTTGCGTTGGCCTGCGCTGGCCCTTGGTAGCTGGCGCTGGGGAGCTGGGATGCCTGGGCAATTGCCCTACATGCTCTGGCTAGGCTATGTATGAGATTTTTCAGGCCCATTACACATGCTTCTGCCCAAATCTCCTTCGTTTGCTCCATTTAATGCCTAATTCCTACAAAATGAGCTAAAACCTTCCTCAAACTAAAAAAAAAAGGTAAAATAACACATTCTAACCTACATAAACATGAATTAATCACAAAATGCCTAAATTAACACACACAAAAACCATATAATTATGCCACAAACAACTTCCCCCACAATTACTCTTTGCTTGTCCTCAAGCAAACCATACTCAAGAATTGTCCTAGCATCAAGACCCTCATATACTTTAGAAAAATCAGTGTGTGCCTCAAAAGATACATGTTTGAAGAAGAGTATATAACAAGTGCATAACACTCAACTCAATTCACCCAAGATCTCCACAATTCCACCAAGAATCAATCAAATCATTGTGTGGCTTACCAAATTGAACTTGTTGCACTTCATGATAGGCATATACACTCATATCATCAAAGAGAGTCTCTAATTAGAAGATTAATATTCATACATGCTCATCCACCTCATAGGCATCCTTACCAATTTCATCTCCACTAATTGAGTCCAAAAAGGTTGAAAAGATCAAAAGGTCTTTACTAAGGTTGTAATGGGGTTTTAAAGGGTAAAGGGCTAAACAAGAAATAAGCTAAAACAAACAAGAATTTTCTTTGAAAATGATGCAGAACATATGTCTTCTTGCCTTGACCATCATGGAGTGACATTCATTTTGAACTTCTAACTTTTTACTTTAGATTCTTTTTGGAGGAAAAAAAAATTGAGTATGTTTATCAGCAAATTTTTTTTATTGTTTTTTTATTTTTTCACAAGATTATTTTTCCCCCACACTTAATTCTTCACTCCATTCATTCACATTCTTGAAGACTCCACAAAATAAAATTCAAACTTTGTTATGCATCATTAATCAAAGAAAATAACAGGTTGGTACTAAGATGGCTAAGCAACATCAAAGAAACTCAAGTTAAACGTATGCATATTAATGCATTCATTTGGCTTAAAGGGCTAACTAGGGAAAAACACATCAAATGGGTGGATATAAGGATTTGGCTAAAATAAGAAATGCCTTAATCATTTCTTCCTTTCCTAAGTGGACCAAACAAATTTCACTTCGACTAATTGGCAAGAATGTTCTAAAATGGGCGAGACTACTCAGTGATAATATGTTGCATAAGCCCTCTCTAAGTTAAGCATACACAAGCTTCTTTCAGCAATTCACACAAATTAATGATTTCAACTCAGCGTAAAAGCAAAATCTCATACAAAAAGAATTTCATATCCTTAGCAATTGCCAATAATCTACTTCAAACACAACCTTTATATATCATCGGCCACACTTAATTTTAAGTCCCAAAATCAACATCTTAAGCCAAACCAAGTAAATAGCTAAGTATGTTTAACAAAGAGGACAAAACAAAATAAAAACTCACACAACATTATCACAAGATGCACAATTCCAAACAAAATAGCACAAATCACAATAAAGAAATTACTCCCCCCCCCAACACTTAAACTCCACATTGCCCTTAATATGGAAATGCATGCAAAGATTTACATAAAGGAAAAACTAAAAAGACTAACAATTCTAAACTAGTAATTAAAAGAGAAAGGTTACATTATGCATTTGCTTCTAATGGCAAAAGAGGAGGTGATGTCATATCAATACCATGCTTCGCACCGATTTGTGCCAATTTATGCCGTTGCGACCTCTGCTTCTTTTCCACTTTATCGAACCTTTTATTCACTTCAGCCATCATAACCCGGTTCTGCTCCTCCATTGACTCAAGTTTGCTCAACACTTGTCTCCACCCTTCCACTTCTCCTGTTGGCTCTATAGAAGGACAAGCCAGCAAGTCATGTTGTGCATTCGAAGAGGATCCTCTGTGAAATGCAATTAATGGTGGATTCTTTAGTTGATAATCCCTCCAACATTTTTTAGTCTAAGGTTCCCTCAGAGTTCGGTCCAAATTTGCCATCTCGGATGAAATCCAAGAATCTATAGTGAAAGTCCACCTTAGTAATGGTTCTAACTCTAAAGAATTGGAGTTGATAAGCTTATAGGAAACGGCTAAGGTGGAAACAATATGGCCCATACTCAAATGGTACCTTCTATGGGTGATCATATCCATCATTGTTTGACGCAACAAAGAAACTGTGTTAATTTGCTGGAGACAGTCCATTGCGCACGCTGGACAACCACTGCGGACACTACTGGGAGTGCTGCTACCTGCTATGTGTTGTGTTGGCATGCGCTGGCTCTTGGCTGCTAGCGCTGGGGAGCTAGGACGCCTGGGCAGTTGCCCTGCGTGCTCTGGCTAGGCTATGTGTGAGATTTTTTGGGCCCATTGCACATGCTTCTGCCCAAATCTCCTTCTTTTGCTCCATTTAATGCCTAATTCCTACAAAATGAGCTAAAACCTTCCTCAAACTAAAAAAAAAGGTAAAATAACACATTCTAACCTACATAAAACATAAATTAATCACAAAATGCCTAAATTAACACACACAAAAACCATATAAATATGCCACAAACACAAATAAGAGTTTCTAGCAGCCATTCTCTTATTCTTTCTGTATTTTGGCAGAAAAACCTCTCAAAGTAATTCTCTCTACCAAAATATTGAAAACACCTTTCCGTTTCATGATTTCGTGACCATAATCATAAGTTTTTATTCTCTTTCGATTTCTAAACTGATTTCTATGAAATAAATTATGGGAAAATTATTTTGAACTATTTGATTACTGATTTCTACAGATTCAATTTTGTTTAAGTGAATTTTTTGGAGAGAAAATTTATTTTCTAACGAAAACACGATTCTTTCCGCAAGATTTCTCTAAAGGTGAATTCTATAACTTAAAATCACAATTTTATTGCATAAACATCACAAGGGGGGCCGATTTGTGCATGGATGTATTCTAAACTAATTTTTGATTTGTTTTGATGAAAAATATTAGATTAAATAATATTTCTGCATATTTCTGTGATGACCGAAAATTTTCAAAAACAAAGGAATTCAAGGTTTTCGTGTTAGGACTTGGAAATTATAAAATTTTATTCTTTCATGAATATATGGCTACTGATTTGTATGAATTGGTGTTCTAATATGATATGTGTTTTGTTTAGAAGAAAAATAATGATTTGAATCATGTGTCTATTTATCGCTGAAATGAATGAAATGCGTGGAAAGCGCGGAAACTCATGATTTTTCACCTATGCCTTTGAACTTAGAATTTTTTTGTATAAACCCTACCTATGGCTGTCGATTCATGAAGGAATGTGTTCTAAACTGATATTTTCAATGATTAAATGAAAAATAATGGCTTAAACAACTTGTTTGCAAATTTCTGAGATGACCAAAAAATACCAAAAACAAGAAAACTTATGGTTTTATGCACTATAATGCAAAAGATTGAATTTTTATATATTAATAACACCAATAGTGGCTAATTCCTATGAATTTATATTCTAGAATGATTTTTGTTATGTTTACATGAAAAATCTTGGTTCAAAACATGTTTTTACATACTTTTGAAATAGACAGAAAGCACAAAAAGCAAAAGAATTTGGTTTTTACCTTAATGATGCATTCGGCCTACATGAACAATTTTGTCCAAATGTTTATAAATTTTATGTGATGTGTTTTGATGATTATTGACTTGTATGAATGTATAATAAATGATAAAATTGCATGTTAATTGAAGGTATGGTCCTAGATGAGCTTAAATGCATTATGGTATACTTAAGGTATACTTAAGGGATCTTAACCCTATATTGTAATTAGAATGCAAATGTGATTGAGGAATTTGGAACTAGATGTCATGATGACTTGATGATGAATATATGATTATGAATTAATGAAGTGAAAGGGATCATAAGAGTTAAGCATGATGATTGAAGGATTAATTGTTAAGTTGACATGTATGGAAGTGTAAAGTGAACTAAGATAATTGATAAGTGAATTGATATTGAAGTAACGATATTGTGATGACCTTAAAAAGGTATTGATATGATTGCAATGTCTTTTCATATGAGCCTATAAGGTCTAAGTATGCAAGACCATTAGGTCAATGAGCTATGTGCAAGTGATGAGTACAGCTATGTGTGGACTCTAAGTGTATGTGTATGCTATATGTACATGGGTAGTTATGGGATAAGAGCATCATGAGTAAATAAATACTAAGTATTAAATCAAATATTATGTTAGAGTTTAAGGAGCTTTAGAAGTGCAAAAGGGACTACGTGTACTAAGAGCAAAGGAACCCCAAGGTGAGTAAACACAATGTTCTTGTTACAAGTGTGAGTAAACATCGTATTTATGTTATAAGTGTAAAAAACATTTTGTTGTGTTATAAGAATGTGATATATTGTTATGTGAACCTTTGTAATCTTTGAAACCCAAGTTCTTTTTATCTTAAATATTATTATATGATTTCTTTGTCAAGCTTGGGTTGCCAAGGGACATTTGGTCTAGAAACTATTTTGCTACCAATGAGAAATTCTTGCAATTAACACCCTAACCTATATTCTTTCTAGAACTACACTATCATTGTATGATTTTTTGAAAGCTAAACCACTATTGTTATTGAAATACATGTTATTGTTGCCTTATGTGATATTGCTAATTGTGTTTACCAATAGCTCTAGCTATGGTACCTTTACTCTTTACGCAGAATCCTCATGCTGATGCGGGTAATCATCAAAACCTGTGCACATGGTCTTAACCCGATGGATAGGGGTAGTGTATCCACCTCAGCTAGAAGGGGCGGTTCTAGCCATGGGGCCTAATCAGCTTCAT
Source organism: Reutealis trisperma (assembly GCA_947687605.1). Taxonomy (NCBI): domain Eukaryota; kingdom Viridiplantae; phylum Streptophyta; class Magnoliopsida; order Malpighiales; family Euphorbiaceae; genus Reutealis; species Reutealis trisperma. The sequence goes on along the minus strand of CANTUT010000327.1, from coordinate 434,967 downwards.
GCTTTCTATGTGATAGGAGTTGGAATTTGGTATAAGTCCACCTCTCCTCTATGTGTTCGAGTGATAGAGCAATAGCCTTCACTCTCTATGTGTTATAAGTGTGATTTCTGCAAACTTGCCCAATTGAACCCTTGCTAAATTGCAATTTGATTCATGAGTTATAAACCATGAACTATGTGTATAAGCTATGTGTTTCCTTTCAAAGGAATATGTGGTAATGTTTGTGCCTTTTCATTTACTCATTAAGATCATCTATCTCACCCCTTTTTCCTTGTGTGGTTCCAGGTGAGCAAATGTGAGGAGGCAAAGTGATGGCTTAAGCATTCTACTTCGCTTGGGGAATTCCTTGTCCGAGTTATCAATAATACTATGTTTGTGAAGTCTGGTCTTTAGATGCTCTAAGAATGTTGATTTATACTTATAGATATATATATATTATTTTCCTTATGGATTTGATATGTAATGATTTATTTTAAGTCTTCTGCAATTTATGGTATTTATCTAAATGTTTTAAATAAGTTAATGAAAGAGGTTCGGTAAGATCCTAGGCATGATTGTTATATGTTAATGGGTTCTACGAGCGTAGGTGACCTTATGTCTCCCTATGTTCTAGGACCATCGTATCTCATAAGGTTGGGATGTGACAAAAAGATGGAATGGTATATTTTGAAGTTGGGGAATGGTTCAAAGGCAGGTTGGAAATTTTGAAAAAGATTAAGGAGGTTGTATGATTTTGCTATCTGTAGCATGATTCATGGAAAAGAACAAGCCAAGCTAACCTTGTTGTTTTGAGATTGAAAAGATATTTAGAGTGACACTTTGAATGTAGATGATAGACCGGATGAAAGGAAGTACCCTAAGGAGCGGCTGAAGGACTGATGAAATGAGACAACCTGGGGATTTTGCCTCCAATAAGAGATAGGAACATGACAGACTAGCAATGTGAGGGATTATGCCTAAGCTCTTTGAGCTAAGCAATGAGACGGATTAACAAAAGATGATGACGACCTAGAAAGACATGCCCCCACTGTGAGATAAGGGCATAGAAGACAATATCATTTTGGATGACTTTGAAAATATGAGATGAGATGAAAAGATGATTTGATTATGAAGGAAAATGACTAGGATGAGCTTTTTTTTTTTTTTTTCCCTAAGCTACCCTTTTCGGGTTTTCAACTTAACGAGCTTGGATTAATGAAATTTGGGAGAAAACATTCCATCGTGATTTGCTGATTTTCTTCATTTTAAGGGGGGTCTAAACTCTAAATTTTGGATTTGATGAATCTTGTTGCCCCCTTGTTGAGGTATATAGTTTGATTCTATGCTTCAGTTATTAGGAGCTGGCAAATCAATTGTTGATGGCACCTCAATTGTGGTGGACTTGTTCACATCTCTCTCTCTTTTTTATTTTTTATTTTTTATTATATTTTTTCTTTTTCTTTTTATTTTCTTTTTTTTTTTTTTTCTAAAGCTCATTCATATTCGAAAATAAGAAAAGACAAGTGCACAAATAAATGTTGATGTTTTATTGCAATGAAAAATTTTATTATAAGATAACAAAAAGGAATCAATATGATTGCATAAAAGAAAATAAGATGACAGACTCATACTCGAATTTAGACTCAGACTTTAGGATTTGGACTCAAGAGTCAAACTTAGACTTGGAGATTTAGATTCAGACTTAGAATTCAATCTCAGATAGGTAAGATTAGCCAAACTTGAACTCTTCTATGTCATGCCACTTGGGGTTGAGGTAAGGTAAGGTTGGATTAGGTTTGGGTTCTTCATCACTGTTCAAGTTGGTGGTGGGGAGTTCAGGTTGAAATGATGCACTTTGGATGCAATCTTCAACCTTTGATGCGGTTGCAATCAAAGCTTTAAAAGTGGGTAGGTATTGAGTTAACAAGTAGGCTCGGTAGACTGGAAGTAGATTCTTGACAAGGATGTCCACTTGTTCTTGCTTTGTTGGCTTATTTACCATTTAAGTAGCTTTAGCCCTCTACCTTGTAAGGAACATGGAGAAAGACTCATTTGAAAGTTACTTGATGGTTTCCAAGTCATGCCTAGTGACATCCATTTCACTGTTATAATGATATTGTTTGACAAAGGCACAGCAAATCCCATGTCCTTTTCTTACTCTTGTCTAGTGAAAGGAACCATCTCCTAGTAACACCAGTTAGCGATTGTTGGAATAGTTGAGCAAAGAGCTCATTGCTAACTCTTAAAGGCTTCATTGTCCCCACATATATCTTCAGATGGGTCTTGGGGCAAGTGGTTCCATCAAATCTCTCCAGTTAAGGCATTTTGAATTTAGGAGGAAACTTGGCATTAGGAAATAAGGTTAAACCGTCCACATCAATTAGATCATTGCAGTGTTTTAGGGATTTGATGGTTCTTTCCATAGCTTCAAGTTTCTCCATGAGCAATCTAGTGTCTAGATAAGCGAAAACTTCCCCACCTTGTTTTAGATATGGTTTGGTTTGGCTAGGATTAGTCCGGTTTAAGATAAGGCTTAGTTTAGAATGGCTAAGGGTGGCCTGGTTAATCATAGCTCGAACTTCCTCAATGATGAATTGCCTTTGTTCCTCGAATTGGGCTTGCTAAGCAGCTAGGATAGCCTGAAAATGTTCTTCTTGCTTCTTAAGGACTTTGGTCACAAGTGTAGTCAAGGAAGCCATATCAAGTAGGTGGGCCATTAGTATCTTCAAACTAAAATAACAAGGTAAGTGACAGGTATGGAACAGAAGAGGTGATGAAGATATTAGCATACAGGTCCTAAGAGAAAAGGCTTCCTTATTATGTCATAGGCTAGCCATTTTTTTAGGCTTAAGCTATGATGGGGCAAATGTTTTAGGCTTTAGGTAGTAGAATGAACCAAGGGTAGTGGGTTTAAGGTAATATGTTGGACCAAAGTTATTAGGCTCAAAGGTAATAGACTGGTTTTGAAAAGTGATGGTCATGGGTGTTGGGCTTAAGGATATTGTATTGGGTCAAAGGTATTAAGCTTAGGGTAGTGTGTTTAGCCAAAGGTATTAGGCTTAGGGTAGTGTCTTGATGATTTAGGGTATAGGCTATAGGCATCTGTCAATCTGGGGGTAATGGATTGGTTTTGAAGGTAATAGGCCAAGGATGTTGGGCGACGATGTCATTTAGCTAAATTGGTAAGGTATGGGTAAGAAAAGGGTATAGGTGTTTTTAGGTTACAATTTAGGGCAAAGACATTTTGGATAAGGTTAAGGTAATAGTGTTTAAGGTTAGAGGTGTTTGAGATCAAGGCTAGGGAAATGAGGTTTTAGATTTAGGGCTAGGGAATTGGTGTTTAGGTTAAAGGCTAAGGTAACGGGGTAAGGTTTTAGGGTTAGGGTATTAGTCTTTAGGTTAAAGGCTAAGGTAAAGAGGTAAGGTTTAGGGTTAGGGTATTGGTGTTTAGGTTAAGAGCTAAGGTAAAGGGGTAAGGTTTAGGGTTAGGATATTGGTGTTTAGGTTAAAAGCTAAGGTCAAGGGGTAAGGTTTAGGGTTAGGGAATTAGTGTTTAGGTTAAAGGCTAAGGTAAAAGGGTAAGGTTTAGGCTTAGGGAATTAGTGTTTAGGTTGGTAAGGTTTAGGGTGATGGCGTAAGGTTTATGGGGGCAAAGGATTTTGGATGGAGGTTAGAGTGAGGTGTTTAAGGGGGAGATGTTTGAATGGAGATAAGAATGTATAACCCTTCTTTGGTTCAAGGTTAGACCTAGACTTAAGATGAATGCATGTTTTGTTATACAATATGGATGCATGATATGCATGAGGAAAACATTTCATGAGAATGCAAAGATGCAAGGTTTTAAGTATGGTACATACAACCTATGGATAGGATCTAAGTTCATTACATGAAAAAAGGTAAGGGTGGCTTGATTTAGGTACCCGTCACACTAGAGTAGCGATATACCTAACCATATGTGAGTCAAGGAGTCTTACATGGGTCTAACAGTACATGCATACTCATTACACCTTTGAAAGGATCAAAGGATTCATCGTAGGGTGGATGATTTCACTATCGGTGAATAGACCCAAGAAAGGTTACCCACTCGATGTTACTTACTATCCATTGTTTTCTTAGAACTAGGTTGAATGGCAAAGAGCCTATGCAAGTGATGCATGCAAAGTTATAATTATATTAAAAGGCCAAACTTCTTTAAACCAATTAGTAGTCCACTTATTTTTTCCTTTTATTAAAAGAAAATTAGTCCCAGTGGAGTCACCAGCTGTGAGGCCTCACCCAAGCACCGGTCTAATCTGTTAGAGGGAATCGAAGTGCTCATTTGGGAAAGAATTCACGAGGAAGCGCTCGGGCTTATCTTTGATAGATTTGAAAATTGTTTTTAGGAGTCGCCACCTTAATTTATTTTTATTTGAGAAAATATAAGGAAAAAACCCATTTGACTCCAATTATTACCCAAAGAAAAAAGATCACTAGCCTTGAAACCAAAGAGGATTCAGGGACTAGGTTTTCAGTTTATTTTAACAAAACAAGTTTGGCCAAGTAATATAAAAGTAACTTAAAATATATTTCATGAACAATTAAAATGCATGAACAATTTATAATATGCATAATCATTGATTCCACATGTCCAATACAAGTAATAGTCCAAAAGAAAGTTAACATTACAAATGAAATTCCAAATATGGGGGATACCTCCTCTAGCCCTTATGGGTTCTAGGGAAGTCATACATTTCCTAAATTAATCATAATAATAAAGTAAAGAAACAAACACAAAAGTAAGTGAAGAAGGCGATGGGGGGAGAGTTGGTTAGTTTTAAATTGGATTCGATGCCAGAGCTAAGCACGCCTACATATCCCTTTGAATGGGAATCAAAATCCATACAGTTCTCCCATCTTGCGAAGGGGTTAATTTAGCCTAGCCACTTTATCATGTTTTGATTAATTGATTAAAAGAGGGTTAAGTTAATTAATTAATTTAATTGATTACCAAATTGATTAGCTAGCAACCTGGATGAATCAATTTAATTAACTAACTAAAAAAGAGGCAAAGAAACTAAAAGAAAACTAAAGGAAAAGAGAGCTTACCTTGGACGGCGGGCGGCGGCTAGCCTTAGGTGACTAGTGGCAGCTAGCCTTGAGCGGCGGACATGAGCCTTGGGCAAGAGACTTGCCTTGAACAGGTGAGCAGAAAGCCTTAAACTAGTCACGGCGGACATAAGCCTTGGGCAAGAGACTTGCCTCAAACAAGCAAGCGAAAAGCTTTAAACTAGTCGCGTAGGAATCAAGGAGAAATCGTCCAACTCGCTTTGTAAAGCAAGGAGTAAATGCAAAGCATTTTGCTTAAAGTAATGCTTTTTAAGCTCTAGAAGTTAGTGTTTTAAAGTGTGGAGAGGCCCTCTATATATAAGAAAAGGTTTGAAGCATAGAAAACATAAAATTCTAGTGTGGGATTGCAAAAATTGAATTTTTGTTGGAGTTGCTATAGAGGCCTTTATGGCAGTGCCACCCTTTGCAGTTTCACAGAGGGCTTTGCAGCAGTGTCGCAGAGCTCTGTGGCAACGAGCCTCGCTTTTGCCTGTTTTGCCTGTTTTCGCCCGTTCTCGCTCGTTTCTCATCTATTTTTCATGATTCTAGTTGTATTGTATTGGTTACTCAATCCTAAATGATTTGAAAGAGTTTAAATACCAAAAAGAAATATTTTATTTTTTCCATTTTGGGAGTATTTGGCTTTTGAAGGTTTGTTTACCAAGCCTAAGTGCTTTTAAGGTTCAAATGCATACTGGAAGGTGCAAAATTAAGGGTTCACAAACATATAAAATAAACATTTCCTAATTATACTTGCTTTTGGCCAAATCATATAGATGGAAGAAAAAGAAAGTTTTTACAACTATAACACTAAAATCATGTTTATAACACATAGAAGAAGAGATGAGCATAAGCTCTTATGTTGGGAAGCCTTGTTTTGAATTTTATATTGGTGGCATGAAATTTAGAGTCTATATCTTTATTAGGATTTGTTTTTGTGATGGGTTTTGCAAAAATGGAGAAAAATGCTCATCTTATTGCTTATATATGGAAGATGGATGGTGTTAATTTAATCATTTCTAATCCAATGGCTATAACTTAATCATAATGGATGGCTATGATTTAATTAAATTAGATGGCTAGTATCTTATCTAGCTTGATGATGTTTATCATAAGGTGTGGAAATAATAAAAATGAATATGGAATTTGGTGTAGGAAAAGTAAGAAGTCAAGTTAGAAAAATATTTACCTTAGTAAAAAATGGTGGCTTCTTAGTCAAATTTTGTGGCTAGCTCATCCTATACCCATTTAACCATAGTTAGCTATTTCTAACTCTAGTTAAGTGTATGTCCATCTATTCTTGGGCCTTGTGGGCTAGCCATCTGATAGGCTTGAGCCTTTGGTGTTCAAACGCCCATTAACAACCCATATATGCACATTTCAAACTTAGTAACTTAATACATTTTCCATTTCATTTCTTTCCCTTTAATATACATATTTTTACCTTCTAATATCACTACACACTTTAGATATTGCTAGATAAATCTTATTCACTCTATAGTGAACATTTTTTGGCCCTTATTTACCATTGTTCAAGTATGTAAATCATATAGACTCGCCAGGTCAAACTAAGTTTGACTTCTATTATACCATTATAACTTTGATTGAAATTAACTTCTCATATCACTATTATCATCTCTTAATACTTAGGAGATGTTAATGCCCATTCACTAGCACTTTAGATTCACATTTTAAATAAATTACTAACATAGTCATATTAAGTCAAATTCGGTTTGACTTTCATTTTATCATAAAAGTGCTTACCGAAATTGATTATATTCTTTTCTCATTGTCATAATATTCAATTAAAATTTCTTTTTATAGTATTCTTATGATTCTTAATATGCTAGAAAGACCTTGAATGGTGCAGTAGATGAACATTATAGTGTCACCATTACTGACTCTAATTGGTTAGGGAAACCTTGGGTATTACATTCTACCCCCTTTTTGAAAATTCATCTTCGAATTTTCAAAATAGATACTGTTGATTCATAAGGCAAATGATAATACTTAAGTTACATGTCTCAGTTGTTTTCTCATCCATATTTATTATCCCCATGAATTTTCTATCATTTTCTTGCTATCTTAATTATTCAAATTTTTCTAATAATTCCTTGCTAATAACAACTCTTATATCGTAAAATCCATTATGAAATCAATGTTACCTTAATTTTTTAAACAAATAATTATGTAATATCTCTTTTGTCACTTTGTGTACTATAAGTCTATTATCTCATATCAAACTCATTATTGGCTTAAGAATCTTAAGGTAATATAAATATCTTTCATAATTCTTTTAGACACTTTATCTTGCATTATAATATTTAAAGCACTATACAAAGATCTTATTTTTTCACTCTAAATCTTTACAAGAGTAACTTCAAATGCTATAATCCTATGTCTGGTGGTCATAATCACTTTTAATACTCATTACAAATTACAAATACCAACTCTTTAGACAAATTATTTCCATTTCTACTCTTCATTTACTATTGAAGAATTCATTCCTTAATTAATCGATCCTTAGTTTATCCAACTAAATTTTCAATCCATTTGTCCTTTGTTAAAGCTTCTTCTATAACTTTAATCATTTTATCATCTTTTAAATGTATAATATCCATATAGTATATACATAATTATTTACAAATGAAAAACATAACAAAGCTCACCTTAAATCCTTCATTAACTTATATGTCCTATCTCCACATACCAATTTATAGTTTTACATCAAATCTTTATAATTTTATGGAATCTCAAATCAGCATATAGATATTCTTATATTCTTTATCATTACTAATTGCCTCAATTACTACAGAATTTAATATTCTTGTCATTTTCATACTTGCTCTTATATACATCCATATACACACTTATACAGTTAGATATAGAGTAATTTCCTTGCTTACACAGTTCATCTTTGTCATTCTCACACTTATGAGAATTATCCTTTACTTCAAATTTAGAACTTGATTCTTATTCACTTTTTCCTTAATTTCATCAATTACAGTTCCTCGTTCCTTAAGTCTTTTATTTTGCTTGTGACTTTCAACTTTATATAAAATGATTTAACAATGTTTGTGCTTTTTTTTTTTTCTTTAATCATAATCCTTTGCCAAGCAGTTATTTCTAATTTCTTAATAATAGATCTCATTGCACACTATCATATAAAGGGGTCTATACACACACATAATGAAGTAGGATAAATTCTCACAAATCATTTCACAAATGGTATTGATGCATCTGTATGCAAAAATTCCAAAACTTCAATGATTTCTATCCTTTTGTCTAATAAAAGGTGATCTAGTTGTCTTCACATCAGATATAAAACATTTAAGTTGAAGCAAGTTCACTCGTAATGGGTCGTGACCCATGTTTTCCAACTTACTTATCCTATCTTTAGCCAAACAAATTAATGTTAGAAGTCACAGTGGTTTTAGATTTGGATTTCAAAGATTGTATTATCATTAAAGCACTTTGGTGAAAAGATATCTACTATCAAGTAACCATCTCATATCATACTTTTCGTCATTTTATTACTTAGTAAATTTATCACAATAGATCTTATGTAATTGCACTACTATTCTAATCCAAATCCCTTTCAGTTTCTTGTATCCTGTAGTTTGATTTTCCTTTTTTTTTTCCTCCTAAAGAAGATTCATTTATTCCTTAGTAAGGTCTTCCTGTTGAGCTCAATAAGGTATGTATATTCTTTTAAATTCTCAAGTTCTTATAATGTATCCAATCAAATTTAATCATTGTACTTGTCATTTACTTCAATTTTAATTCTTATTGACATTGATATTTATGCATTTCTCTCTCTTTTACTTCCCTTATTTAATTATCAATTTATTACTTATCTTTCTTTATAATTCCTAACTTATGTCTCAATAAATATAATGAAGAATTACAATTTCACTTGATCAACACAATCCCTTGGTATATTCTAATATGGTTATTTGAATCTTCATTTCTTTTATTCAAATATATGGCTCATTTATGATCCATGAAAATTTTTAATACTTAGGTGATATTCCTTATCCTCCTTTCATACTTTATCTTTCAATAAATTTGAGCATCTTTATTATTAGACTTGTGTCCGCTTTCCTTTCTTCATATCCACGTTCTTATTTCGACATAATTCTTTTCCTTCGTACTATATAACTTCAAGCCTTTATTTGAACTATGGTTACCTTGAAATACCTTTCCTTTTTTACATTTAAATACATCATTCTCTATATGAACTTATCCTCTTTATTTTTAAAATTGATCCCTAGAGAACTAATACCATCAACTTTATCACTAGTAGAGTGGCATTAAAGGGTATCGATCAAAGCACCCATAAACAGAACTACACCACTATCCTTGCAAGCCTCTAAATAAAGAGCCATGCTTTATCAAAAATTTTCTCAGATATTGTGTTTCTTATCAAGTAATTCTTATTTATTTAATTTATTTCAATATGTCAATAAGTATAAGAGTTGAATGAGTTCCTTCTTCTTGGACATTTAGATTGTGTAACAACCCACACCTACCCTAAGAGTTTCGTGACAACTTACTTGAATTTAGAGCTATTATGATAAAATGTGTGTTTTTATGAAAATTCATATGTTATGTGATTGATGAGTGTATGTCATATTAGATTAGTTCTAATATGCATAATATGAATTATTAATGTGAAATAAGTGATTTATATGAAGTGCATAAGCATAAAATGATTTATTACACATAAAGTGAATTTTCATGTACAAAGAGATTTTTAAGCATAAAATAATTTTTATGAGTATTTTAAAATATTTTTAAATAAATATTTCTAGGGGTGATTTTAATGAAAATAATAAGAAAAATATTTTATTTTTAATTACCTTTAAACAGCCTATAAATTAAATTAAAAGACCCAACTCACCAAAACCTAATACACCAAAACACTCATAACCTAGCTCATTAATGGCAACTTGTAATTTTGCTAAAAACCCTAAATATATATCCCAAATTTAGTTAGCCCTATTGTAGCAGCATTCCTTAGATTTTATAGAAAAATTCTTTTAAAAATATTCTTTCAATCGAAATTCACAAGGTACCTTTAAACCTTGCATTTTTGTGATCATTTTCGTAAGTTTTTCCTTCCTTTCAATCTATTATTTGATTTTTATGAAACTAACTATAAGAAATCTATTTGGGGCTATATATTTATTATTTATTGATGTTTATAATTTACTAGGTGAATTATTTGAAGGAGAAACCAATTTTCGACCATAAATACAACTCTTTCTTCGCACATCTACCAAAGGTGACCCTAAACTTAAAGTTGAAATTTTCATGCATATATTCTACGGGAGGGCAATTTCTATGTTGAAGTATTCTAAACTGATTTTTGTTGTGTTTAGGTGAAAAATATTAATTTAAATCATATTTCTGTATATTACCGTAATGATTAAAAAGTACGAAAAGCAAGAGAAATCCATGGTTTTCACCCTAGAGCCCAAAATTGAAATTTTCACGTGTATACTTTACAAGGGAGTGCCAATTTGTCCAATAATATTTTCTAAAAAGATTATTATTATGTTTACTTGAAAAATATTGATTTAAATTATGTGTTTGCATATTATTATAATAATTGGAAAGTGCGAAAAGCAAGAAAATCCATGGTTTCCATGGAATATATGCATTTGGCTTACATAGGGATTTTGATCTCAATGTCTATAATTTTTGTGTGATATATTTTAATGATTGTTTTCATATGTATATGAATGATATGTGATTTAATTGCATTTTGAAGGGGTAACTCAAGCCTAGAGACAGTTCAGCCTACCTAGGGTTTCTTAACCCTACTACCATATTGCGATTAATATATGATATGATTAAGTGATATGTGAATTAAGCCTTATGATGTGTTAATTATGGATTAATGAACTTAAATTGACTATGGAATTGATAGTATAATTTGGTCAAAAGAGATAAGCATGACTCTTTAAGGTTACGTGTTAAGTTGACATATATAGAAAGTGTTAAGTGTACTAGGTTGAATATTAAATTAAATTGATATTAAGATCATGTTGACTTTATAAAAGTCATAGTATGAGTTATAATGTGATTTTATGTGAGCCATGAAGTCAAGTATGCAAGACTTTAAAAGTCAACATGTTATGTGCAAGTGATGAGAGCACTTCTAAGTGCAACTCCAAGTATATGTGAATGTTATATGTGCATAGGGTAATTATGGAATAGGACAGCATGATGTTAAGAAAATGCTAAGTATTGAATTATAATATTATGTTAGAGCTTGAGGAGTATTAGAAGTTCAAAGGCTATAACAATTAGGAGCTAAGGAACCACAAGGTAAGTAAACATTATGTCATTGTTACAAGTACAAGCTATCATGATATGTGAACCTTTGACATTTTTGAAACCCTAGTTCTTTTCTATTTTCAAATACAATTATATGATTTCTTTGCTAAGCTTTGATTGCCAAAGGATAATTGGTGCAAAACCATTTTGATTATCCAATAATAATAAAGAACCTTTGTGATTATTGCCCTAACTTATATTCTTTTTGGAGCTACACTATTATTTATCTTTTGTTCATTAAACTAAACATCTATTGTTATTGTATTACATGTGATTGCATTTTACAATGCTATTTTTATAAGTGATTACCATTAGCTCTAGCTATGGTACCTATAAACCCTTTTATGTGAAAATCCTTGTGCCGATGCAAGTAATCATCAGAACCTATGCATACAGTCTTAACATGATAGATACGGGTAGTGTAACCACCTTAGCTAGAAGGGACGGTTCTAGTTGTGGAACCTGATCGGTTTCATGCTTTTTTTACGTGTTAAGAGTTACAATCTAGTTTGACACTGCCTCTCCTCTATATGTTCAAGTGAATATGGCAATTGCCCTCACTCTCTACATGCTATATGTGATTTCTATGAACCTTATTGTATTGCAAAATATGAACCTTGAGCTATGAATGATGAATTGTGAATCATGAACTACGAGTTATAAGCTATGAGCTATCACATCCCAACTTTAGAGATATGACGGTCCTAAAAGACGGGGAGACATAACGTCACCCACGCCCGTAGAACTCACTTACACATATACAAATCATGCCAGGATCGTACCAAACCTCTTACAATAACTCATTTAAAACTTTTATGTGAAAACCTTTAGTTGTGGAAGACAATAATTGGATACTTCACATATAATCCATAAGAAAATAGTATTTATAATCTAGTTGATATCTTAACAAAATATTTTAAATAAACATCAAAATAATTATTCCTGGAGCGTCTAACGATAACCCTTCATATCATAGTATTATTAAAGGCTTCAGACAAGGAATTCCCTAAGTGGAGTAGAATGCTTGAGCTATCACCTTGCGTCCTCATACTGCTCACTTAGAACCACACAAGAAAAAAGAAAGGGAGTGAGATAGATGATCTCAATGAGTAAATGATAAAACACATACATTTAACACATATTCCTTTGAAAAGGAAACTCATAGCTTATACACATAGTTCATGATTTATAATTCATGAATCAGGTTGCAATTTAGCAAGGCTTTCAATTAAACAAGTTTGCAGAAATCATACTTATAACATAGAAAGAGTGAAGGCTATTGCTCTATCACTCAAACACATAGAAGAGAGGTGGCCTTATACCAAATTCCAACTCCTATCACATAGAAGGCGTGAAGCTGATCAGGCCCCATGACTAGAATAGCCCCTTTTTGGCTGAGGTGGATACACTACCCCTATCCATCAAGTTAAGACCATGTGCACAGGTTCCAATGATTACCCGCATAGGTACCATAGCTAAAGCTAATGGTATACACATATATCAATAGCACTTAAGACAATAATAACATGTATCGCAATAGTATTATCAGTTTAATTTATTTGAACAAAAGATACAAGAATAGTATAGTTCTAGAAAGAAGATAAGTTAGGGCAATTATCACAAAGAATTATCATTGGATAAACAAAATGGTTTTTGGACCAATTGTCCATTGGCAACCCAAGTTTTACAAAGAAATCATTTAATCATATTTTAGGATAGGAAGAACTTGGGTTTCAAGCTCAAGGCTCATATAACATGATATCATATTTTGTAACATAGCATAATGTTACTCACACTTGCAACATGAACATAGTGTTTACTCACACTTATAGAATGAATATAATGTCTACTCACCTTGTAGTTCCTTTGCTCCTAATTCACGTAGCCCTTGGACTTCTAAGACTCCCCAAGCTCTATCATAATATTTAATTCAATACTTAGTATTTATTCAATCATGATGCTATCCTATCCCATAACTAGCCCATACACATATAACATTTACATATACTTAGAGTTGCACATATAAGTACACCACATCACTTGCACATAACATGTTGACTTTAAAAGTCTTGGACACTTAGCCTTAATAGGCCCATATGAAAACACATTATAACTCATGTCTATACTTTTCTAAGGTCAACAAAATATCATTATCTTAATATCATTTCACTTTAAAAATCAACTTAGTACACTTAACACTTTCATACATGTCAATTTATCATTAGCTTCTCAAGTGCCATAACTAACCCTTATGATCCATTCATTCGATCAATCACTTCATCAACTCAAGACTATTTATTCATTATCAAGTCATCATAACATCTAGTTCCATGTTTCCCAATCACATTCACATTCTAATCACAATATAAGATTAAGATACCTTAAGTATACCAAAGTGTCTCTAGGCTTGTCTAGTGTCATACCTTTAACTAACATGCAATTTTATCATTTATCATACATACATACATGTCAATAATCATCAAAATACATCACATAAAAATTATAGATATTGGGATAAAAATCCCATAGTAGGCCGAATGCATCATCAAAGGAAAAACTGAATTTTTCTTACCTTTCGCACTTTCTATCTATTATAGTAATATATAGAAACATGGTTTGCACTAAGATTTTTCTTGTAAACACAACAAAAATCATTTTAGAATATTAATTCACATGAATCAGCAGCCATATGTGTGCCATTTACATGAAAATTCCAATTTTAGATTTTAGGATGTAAAACAATGATTTTTCTTATTTTCGGTATTTTTTGGTCATTACAGTAATATGTAAATAGGTGGTTTAAATCATTATTTTTCATCTAATCACATAAAATATTAGTTTAGAACATCTTCCTATATGATTTGGCAGCCTTAGATAATAATTATACATGAAAATTCCAAAGTTTAAGGCTTAGGATGAAAATCATAGGTTTTCACGTTTTCCATTCATTATAGCGATATGCAAACACATGATTTAAATCATTATTTTTCATTGAAACAAAATAAATATCATATTAGAATCCATTCATAGACAAATTTGCAGCCACATATTTAATTAATAATGGAATTTTCCAACTTCTAAGTTCTAGCACAAAAACCTTGAATTCTTTTGTTTTCTAAAACTTTTCAGTCATTACAGAAATATGCAGAAATATAATTGAATCTAATATTTTTTATCAAAACACATAAAAAAATAGTTTAGAAAATCATTCATGCAAGAATTGCCACCTTGTAGTGTTTATGCTTAAATTTTTTAATTTTAAGTTACAGGATTCACCTTTGGGGAAATCGCGCAGAAAGATTTGTGTTTTCAATAGAGATTTAAATTTCTCTTTTCAAAACTCACTCAAACAAAACTAAATCTATAAAAATCAGTAAACAACTAGTTTAAAATAATTTATAATTTAATTCATATAAATCAGTTAAGGAATTGAAAGAGAAGAAAAACTTATGATTATGGTCAAGAAATCGCAAAATTGAAAGGTGTTTTCTTAATTTTGGCAGAGAGAATTGTTTAGAGAGAACTTTTTCTATCAAAATACAAAAAATTAGAGTGATGGCTGCTAGAACATTAGAGCTGACTGAAATTTTCATATTTAAATGTAGGGTTTTGGGCAATTTCTACCAATACCCATAATGAGCTATGTTAGAAAGGTTTTTAGGTAGTGGGCTTTTAGGTTTTTGAGCTTTTTATTTAAATTATGGGCTGATTATAAGTAATTAAAATAAAAATATTTTTTTTATTATTTTCATTAAAATTTTTCCCAAAATATTTATTTAAAAATTATTTTTAAATACTCATAAAATATGTTTATGCTTAAAATTGCCTATATGCATGAAAATTCATTTTATTTAAAATAAATTATTTTATGATAATGTACTTCATATAAATCATTTATTTTATAATAATAACTCATATTATGCATATTAAAATTAATTTAACATGCCACATAATCATCAATCACATAGAACATAAATCCCCATAAAAGCACACTTAACCTTAATATTTATAAATCAAGCAAATTGTCATAAAAATTTATAGGGTAGGTGTGGGTTGTTATATGCACCCTTTCTAAGGGATATGTATTATTGTATAAGCTATATTGTTTCTCATTGAGATCATCTATCTCACTCCTTTTCTTTGTGTGGTTCCAGGTGAGCATTATGAGGAGGCAAGGTGATGGCTCAAGCAATCTACTCATCTTGGGAAATTTCCTTGTCCAAGTTTATTAGCATACTATGAATTGAAGAGTCTTTTTAGATTCTTTGGGAGTTTCATTTATGGAATAGTATTTATGTGTTAATTTATTTGGGAGTCTTAAATGATCTTTTCATATGGATTATATTTAAAGTATTTTAATACTATGCGTTCGCTAGTCAAAGTTTTCCTCATTATTAGGAATTAAGTTAATGCATGAGGTTTTGGTACAATATTAAGTAGTGTTTATATGTGTATGAGTGGGTTCTATAGGTGTGGGTGATCTTATGTCTCCCCATGTTCTAGGACCGTCATATCTCCAAAATTAGGATGTGACAAATTACTATTATATAAGGGGGCGTTTGTTTCCTTAACCATCTTTTTCATCATATTATCTCTTATCTAGTGGATTTTTCTCATCTTTAGATTACCATACCTAATGGTGAATCTCATTCACTTTCCATTAAAAAGACATTGTCCTAATCAAGTAGATATCATTTATCCATCATATTATAATCTAACATTTAAATTAACATTTTAAATCATACTCTCAGTATAGTGAGATGTTTTCACTTCCTAGTGTTCCTCACTAGAATGATAATTATAGCTTTAAATGCAACAGCTTTCTATAAATTGAATTCTTTTCAACAATTACACATGTCATAATACACATCTCTTTATTTACTTTACATCAATTTACTCGTTTCTTAACAATTTGACATTCTCTTTTTCTCTAAATCTAATTAATTTGAAACATGCACCAATTTCAATAAAATTCCATCAATACTATTCCCCCATACTCAAATGTCTATCACATTCTTTAAATTTTGTATCACTCATAAGAATTTACACTTCTTATTCTTACTTAACATTATAAACATCATTTTAACCAGTCGATTATATTAGATGAAATAAATATTCCATTAGGACTAGTCCCAATTGCAACACCTGGTCAACTAATATTTCTTTTCATATTCAAATATTCATCCTATTTGAACAAAACTTTTTCTATCATTCACTTGCCTCTATAATTTCTTTACTTATTTTTCTATAATCTTATCCTTATCAATAAAGTCCTTTATCCATATTATTTCATTCGTTATGTTACATTCTCTTTAACCCTTATAATCTCCTTTACCTCATAATTCCTATGTTTTTCACTTTAAAACTTAATCCATTCCACACTTTCTTTTTTTAGTGAATTTCAAGATTTACTATTTCTTATGGCATCTGTTTTGACTTATTCAATTCTATCTCATTATCAATTCAATTTCATCATAAAATACTTCTCTTTGATGGGATTTGTCTAATCAATCAGCTTAATAAACTCCATTTGTGTCATAACTTTTATTTCCTTTAATTCTTTTTAATTTTATACTACATATATCTAGTATTTCCTCATACATTCTTTGCCTTAACATTCACTGTTTTACCTTTCCATATCACACTTACTTTATTTGAGCACAGTCAAACTATTTTTCTAACCAACATATAATTCTCCAATTTCATACTTATCTTATTTTTACAGGTATTCTTCCCATTGTGAAATCATTCTTGATATAAAGTATTTTGTCCAAAATTAATACATATTCTTACACCAATTTGTTCTTAATTCACACCAGTCCTTTTTAAGTCAAACCTTCCTTAGCTCCTTATTTTCTTTTTAAAGACTATTTCTTAATCATATATACCTGCTTGTAATTATCAATTTCATGCACCTTTCTTTTGGAATGATCCAACATCAAGTCATATTCCACTTTGGTCCTTTACTAACCTCACAACTTTATTCCCTTAGTGGGTTTAAGAACTTTCCTATTACACTTACATAATTGCCTTTCTTAAAGGTCACATTAACAGATACGTGATTGATTGCTTCCATCTTTGAATATGAAGTGATCTTCTCTTAGATCACACTAGATTAATATTCTTCCTTTTACTATACTTGATATTTATATAAGTGAAAGAAAAATCCTTACCTTTCTCATTGTTCTAATCTATATGGTAGCATTTAAGCCATAAATTTCTTAATATAATTCACTTAATTCATACCATATACTTATATATATATAATATAACTGATTTATTTCATTGTCATATTAATCATTACTAAACATCTTTTCTCTTCTTATGGCATCAATCACAATTATCATTTAATAATTCCTTATAATTCACATATCAAACCATTGTCACATGTAAGCATTTCATATAGCATAACATTATAAATATCAATCATTGATCTAAGTTAGATCAAAACTTAGTCAACTTCTCTTTCTAATACTGGCAAATCAACTTAGAATTGTTTAACATGTTTACTAAGTGTTTACTCCATAGACATAATTCATTAAAAGATCATAATTTTCAAAAGATTCAAAAATCCCTAAAGTCATGGAATGAGCCTTAGAATCACAAGTGTTACACAATTTTCGCAACCATGACCATAATCAAAATGTCATGACCGTGACTAATTTAAAGAACAAAACATCAAATTTAAACCTTAAGACACATTGTGTTTTACAACTTAGGTCTTGACCATGACATAGGGCATGATAGAGAATCGCGACTGTGATTAATAAGTCACAATTGCGACTCAGCTCCAATAGATAGTGAACATCATCTTCTGGCACATGTCAACTTTGAAAGGCCATAACTTTCAGCTACGGATGAGTTATAAGGCCTGTAATATATCAAATTGAAGCTCGTTCAAAGATATATATTTGTGTGAAGGTTAACCTAACACTACCCATTTTTAGGCCCAAATTCAATCATTTGAAGCTAATTTAGAGGCTCTAAAGTTTTTCATTTGCCTTTTTAATGCACTTCAATGAGCTATTTTGTTTGGTTCTGCTATGGGCCTTACTTCAACATTTTCTAATATTAAGCATATAATTATGTTTGTTATTGCTTTAAAGAGCAGTTCAAACATCAGTTATTCCAACTTCCATACAATAGTCACAAATTGTGTAGGTACAAAAGAACTATGGTATTGTATCAATTATTTCCCAATTGTTATTCTTTACCACGTGTACATACGTAACATTTTCTATATTCCAAAATCAAATGAAAATCTATATGTTCATAATCTAGTCTCATTAATTCCTAAAACCCCTCCCACTATTATTATAAAACTTGCCTTTGGATATCTTATATCCTAAACATCACACATACTTTAGTATACACAAGGGTAAATATATTCTTATCATTATTCACATTTCATGAACTTTTCATGAAATCACATTTAGGTTTTCACTTTATAGCATTTAGCTAATAGTTGTTGCACACATATATTGAAAGCGCTAAGAATGTAGTATACCTTCATCCTTACTCATGTTATGTAAATATTTTTTTAGAATATGTATTGCATTATACCATATTGATAATTAATAGTTAAGTATATTAGGAAATTTATTCCTAATAAAACACATGTACATATTCATTTATACTCTTTTACACATATGTAATCATTTTCTTATATATACATTTTATCCTTTTCATCCCATTTCCATAGCATATAATTCAGTCACATATATCATTCATATCTCATTATTATTTCTTTGTCTATAGTCATTACACATATATCAAACATCAAAATAAAAGAGTTAAACTTTTATGAATAACGTATCTAGACTTAACAATAGACTTCAAATGACAAGAAGGAATTCCTATGCTCATGGTTTAACTTATAACCCATAGTATTTATAAAGTCTAGAGTGGACTTAAACCTTTGCTCTGATTCCACCTTTGTCATGACCCACTTATTGAGCCATGATGGTCCTAGGTCATTGGGAGACATAAAGTCACCTAAACCTGTAGAACCCCATTTAACTTATAATTCTTCACCATTTATCATGTAAGATCTTATACCAAGATCAAAACCTGATTACCTTTCCTTATTACCCATTGCTAGTTTATCATTTTACATGTTACCAAATATTTACTAATACCATTTATGCACTCAACTAGTAAAATTTCCAAATTTGTATTTCATGTTATTATCCAAATATTCATAACTCAATACACTATTATAATAGCAATTATAATACATGTAAACCCAATGACATTTTAGTGCTAAACCTTTAGTAACCATAGAACTCTAAACCAATGATCTTTATAGTCATCTGACCAAGACTCACAACACTTGAAATTTGCAGAGCAACTTCCAAGTGGAAGAATAGGGCTTGGAATTTACCTTGCTGACTCGTCAATCTTACCTGAAAAATTTAAACAACTAAGGAATAGGACAAAGCTTAGTAAGTACATAATAATACAATATAGGGTGAATATGTGGGTTCTTATCAAGATGGGCTCATTATGACAATGGAGCAATATTAATCAAAATTAGTGAATATTGAACTTTAGAATGCATTTTAGCAGAAATAATAATGTCCATTGCAATTGCTCAACCAATTCTTTTATGATGGGCTCACATTCCAGAGCCAAAGCATAGTTGATAATGCAGTTGGAGGGGCAATGGGAGAGATCATTGCTGAGGAAATTTATGAACTTTTTGAGATGCTTGGTGCAAACTCTCAGCAGAAAAGTGTGAGAGGGAGAAGAGTTGGATTTGAAGAAGGAGCTTCGGGGAAAGATGTGCCTATGCAAATAGCTGAGCTTACTACACAAGTCAAGCTCCTCACCATGAAAGGCAACACAACAGTTCAACAACAAGAGGTATGTGGTGTTTGTGGTATTTTTGGTCATGGTGCTAATGTTTGCCCTTCGAGTTTTGATTCTTTTGTAGGTGATTATGAGTAAGCACAAGCCTTGGATGGTTTCCAACTTAGGGAGAGAAATGGCCCCTTTTCCAACACCTACAACTAAGGTTGGAAAAACCATCCAAACTTTTCCTGGAAAAACAACAACCAATAGTAGCAATAGCCTCAATTTCAAATGTTGCAAAAAGGCCAACCATTCCAATGAGAATCATCAAACCAACAATAGCAAAGGAAGCCATCTTTGGAGGATAGCTTGAATGCTTTCATTCAAGCTAGCACTAAAATTCAAGAGGCCAATGATAGAAGATTTGACTCTTTGGAAGTAGTAGTGCAAAACGTAGAGATTCAAGTTAGTCAAATTGTAAGCAATATACAATCAAATCAAAAAGGGAAACTTTCTAGCTAACCAGAGCAAGCTAAGTCTATCTCAGTTCCTTTTAGTGGTAAGCCAATAAATGACAATGTTGGTGAAGTTTCTAACAATGTAGTAGAGGAAGAGAAAGAGATGGAGACACCCTCTCCACTTAAGTTACACAAAATGGACAATCCTTATTGACCTCCTATTCCATTTCTAGGCCGCTTAAAAAATGGTAAGCAAGACAAGCAATTTGATGAGCTTTTCACAATGCCATCCAAGGTAAGTATCAATTTGCCCTTGCTTTATGTGATTAAGAATATGTCTGCGTATGGAAAATCTTTTAAGAAACTGAATTCTAAGAAAAGGAGGCTAGAGATGGAAGAGAAAGTAGTAGTGTCTAAGGTGATTAATGCAGTACTCCAACAAAAATTACCGCAAAAAGCTAAGGACCCTAGTAGTTTTGTCATTGATATTAGTATGGGCAGTGGTGAAAATGCTAAAGGTGTGTTAGATTTAGGTGCTAGTATTAATTTGATGCCATATGCCTTATTTAAGCAATTCAATTTAGGAGAGCTGAAACCCACCAAAATGAGCTTGCAATTAGCTGATAAGTCATTGAGATTTCCTAAGGGGATTATAAAAGATGTGCTAGTGCAAATAGGAGGGTTGATAGTGCCTGTTGATTTTGTGATGTTGGATATAGGAGATGAGTTGTCTAATAGGTCAGAATTGTATATCTTGTTGGGTGGATTTTTTATAGCAACTACTAGGTTAGAATTGTATATCTTGTTGGGTGGATTTTTTATGGCAACTACTAATACTTTGATTGATGTTAAAAATGGGAAATTGACTATGATTGTTTTAGGCCAAACTGTTGAATTTTCCATTTTTAATAGATTATCTATTCCTACCACATCATTTACTGAGGAATGCTCTTCTGTTGAATCTTTTAATACTACTGTGCAAGATGTTTTCTTGCAGGAATCCTCTGATAAAAAAATGCTGCAAGTGTCTAAGTTGGTTGAGCTCAAGGAATAAGTGTACGGGAGCTCTCAAATGTTCAAGGAACGGGCCAAACCTCTTTGTGATAAAAGCTATGTCCAAAAGTCCTTTGAACCAGGTATGAAAGTACTACTCTATAACTCGTGGTGGCATCATGATCCAGGTAAATCTAAATCCCATTGGAGTGGTCCTTTTATTGTGAATGTGGTACATCCCTCTAGAGCAGTAAATTTGTTTTACTTTCATAGAGATAGAATTTTTAGAGTTAATGGTCAGAGAGTTAAACCACATTTTGAGGGAATGGAGAAATTTAAGGAATTTAAGGTTCCTTAATATCTTCAAAATGACCAACTAAGACGACGTTAAAAAAGTGCTCGATGGGAGGCAGCCCATCATTGTCATTAAAATTCTATTTTTTTTTAAATTCTAATTTTGTGTTTTGCCTAGTCCTATCTATGAAAGTTGTTTTGTCTTTTTAGTTGATGATATAGCATAATTGATGGATTAAATAAATTGTCCTATGATTTGAGGAAAATTTTGATAGCAATCTCAAGTTTGAATGTTTCAAAGGTTTTGCACTTGTTATGATCTTAAAATGTTTTGGTTTGCCTCTATTTCATTGCAAAATATGATAGACTTTACTTTACCATGGTAAGAATATTTAAGCCTAAATACTTTTTCTTTATTGCAATATTATGTGTACCATGTTGATTGTGCATCTCTAGAGCTTGCTTAGGTATACTTTTTGAGACCACATGTTAATTTCAATTGAAGCATTAAAATGATTAAGGCATTAGGTTTCACCCTTCAGCTTTAATGGCCAACCTTGAATGTTTATTTCCTTTAATGAGCCACTTTGAGCCTTGACCTTTTCTTTAGAAACACATAATTTAACTTATCCTTTCACTGTAATTTTCATTTGTTTTGTCCCTCATTGAGGTTTTTGAGCATTTGAAAATCATTTTTTTAAAAGTTGAGTGTGTTGATATTGCTTGAGGTCAAGCAGAGTTTTTAAGTGTGGGGTGAGAGAACATATTGCTTTGGGAAACATGTTCCTATGTATATCATGATATTATAGAATTCATTTTGCAAAAAATAATAATAATAATAATAATAAATAAAAATAAAAATAAAAATAAAAAAAGGGATCCCAATAAAAAAAATTAATGAAGTCTATTATTCTTTGAACATGTGAATTGCATTGCAAGTGTGGTTATATAGAATATGGAAAGATTTTGCAATGAGTTTGTGAAGAAATTGGGAAATAGTGTGTCTTTGAGTGTTTCAAGTTGTTATTTGGTCTTTAAATGCTCAATAACTCAATGACAAAAGTTATTTTTTCCTTTTTTTTTTCCTACCATTACCCTAAGCCCCATTACAACTAAATGAAAGACCTTTTAATTGATGCTTTGAATTAAATTAGTGGTGGAGATTAGATTAATAAGCAAGTTTATGGTAGTTTGTCTTCAATTTTGGTTTTGAGTAATCATTCTTTGCAACTTGAGAGAAACACTTAGTTGAGTGTGTGGTCTATCATGTTAGCTTTGTTTAGAGATAACTGATTCCTTAGAAGAGGAAACTTGTGCATACATTTGAAGTGTTTTTGCTAAGATTATTGCTTTATAGGTACTTAGATTGCTTGATGATTGTTGAGTTCTTATTTTATGCCATAATAATTGCTTAAGGACAAACAAATTTCTAAATGTGGGGTAGTTGTTTTGTCATAGTTTTATCTTATTTTTGGTTCCTTTAATTGTTAATTTATAGTTTATTGTTATGATTTTATGATGCTTTTAATGTGTTTGTTAAGTTATTTTCAGTTACATTAATAATTGAAAAAAAAATGGAAGAGACTTAGGCTAAATTGAAAAATTCAGCGGAACGTTGCACGACAGGGCAGGAGGAATGTCATTGTGGCATAAATAAAGCCTCAGCGCCACGCAGCAAATCCCAGTGCCAAGCAGTAGCTTACCTCCTGCAACCCACAAGCTTCCTAGCGCCCCGCAGTAGCTTGCTTCTTGCTGCCTGCTTGTCCTAGTGCCTAGCTGCCAATCCCAGCACCTGCTGCATCACCTATGAGCAGATAATGAAGATTTTCTAAGATTTTCAAGGATTTTCAATCCAAAATTATTTTAGGAAAGTAGAAACTAAATAAGAAGTTTTGTTGTTATAAATAAGGATGTCTGGTGGAAGAAAAGAAGGGGGGATTTTAGGCTTGATTTTGATTTGATTTTTTGGGGGAATTTTTGGGATAGTATCTTCTCTTCCAATTTTTTGTTTTCTTAATTTTAGTTTTCAAATTTCAACACTTGGAAGAAATTGTTTTTAGTGATTTTGGGAATTCTTTGTGAAGACACCAAGAGATTGGGTTAGAACATCGAATTATTTTATAAGATTAATTTCTTAGTTATTTTCATCTTTTGATTATTGAATTGAAGATTTTAATTCAATGAATTCTTTTAATTTTAATAATTTGGAGATTATCATTATGTTTGCCATGAACTAATTTCAGTATTGTCTAGGGTTTGTATGATGTGTTCATGATATGGAATTGAATATAATCCCTTTTGATTATTTTTATTATTCCTAATTGAAATGATTGATTGTTTGACTTAGGGTTTGAATGAAGGAACTAGAGTTGAAGTTCAATTCTAGAATTCATTCCTTTAGGATCTTAAAATGAATTAGAAATATAAGTTTTAAGATTATACTTTAGTTTTTGATATATAATTTAATATAATGATTTCTATGAATGCGATTACTAATAGAGTGATTTTTATTCTTTGAATTGTTAGAAACTAAGGCTTTAAAGTAATCAATTGGGTATATTCATAAACATATAGGATTGATAAACTAAATACAAACCCTAGGCATCATTCATTTATTATTTTAAAACCTATTGCATTTTAATCCACATTTATTTTTAATTTCCTATTTTGCAAATTATTTCTTTTCAAAATCAAATCATTTAATTTCTTTTCATTTAATTTGCTTTAAATTGAGACAAATATTTCCATTTGCAATTCCTTGAGAGATACAACCTTGGGTGCTTCCGATATACTACAATTGCCTCGTATACTTATGGGTCACCTTTTGATAGGTTATTTTGAGGCAAACAGCCTTCCAAACTACTCTTTGGTTAGTCAAAGTTAAAATCTGACCTAGCCACCCAAAGCCAAAATTCTGACCTAACTACCTAAAGCTAAATTCTAATCTAGCTACTCAAAGCTAAATTATGACATAGCTATTCAAAGCTAAATTATGACCTAGCTACTTAAAGCTAAATTTTGACCTAGCTACTAAAAGCTAGATTCTGACCCAGCTACTCAAAGCTAAATTCTGACCTAGCTATCCAAAGGTAAAATCTGGCCTAACTCCCCTAACTAAATATCCACCTAGCTAATATCATACACCTCTATCCTCATCTTTACCTCTTCTCAACCTATAATCAAATAAAAGTAGCATTAATTTCAAGAGATTAACATCCAAAGAAGTCTTGTAGGTTTATTTCTAGCACCCCAATCAACTCTCTATTCCCATTAGTGATCTATCTATACCAGGGTATCTCTACTCGTCCAATATAGAAACAATATCCAATCATCAAGCTAGCAATTACTAATTGGGATAATAAGATTTATCATAAAAATAAAACAACCAAAGATGAATTGATTAAAGTTTAAATCCTTCAATCTATATAATCAAATCTAGGGTTCATTACAAATAGAATTAGTTCATATTAAAATTGAATAACAAAGATGCAGAAAATAAAAGAAGAAGAAATCTCAAACAGATCTTGAAGATATTCTTTGAAATCTTCTCTTTAATCTTCCACATCCACTTAGATCTTGGTCTTTGATTCGATTAAGCCCTCAAAATCTCTAGCCTTTAAGCCTTTCCTATAACTTTAGGGCTTAGCCAGCCCTCTTAAATCTCTATTTTTGCTTTATGGTGGCTTCTCTTAAAATGCTGTGTGATCTGATTTATATTGCTGAAATTTAAACTCATGCCACTAGAGCCACCACTAGGATTCCAGTGTTGTCTATGATACCAGGGGTCCACAGGTGAAATCTCAGTGGTGGCTCCACCCGTGTGAGGCTACTGGATGTTTTTTCTAATTTGCTCTTATCACATGGGTGGAATCCCAGGTGGGATTTCAGTGGTGTCTATCCACAGGTGAAATCTCAGTGGTGCCTCCACTTGTGTCTGCCCATCTTCTTCCAAAAGATAGCATTTTGACTTGGATCTTTCACCATTTTGAGTCACATTTGGTTCATGGCATCATTTGGCACTGGATTAACTAAAAGAAATCTAGAAAAGCGCTAAACAAACAAATCAAACTCAATTTAAGGATAAAATACAAGGGGAAACTGCAGTCAATTAAGTACTTATCAAATTCCCCCACACTTAATTATTTGCTTGTCCTTAAGCAAATTAAATCATAACAATAGTAAGAGATAAAACTTACCCTCTCTAGTCAAAGAAATTCAAAAAGATTTACAACAACTTGAAATTAGAAAGGCTCAAACATGGTAGCCAAATCAAGAAATCTCGAAATCAAATCTCAAAAATCTGAAACCTCAATTCTAAAGTTACATGTTTGAGCAAATAATTCCACAGAAACAAAAGTTTAAGCCAAGTAGATTTATAAGGATTTTTCCTATAGGTGCTTGACTACTCACTCAACTTTTCATTGATTATACATTTCAATTCATGTTTTCTTTTTAATTAACTAAGGAGCCTAACTTGTTTGAATTGTCATCCTAGCCTTTTTACATGAATGTAAACACTTGTGGTGCTGGCTCCTAGTTACTCAACTGGAATCACACATTCAAGTGGCTACTAGCACTATTCATGTTCTCAACCACTTTTTGTTTAAAAGAGTCGAGAACAACAGAATATGTAAATATTTTCAAAGCTCCTTTGCATAATCCTTTTTTTTAATATATATACTTATTTCTTTTTTTTTTAAAGAAAAATAGTCAAGCCATATAAGGTATTAAGCAATTCTACTAAACTAGGACAAAAGTAACAATGGAATAAAATAGGCTCAAAAAGTGTAACTAAAGTTTCAAATTTCAGGCAAAAAGATTTGCGAAAATTTAATTTCCTAATCATGACCACCATATTCAATCCACACTGCAACAAGTCAATGTCATAGCAAAATTAGACCAATTAATCACTAGAGAGAGTTAATTTTAAATCAAACTATCACCACTATTCAATTCACTCAATTGCAAGATTCAATAAAAGATGGGGCATAATAATATACCTCTCCTCCACACTTAAGTAACACATTTTCCCAATGTGTTATAAACCAGGGAAGTGAAAAGTAAAAGAGAGAATTAAATACCCTGAATGATGTACCACATGAATCGTGTGCAATGTTCCTTCCAGTGAGAGTGTACCATGATCAATGTTTCTGCACAAAGAAAAAAAAATTCAAACTACAACTAAAGTAAGATCCATTCAAAGTAAAATAAAAACAAAAGAAAGCAAAAAGAAAATAAAAATAAAAACTAAAATAGACCATCAATGGGTTGCCTCCCATTCAGCACTTCTTTAATGTTGTATTAGCTGGACGTTATGGTTATTCATCTTCTAGTAATGGCTCAGAGGTTTTCTTGTGTTGTCTACCTCCATAAACCAAGATAAAGAAGAATATGCAAAGGTTGTGGCCTACGCATAGCCTTTTTACAGCAACAATAAAAATTATTTTTGGTTCTCCATTTCATGCAAACTGAAGCTTGCTAGGTTTAGAACCATCATCAAACAGTCCTACCCATAGACTAAATGCAGGGATTTCAGATTTGGCACCAAAGAAAGCATGTACATTGCTAATGGCAGCCACCTCTTGCAATTCCAAGATGCTCCACCCAAATTCACTAACCTTTTGCTTTAACACCTCCACAAAATAGATTTCCCTCTCTAAAGAAAATTTAGAGACTACAAGTACTGGCCACATACTTGATTCTCTAACAAATACACACTTAGAGAAAGGTGGCAAAGGTGTGGGATCATATGTGGCTAGGTGTTCATTTGATGGAAATTGGGGTAAAGGAAAGGTGGATATCAGGGTTCTGAGTGGGTTATTATCATTCTCTTCAAAAAGTGGGAAGGCTGGAAAAATAGGAGAGGTGTGATTTTTAGCATGCATAGCTTCCCCCTTTATGCTTTCCTATAACTCACTATCATCGGAAGAGAGTTCTTCAACACTGAATTCTACTCTATTCATGCCCCATTGCTAGATTTGGGGTTGCTCACTTAAGCAATCATCAAATTTTATGTGCGATAGCCCCAAATTATCCTTACCATTCTTTTCTTCATCACTATCATCATTCCATAGCCAAGTTGTGGTAGTGGTCCTTTATTGTTCTTCTAGAATGGCTTTGGTTTCACTGGTCAAATTGCCTTCAAGTCTCTCACTTAGTAGTTTCAAAATTTGCCCAGCGAAATTCTCTAGATTGTGAAAAGAAGTCTGTTGGTGTTCCATAGATGTCTCGATGCTCTGAAATCTTTTCTCTATAGCTTCCACTAAAGTCACAAATATCTCTTCCGACCTCTGCTCCTCTTATTCATGCTCATCATTCTCCAATGTAGCGTCCACTTCAAACTAATTTGGGAGATTAACATCTAATGTATAGTTTTTACTGCTCTCCACTTCCTTGGTCAAATTCTTCATAGATGCTGTGAATCTTTCTAATGCAAGTTCAAGGGATGACTTCTTTGTTGGTGCTTCCCCTACATATTCCTTTGGAAAATCAGTTTGATAAAAATATCCATGATCGTAATATTGATTTCCCTGGTATCCCCATTCTATATTCGGGTAAAAATTACGGTCCTGATAGTTCTGATTAGCCATGGAGAAATTTTTCTTTTTCTTTTTTTTTTTTGGAAACACAAACTTAAAACAAAACAAAAATGTAAAATAGAAAAAACAAATAAAACAATAAAAAGAAAAAAAATAAAACAAGGAAAGCAAAAACAAAAACAAATACGAAAATATAAAAATAAAAACTAGATCAATAATTTCTATTAATATTGCTAATATTATAAAATTATTCCCGGCAACGGTGCTAAAAACTTATTGTGCCGAAACGCACACTAACAAACTGCAAGTGCATAGGTCGTTATTAAGTAATAAAGTAGTGAATATGAGTATCATCTTCACGAGGATAGTGTATAAGTACTAGTGCAAACTTTGACTATTATCTAATCGATCAAAATGTAGATTCATTAAATTAAGCTAAATTAACTAAGCTAACCTAAGAAATCAAGCAAATGATATTGATGGAATTAATCTAGGCAAAGCTAATTTAGATATAACTCTACCTAATTTCTTATGCATATCAAACAATGGATTGAGTTGGACTCTTACTAAATTAGATAAAAACCTTTCTCAAGTGATTAAATCCCTAACTTCCTAAGTATTACAGGGGAATCTCTTCTCAACCTATAATCAAATAAGAGTAGCATTAAGTTTAAGAGATTAATATCCAAAGAAGTCTTGTAGGTCTATCTCTAGCATCCCAATCAACTCTCTATTTCCATTAGTGATCTATCTATACCAGGGTATCTCAACTCGTCCAATATAGAAACAATATCCAATCAATAAGCTAGCAATTGCTAATTAGGATAATAAGATTTATCATGAAAATAAAATAACCAAAGATGAATTAATTAAAGTTTAAATCCTTCAATCTATACAATCAAAACTAGGGTTCATTACAAATAGAATTAGTTCATATTAAAATTGAATAACAAAGATGCAGAAAATAAAGGAAGAAGAAATCTCAAATAGATCTTAAAGATGTTCTTTGAAATCTTCTCTTCAATCTTCCACATCCACTTGGATCTTGGTCTTTGATTCAATTAAGCCCTCAATATCTCTAGCCTTTAAGCCTTTCCCATAACTCTAGGGCTTAGCCAACCCTCTTAAATCTCTATTTTTGCTCTGTGGTGACTCCTCTTAAAATGCTGTCTGATCTGATTTATATTGCTGAAATTTATCCTCATACCACTAGAGCTACCACTGGGATTCTAGTAGTGTCTACGACGCTAGCGGCCCACGGGTGAAATCTCAGTGGTGGCTCCACCCATGTGAGGCTACTAGATGTTTTTTCTAATTTGCTCTTATTACATGGGTGAAATCCCAGGTGGGAGTTCAGTGGTGTCTGTCCACACGGGTGAAATCTTAGTGGTGCCTCTACTCATATCTGCCCATCTTCTTCCAAAAGTTAGCATTTTGGCTTGGATCTTTCACCATTCTAAGCCACAATTGGTTTATGGCATCATTTGACACTGGATTAACTAAAAGAACTCTAGAAAAGCACTAAACAAACAAATCAAACTCAATTTAAGAATAAAATATTATTAAAAACAAGGAGTAAAGTGTAGTCAATTAAGTACTTATCATCTTGCAAAAAAATTTTCCATTGTAATAAAATATTCACATTTTTTTAATTATTTGGGCACTTGTCTTTCTTGTTATAAACATGGATGAGCTTTAAACAAAAAGAAAAAAAAAAGAAAAAAAAGGAAAAAGAATAAAAAAAGAGAAATAAACAGTCAATTAAATCCACCATAGCTAGCATATATTCGAATTAAGGTACCATCAACAATTGCTTTGCCAACTCCTAACCATAGAATGTTAAGAAATAGACCTCTTATCAAATAATTGAAGCATAAAATCAAACCATACACCTTAATAAGGGGCAACAAGTCCATTAAATCCAAAGCTCAAAAGTTAGAGCCCCTCAAAGTGAAGCAGCAAGTCATGGTGGAATGTTTTCTCTCAATTTTCATTAATCCAAGCTCACTAAGTTAAAAACCTGAAAAGGTGACATAGGCAAATTTTTTTTTTAAAATAAAGAGAAAAAAGAGAAAAATAAAGCTCATCCTAGTTATCTTCCTTCATATCATTCAAAGTTTGTCAAATCAAGTTCAATCAATCCGTCTCATCTCATATCTTTAAAGTCATCCTTCCTCACTAAAGGCTCATTCTCTAAAGTGATATTTTCTTCTATGTCCTTATCTCATAGTGGGGCCATATCCTTCTAGGTCATCATCATTTTTTGTTAATAGATCAAAGAGCTTGGGTACTATCTCTCACATTGCTAGTCTACCATGTTCCTATCTCTCATTGGGACTATGATCCCCAAGTTATCTCTTCTGACAAGTCCTTCAACTGCTCATTAGGGCACTTTCTTTCATCCAGTTTGTCATCTACGTTCAAGCTAATAGAGTGTCACCCTAAATCTCTCCTCAATCTCAAAATGACAAGATTAGCTTGGCTTGTTCTTTTTCATGAATCATACTACAAATAGCAAAATCATATAGCCTCCCTGATCCATTTTAGAATTTCTAACCCACCTTTAAACCATTCCCAAACTTCATAATGTACAATCCCAAGCCTTGTTGGAAAAATCATACTAACCTTTCAAGCTTAAACCTTATAACTCGAGCCTCATAGCCCCCCTTTCCTTAGCAAAGTCTGATCATTTTCTAAGGGCCAAACTCAAGCTAGAATAAAAATTCCTAACTCTCTCAAGACTCATCATCCTTAAAGCCAGCTTTCTTTAGTATAACCAAAATAAGTCATGTCTTGTAAAGCTTAAGAAAGGCTCGAACTACTCAAGTCATGTCTCTTTGGCAAAATCTCATTATCCTTGAAAAGACCAAGTCTCTTTAGCAAATTACAGCACCCATAAAGTCCAACAAAGTTAAGGCCAACCAACTATATGATGGGTGAATTTATGCATCTATGTCAAAGGGTAAAACTTTATCCATGAGTCCGCTGAATTTTTATGACCAAAACCTTTACCACCATACTCGAGATGAAGCAACCATCTTCCAAAAAGGTCCAAAACACCCTTAACCAAACCATGAAGCCTTCACCATGAAGCCTAAAAAGCATTCACCATAAAAACCACTCTTAAAAAGCCTTCACCATGAAGCCCAAACCATAAAGCTTTCACTAAGAAGCCTACTCCGCAGGAATCTTCACTATGAAGCCCAAACCAAGAAGCATTCACCATAAAAACCACACCCAAGAAGCCTCATCATAAAGCCCATTCCCAAAAACCTTCATCACAAAGCCCAAGCCAAAAGTCTTCACTATGAAACCAAAACCAAAAAGCCTTCACCATGAAGCCCAAGCCTGAAAGCTTTTACCATAAAGCCTTTGTTTATGAAGACCAAAATCTCCTCCTAACGCAATACCTAATCGAGTCTCTCCAACTAATTTCTTAGCCTGACCTTTCCTCTAAGCTAGACCTAACTGAGGCTAAGGCAAAACTTGACTGAGTCTTCCAAATAAACTCCCTAAAAGTTGTAACCTGACCAAGCTAAAGTGCCAGACCTAACTAAGCCTTCAATATGAACTTCTCTAAGGATAAGCCCTACAAGCTAACCTTCCCCAAACCTTCCAATCTAGTCATCTCTAAAGACCTGACCCTCCTTATCAAGCTCTCTAATTCAACCTCAAACTAAATCTTCTCCAAAGTTAGAACTGAATAGTGTGATCTTGTTTAAGACCACACCTTGCTTGACTTTCCAAAATGACTTTTTCCTAGGCCAAACTGATAGCAATTGACTAACCAACCTCATACCTGATATGCTCATTTCACCTCTGAGCTAGCCAATCAACTAAAAACCAAATGACCAAACCATTTTCCTCCATCATTCTAAAATAGGGGCACCTCCTTTCTAAATGTTCACTTTTCTAAAATGGGGGCATCTTTCTCCCAAAGATCAACACTTTTATATTAGGACTGACCCTTCATTGGTCCAAGGTATCAGATCATTGCATTTTTGCATTAAACAGGATATGAATCAAGATAGATCGTCAAACTCTCGAAGAAAGATAGATCATCAACTCGGTCAATCTAAATTAATTTCTTTTCAAAAATCAATCTCAAGATCAGTTATCTTTGTCAATTCCTCCAGATAAGATCATCATCATCATTCCTAACAGACAAGATTACCACTTAGTCGATTTCTACTAGACATGGTCATCTTCTTTCCTACCAAATAGGATCATCAGCATCATTCCTACCAGATAGGATCACCACTTCATCAATTCCTACTAGACAAGGTCATCTTCTTTCCTACCAGATGGGATCATCATCATCATTCCTATCAAATACGATACCACTTTGTCAATTCCTATTAGACAGGGTCATCTTGAATCTTACCATATAGGATTACTACTTCATTGATTTCTACTAGACATAGTCATCTTCTTTCCTACCAGACAAGATCATCATCATCATTCCTACTTGATAAGATCACCACTTTGTTGATTCCTACCAGACAAGATCATCATCATCATTCCTACCAGACAGGATCACCACTTTATCGATTCCTAGCGGATAGGGTCATCTTCTTTCTTACCAGATAAGATCATCATCATCATTCTTACCAGACAGGATCACCACTTCATTGATTCCTACTAGATAGGGTTGTCTTCTTTCCTACCAAATAGGATCATTAACATCATTACTACCGAACAGGATCACCATTTTGTCGATTCCTACCAAACAGGATCATCATCATCATTCCTACCAAATAGGATCACCATTTCGTCGATTCTTACTAGACAGGGTCACCTTCATTCCTACTAGAGATAGTCATCTTCTTTCCTAGCAGATAGGATCACCATTTTGTCAATTTCTACTAGACAAGAACATCACCTTTAGTTCCTACCAGACAGGAGAAGTACCAAATGCTACTAGCTACTAGATCTCCTAAATATACCGGGGGCATCTTCTTTAAAATTCAACTATACCTTTCACCCAAATGTCTAAACTCTATCCTAGACAATAATTTGGTTCCTTTCACCATCCCTCATCCTCAGGTTCACTATCATTAGAATCGCCTTTCAGAGAAAGACAATTCTGATGAGGGAGTAGTTGCGAACCCTTAATTTTGCACCTTTCTGTATGTGTTTGAACCTTAGAAGCTCTTAGGCTTAGTGAACAAACTTTCAAAAGTCAAAAACTCTCAAAATAGAAAAATCAAAATATTTCTTTTTGACATTTGAACCTTTTAAATCATCCAGGACTGAGTAACAAATACAATGTAACTAGAATCATGTAAAATAGAAGAGAAACGAGCGAGAACAAGCGAAAATAGGCAAAACGGATGGAAGCGAGGCTGGCTACTGCACAGACCTATACG
The DNA here is from genome assembly GCA_947687605.1 of Reutealis trisperma. Lineage (NCBI taxonomy): Eukaryota > Viridiplantae > Streptophyta > Magnoliopsida > Malpighiales > Euphorbiaceae > Reutealis > Reutealis trisperma. Next base: position 401,112 of record CANTUT010000327.1, on the reverse strand, counting down.
GCATTGCATGACCCTGTGTGGTTGTCGCATAGACCTGAGTGGCACCGTACAGCACTATGCGATAGTGTAAACCTTTTTGTGGTAACCATTTGCCTCTATGCTTCAATCCTCCTCTATATATAGAGGACCTCTCCACACTTCAAAACACCAACTTCTAGAGCTTGAAAAGTATTACTTCAAGTATAACGCTTTCCATTTACTCTTTACTTCATAAAGTGAGTTAGGGGGTTTCTCTTTAATTCTTACCCAACTAGTTAAAGGCTTTTTGTGTGCCTGTTCGAGGCAAGTCTTTTGCCCAAGGCTCATTTTTCCAATCTAAGGCTAGCCGCAGCCCACCATCCAAGGCTAACCGCTGTCCGCCATCCAAAGCCAACAGCTGCCTACCTTCTAAGGCTAGCCGCTACCTGCCATTCAAAGCCAGCCACTGCCTACCATCTAAGGCTAGCCGCTGTCCACCATCCTAAGCCAGCAGTAGCCTATCATCTGAGGCCAATGATTGCCCATCGTCTGAGCTAAGCTCCCTTTTCCTTTAATTTTTTATTGTCTAAATTTCCTTGCCTCTTTTAGTTTGTTAATTAAATTGATTCATCTAGGTTGCTAGCTAATCAACTCAGTAATTAATTAAATTAATGAATTAACTCAACCCTCTTTTAATCAATAAATCAAAACATGATAAAGTGGCTAGGCTAAACTAACCCCTTCGCAAGAAGGGAGAACTATGTGGGTTCTAATTCCCATTCAAAGGGATACGTAGGCATGCTTAGTTTAGGCATCGAATCGAAATAAAATTAACCAACTCTCCCCCTTATCACCTTCTTCACTTAATTTTATTTTGCTTTCCTTTACTTAGTTATTAGGTTTAGTTTGGGGAATGTATGACTTCCCTAGAACTCATAAGGGCTAGAGGAGGTATCCCCTAAGTTTGGATTTCATTGTAATATTGACTCTCTTTTATTTTTAATTCTAATTGTGTATAAACTTTATGGATTAAATGATCATGCATATAAATTGTTCATGCATTTTAATTATTCATGAAATATATTTTAAGTTACTTTTATATTACTTGGCCAAACTTGTTTTATTAAATTAAACCAAAAACCTTCTCCCTGAATCCTCTATGGTTTCGAGGCTAGTGATCTTTTTTCCTTTGGGTAATAATTGGAGTCAAATGGATTTTTTCTTATATTTTCCCAAATAAAAATAAATGAAGATTCTGAGTCTAAAAGAATTTTCAAACCTATCAAAGATAAGCTCGAGGGTTTCATCGTGAGTTCTTTCTTAAATGAGCATTTCGATTCCCTTTACCAAATCGGACTGGTGCTCGGGTGAGGCCTCACAACATCAGAGAGGATTTAAGCTCAATCATGGGTATTCAGTGAAAGAAATATCAAAGGTTTATAAAATGAATCCAATGAAAGATAGTTTGGCATAATAATCATTCTTATTAATGAGTATAACATAGGACCAAGGCAAAAGGCTCATCATGGTCAATTATCATATAAGGACGATGTGAATTTCCAAGGGTTCAACAATCAATAAGCAACCACATATCAAATGTCATTTCACATTCATTACAAGGATTGATAATTCAAACAATGGTTGCAAGCAAGAGCGTGGTTACATCATATTATCAAGTACCCACCTTAACTCCTTTGCTCCTATCTATTTTTTCGTTCTTGATTAGTTCAATATCCTTCTCGGTCTTGAGCAATTTCCTTGTCCTTGCCTTGAAGTTCTACACCTATAACATTTCAATTACACATTAATTAGTAACTAGCGGTGTTACTAATTATATCTTTTACTTATTTTACTACTTTCACTTATAGTAGGGATGTATCAATTATGTCACACATATACTTATACTTTATTATTACTTCTAAGAATCTCCAAGCTAAATTCCTCAATCAATTTCATAATTCCAAGTCTACCTTTCTAAATTTCCTAAAATTGTTCCATAAACCCTATAATTTGGGGAAAACTATCAATTTCACTTTTAAATCTCAAATTGACTAAAGATTCATCAATTAACACCTAAGCAATCAATTCCCACCAATTAATTTGAGTTAATTTAGTTTTATTCATATGAGCCCTAACTTTTCCCATTTATATCAAATTTGGGGAAAATTTCTAATTCCTCATCAAATCTTCAAATTAGTTGAAGAAATATGAAATTAACATATCACATAACATATATGATTACTTAATAATCACCATCTAATATTAGAATACCAAGTTTCTCTTTTGACTATGTTTATGCCTATAAGATTTCTAAAGCTTGAATCACATTCCCCAAACTCATTCTAACACTTATAAATCATTTTTCTTCATCTAAAATCATTCAAAAGCACATGTTATGTATGATTATCCTAGGTTGGTTGATTTCTATATATGGTGCAAAGCAAATTTTTTAAACAACCTAATCACTAAAATCAACCTTAGAACATATAAAGAGAAGATGAGCATAATTCCTCACCTTGGTTAGCTTTGATTTGCTAAGGCTCTTATTGCAAGTGGGGTAGAGAGAATTTCTTTCCTTAGTGTAGGATTTTGGTGTAGAGAGAGGCTAAATGTGATTTCTTAACATAGTCATGCTTATATATGTATTGGGTTAGATGGTAAGGATTTATCAAGCTAAATCCAATGGCTAGGATTTGATCTTAATGAATGGCTAAGATTGTATCAAGTTGGATGGCTAGGATTCTTTCTACAATGGCAATGATCATTATGTGGTGTTAGAGTGCTTAAAGTGAACCTAGACTTATATGTAGGAAATGTGAGAGTTTTACTTGGTTTAGGATTTTGACTTTGGTCAATTTTTATGGCTAGTCGGTCAAACTCTTATAACTCACTCTCTACAACATATGTTCCATTACCTTGGGCCAACATTTTAGCTCACATCTTATGATGTTCTATAATTCTTAGGCCTAATGAATCGGCCTCCTTGTATTGGGCTTAGGCCTTTGTTATTGCAAGGCCCATTAACAAGCCCATAAGCCCATTAACATACTGAGAAATTTCCCTTTTAAAATTTCTTTCTTTCCTTTCACTATAACTTTCAAATTTATGTTCTTTAATTTCCTTTCATACATCATTAGTTATCATATGAACTTTATTCAATTCATTAGACTATAATCAGTCATGATAAAATCATAAACTAAGTAAACACTTTACATAGTGTCATCAAGTTTCTAACCGATTCTCTTTCATTTCAATACTATGTTAACATTTAAAGATCTAATCTTAGGATCATTAATAACTAGAATGAATTATGAGAGACTTGGGTATTACAAAGACCTTTCCCCATGAGGATTGATCCTTAACTATAACTTTCCATAGGCAAACTAAGTCGAGCCACCCATGTCAACATTCTCACAACCCTCATCTTTTAAAGACATAACCTTCCCTAAATCTCCCAACATTAATGCCGAATAGATAGCTTTGATCCCAATCCTTCAAAGCACAAAAGTTGAACAGATAGCTTTGATCGTAATTTTTCCAACATCAAGGTTGAATAAATAACTTTGATTCCAATCCTCCCAATACCAAAGCTGAATAGATAACTTTGATCCTAATCCTCCCAAGCACTAAAGCTAAACAAATAACTTTGATCCCAATCCTCCCAACATCAAGGTCGAACAAATGGCTTTGATCCTAATTTTTCCAACATCAAGGCATAATACATAGCTTTGATCCTAATTTTTCTAACATCAAGGCTGAACAAATAGCTTTGACCCCAATCCTCCTAAGCATCAAAGCCGAACAAATAGCTTTGACCCCAATCCTCCCAAGCATCAAAGCCAAAACATATAGCTTTGATTGTAATTTTTCCAACATCAAGGCTGAACAAATATGTTTGATCCTAATCCTCCCAATACTAAAGCTGAATAGATAGCTTTGATCCTAATCCTCCTAAGCACTAAAGCTAAACAAATAACTTGGATCCTAATCCTCCCAACATCAAGGCCAAACAGATAGCTTTGATCCTAATTTTTCCAACATCAACGCATAACATATAGCTTTGATCCTAATTTTTCCAATATCAATGTTGAATAGATAGATTTGACCCCAATCCTCCTAAGCATCAAAGCCAAACAAATAGCTTTAACCTCAATCATCTTAAGCACCAAAGTCGAACAGATAACTTAGATCCTAATTTTTCCAACATCAAAGTCAAACAAATAGCTTTGATCCCAATCCTCCCAACATCAAGGCCAAACAGATAGCTTTGACCCTAATCCTCCTAAACATTAAGGCTGAATAGATAATTTTGATTGAAATTCACCAAATCATCTTTGCCTCTAACATTAAGATCGGATAGATAGTCTTAATTAAAATTCATCAAAAACATCTTTACCTCTAACATTTAGGCCAAACAAATAGCCTTAATTGAAATTCACTAAACCATTCTCACATTCAACATCAAGGCCAAACCAATAGCCATTGACAAAGCCTCATTTATCCAAGGGGCACTCTCCCAAAAGGTTTATATTCTTATACCATGTTTACCCTTCACAAGGTTCAATTTGTACAAGCATGAATGCCCTTATGCATGACAAACACAAGCATATATCATAAGCCCAAAATCTGACATGGCATAAGCCTAGACTTTGACATGGCATAGCACAGAATCTGACATAGCACAAAACACATAAGCCAAAAATCTAATATGGCATGAGCATAAGCCTAGAGTCTAACATTGCATCTCTTCTCAAGGTTCATTGTTATTAGAATTGCCTTTTGCTCAAAGTCAATTCTAATGAAGGGGCAATTGTGAACCCTCAAATTTGCACCTTTGGGATCTAGCCGCAGCTTGACACTTGCTAAGATTAATGCACTATGCAAAGCCAATACAACAATCCCACTAGCCAGTTAGCAATGCCCCATTGAAAAATAAATTTCCTTAAAATTACACCTTTAGATGGCTAGCACTCGATTGCAAGCCCATAGAATCAAATTGGGCCCAAATCAGATCAAAAATGGATAAGAATGGGCCAAAAAACAGGTGCGATAACCCGCAGGCCAATTGCGGCAGCCGCAGTGGCTGCTACGATTATTGCAATGGGAGCTGCGGCTGATCAGTTAATATAGTGTGTTTTTCCTGATCCCACACTGAAAATTCATTATTTTAAGCCCCTAAACTGCCACTTTAAATACCTTGCACCTCCTAACAACTTCCACACAAAATTACATACTTCTATACTCCCCCTAAAGCCTTCTATACCCTATTTCTAAGCCCATTCCAAAACTTTTTATATCACATAGAACTATAGTCATAAGCCTCTCAATCACCTTAAACCCTATCTCTAAGCCTCTTAATCGAGAAAAGGTGTGATCGAAGCTTTTTCTTTCAAAGGGAATTCGCAGTATTCAAGCAAAGGTGATCCAAAGTCTTTTCTTCAAAAAGACTTCATACTATTCAAGAGTCCTTCTTCTAAAAGGAGTGCTCTTTCCATCCCTAAGCTAAGGTGGAACTTAGATTTAGTGCCAGGCTCGTTCCCTACGTTCCTCGCCATCGAAAGCCTAAGGTAAAAGTTCTTTTCTTTTCCTTTTCAATTCCAATTTCAAGATGTAAATTTGAAAAGATCTAATTTTTGTTGATTAAAATCTGACCAAATTAACAAATCCCCAAGCCATTAAAATCAATCAAAACATGATAACAAAGGTAATGACTTAAAAACCCCTCCTTTACAAGAAGGAAGAACTATATGGGGTTTGATTCCCATTCAAAGGGATACGCAAGCATGCTGTCTCTAAGGCATCAACTCCACTAAAATTAACAACTTCTTCTCTCTATCATGTTCTTCACATAGTTTAGTATCGAGATTGCTTTTCTTAAATCAAAGTCGAAACTATAGTTCTCTTACAATTATTTTACTACTTTTTCTTACTTTAGTCGTTTAGATTATATTTGGGGAGTATGTGCTTTTCCTAGAACCCATAAGGGCTAGAATAAAGATCCCACTTGTAATAATTTTAAGTAGTTTTCCTTTATTTTTCGCATTTTATAATTGTCATTATCTCATATTTGCTATGTATTGCACGAGTAATATTTATTTCATGCATCATATTATATCTATTCATGTATACATAAAAACTTCTTTTTTTTTTTTTTTACAAAAGCTATTTTGTATTTAAGTCAAACTAATTTTTTGTATTATCTTAACCAAAACCTGGTCTTTGAGCCCTCTTTGGTCATTTGAAGACTAGTGCTTTTCTTTGGGATAAATGGTATAATTTTGGAGTCAATCAAATTGGGTTTTGTCCTTTAATTTTCCCAACTAAAATAAATAAAATTAAAGTGACGACTCTTTTTGCAAATTACTATTTACAAAGTATAATTTTTTAAACTCATAGCGGATTCCAATCGTGATGTTTCTCCCAAAAGAGCATTTTCGATTCCTTTTAGCATATCAAACTGATACTCAGGTGAGGCATCACACATTCATCATCCTTGGGTTCACTATCATTAGAATTGCCTTTTACTCAAAGCCAATACTAATTAGGGGCAACTACGAACCCTTAATTTTGCACCCTTATGATTCAGCCGCAGCTTGAGACCAACTAAGATTAGTGTACTATGTAGACCCAGTATGGCCATCTCATAGTGTGGCGACCCTTCCGTCCTTCTTTTTTTGCCTTTAGGCTTTTATCATAAATAGGGGTTCACTCCCAGTCGTTAAATTGGGGGTTTTAGATATGAAAAATCCATAATTTCTAATCATCTTATGAGATCTCAATCCAAGGTGGAGCTTAGATCTAATACAAGGCTTGCCGCATTTATGTGAAGAAAGCACAAAACTAAGTATAATTCCTTTTAAGATTTCTTAAATCAAATCTAGAATTCTCTCTTTTATATCTTTTCTTAGGTCTAAAACTGAAAAGATCTTATCTTGTTAATTTTAAATTTGAATTAAATTAACAAATCAAATTAACCTTTTCCTAAAAGCCTTCTTCGTAAGAAGATAGAACTATATAAGATTTGATTCCTATTCAAAAGGATACGCAGGTCTACTAGTCTTTTAGGCATCAACTCCAAAATATTTTTTTTAAAATAATTTTCCCTTTTCCTTCATCTTTTTTTTTTAATGAGATTATTTCTATTTAATTTCTATTTTTTTATGTATAATTGTGTTGTTTGTTTTATGCTAATCTCTTTTTGAATTGTGGATTATTGCAATTAGTTGGAGAATGTATGTTTTTCTTAATTCCTATAAGACTATAGAAAAGATCATCTCTTTCATTTGTTTTTAATCAATTTTGAAGATCATCTCTTTCATTTGTTTTTAATCAATTTTGTTTGTAATAATTCTTAAGTAGAATTTATTTGTTTATTACTTTATAACTATTATGAATAGCATGGATATTATTGCTCAAGCATAATCTTTATTTTTGTTCATGAAATTTATTTTAAGTTATTTTGTACTAAAATTGCCAAAATAATTTTGGTATAATAAACCAAAAACCTACTCTTCGAATCCTCTTTGGTTTCAAGGCTAGTGATCATTTCTTTTGGGATATTAATTAGAGTCAATTTGGGTTTTTTCCTTAATCTTTTTCCTAAATAAAATAAAATTAAGGTGGCAACTCCTTTCAAAATCAATCTATCTGAACCCCGAGGGTTCCAATGTGAGTCCAAACCCAAATGAGCATTTAGATCCCACTTAGCATATTAGACTGGTGCTCAGGCGAGGCCTCACATAGTGAAGTTTATTCTTCATTGATCAGTTGTGTAATTAATTTCTTATTGTTATGTCTTATAAAATCTAGAACTCTGCGTGGTTATTTTTTTAATATCCATATTTTGTATTTCTTAGTCAAATATATGTAATTGATGAACCATTTAGTCAAGTAGAAATATAATATTATAAATGTAAATAAGTAGAGATGATGATCCTGTATGATTTGATTTAATAGTTTGCACTATTTCTGCTTGATAGTGTGGCCTAAAGCCTTCATGTGGTGGCAGTTATAGTTGTCATGTTAAGATTTTATTATTTAGCAAGTTATCAGACTTACTATGGGCATTAGTAGTTGCATGCATCACTCATGTCTTAATGCTAATCACGTGCCTTCGAGTTTTAGTCGTGACACTATAAGATTTAAATATACCCCCAAGGTTTGGCAAAAATAATAGATCGACATTTATATTTTTTTAGGAGCGGATATACCCCTAATTTTTCAAAAATAGGGCAACATGCCCCTTCTCTCTATTAAACCTAAGATCTGTAGGAGCATTTTCTGTATGATCTGGAGTATGAAAATGAATTCACCTTCCATCTGCTTCTTAATCTAGCCCTCTTAAAAGTGGTATGTCAACTGGTAGTGACATATATAGGCTACTCCCATTGCTTTAGCCATTGCTTCTCTATCTTTTATAGTAGAATCTTGGACACATAAATCCTTCAAACTCATCTTTTGTCAATATATATGATTGAGATGGCTGTTATACATAACTAGTGGTGGTTGGACAAGAGCCTTATCAGTTGACAAACATTGCTTAATAACAATAGATGCATTATATATATAACTTTACTATCTTAATAAAAAGACTTACATTATATATTGTCTTGCCACTATTTTCATTTATATACACCCTATATCCTGAGATGGCCTTTTTCCTTAGAGCTCGTTTGCATCTCTTACCCAATTCCTTAGCATAAAGAGGTTATATGCTTTTCTCTCTAGATACACTGCCCCTCATTACTCTAAAGTCAATTATTATTCAATTTGAATTCCTTTCTTTTATTTATATGACTACTTCATGGTTCACTATAGACCGAGTATCTGTAGCTTGTGCTTGATCACCATTGCTATGCATCATCCCTAGCATTGCATCAAAATTATTATGTGCAGGCTTATTAGGCTGATTCATTTTAAGTATTAGATTTGTAGGAGGTTTCATCATGCCTATTAGATGCCTGCATATTGAGAGGTGTTACATCTCTATGTCTTGATCTCTTATTACTCTTACCTTGTACACTTAGACCTTTAGACACTTTCCTTTTCCTCAAAGTTGAAGTACCAGTTGAAACAAATGCTTTTTTCGCTCTTACACTTTTATCTAAGGATTTAATCATCATAGATGTATATTTAAGCTGAATTTTAAAAAGTTATATACAAATTAATTGAATCTCAACATATAAAATACAATAAAAGTACCATTTACCTATTTTGCAGTCAATTTATTAAGACAAGTAGTCTTGTTATGTCTTGCTTCTTTGCATATTAAATACTTGATTACTGTGCCGTCCACTGAGTTTTCTTGTTTTCCTTTTCAGTTGATCTTTATCAACTTGTTTAACTTTATTCATCTTTCTCCTTCCAGCTTTTATCTCTATAAGTGGGTGTTAGATTAGACCAAAATGGTTAAACTTCTAGAATTTTCTTCCTTTATGTGGTTAGAGATAAAATTGGCAAGCCGCAGAGTATGTAGCTCTATGATACCAATGAGATATATAGGTTTTAAGGTTTTTCTTCTGATGTAATAATGCATATATGGCATGTGCACATGGCATGCTAGATAGATCCCACGATCTACTAGTGCAAACCTTTTTTTGAATGAATAAGACAAACATATCCTCACCATGTCTAATTTCAAATCCTTGATCACCATTAAACTTCACTCTATAATATGTGGACTCAATCATATATGCTTCAAACTTTTCAACAGCATTAGGAGAGTAATTAGTTGCCTACTTAAGGACAACCTCATCTTTCTTCCATAACCTAGTCATAACTTTATTTCTAAGTGTTTCTAGCATATTGATGATATGCTTCTCTTTTGCTTCCAGAATCAATGAGTTAAAAAATTTTGATATGTTGCAGTCCACCATATCAAATTTGTATCTAGTGTTCATGTATGCTCTCACCCATTTATATGGTGGCCAATACGACATATCTTTCACAGCTCTAGCTCCATGTTCAACTGCTAAAAGTTAAAGATTGTCTTTGAATTCCTCTTCACATGCTCTAAACACATTTCCATAATTTTCTTTTTAAATCTTCACCTCTCCACTTCTTCCTCCAATTTACAGATACATGCATTACACACCATCGATGCTTAGCAACAAGTAATACTTCTTGCAAAGCAGGTAATAATCCCTAGCATACAAAACAAACATTTAATAAATATATAAACATGGAATATCAATATCATTAATATATAATAAAAAATATATATACATTACAAGCATATATTGAAGTGGACATAATTACATAAACTTACTCTTTGCATGTCTAAAATCAATGTGTAACCAGATCCATCCTTTAGTTTAAGAGCTTTCTCTAACCATTCTAGAAACCACATCTAATTTCTCTTATTTTCTCTATCTACTACAAGTCCCTAAGCTAATGGAAACATTTAATTATTTCCATCTAGTCCCATTGCAGAAAGTAATTGTCCCTTACAAACAGTCTTCAAAAAATCCATCAAGACCTATAATAGGTCTGTACCCAGCTTTCCATCCTTTCCTACGTGCATCAAAGCAAATGAAAACTCTATCAAATATTCTTTTTCCCCTCCTCAAACCTTATTTATCTAATGTGACTTCCATTAAAGAACATGGGTTAGATGATTTAACCTTTTTTGCATAAGATTCCTATTTAGAATATTCAACCTTATATCTGCCATCAATTTATGCCTTGATAATATTTCTAGCCTTTCTACATATAGGCAAGGTAACATGGAGCCTCAACTTCTTTTTCGACGTCTTCTTTAACACTTTCACCTTTACATTGGTTCATCAAATATTTTCTCTCTAAAAATCTTAGTAAGGTAATTAGTGGTGACTTTACAGTTATGGAAGACTTTACACATCTATGCTTAGGCTTATATGTCTTGATAATCAAATAGGATATGTGATTATTATCCCTAGAAGCATGTATTAAGAAAGGACACTTGTGTGCACATCCAACCCTAATTCTATTATTGTCATTTCTGATCATCTTTAATCCCACCTTACTTGCTACTATACATTTAGCTAATGCCTCTCTAAACTCATTGGTTGAGGCAAATCTAATGCTAATCTCAAAAGTTAGGCAGTGAGAATCTAGATTATATGTTGCTCCCTATTCTTGTGCTTGAATGAGAATCATTAGATCCATGCAAATCAAATTCATTAATTGAAGTAGAATCTTTGGATTCAGATAAGCTTTCATTTGATGAAGCTTTGGCATCATACCCACTCATTATAGATTTCATAAAGTCACTACTATCCATCTTATTTGATTCATCATATTCAGTTTCAGTTCTTGCCCCAATATCATTAGAGTTTTCATTTGAATTATCCTTAGATGAACTCCAATCCTTATGTAGCAACATCATTAATCCTAATTCCAATAAATGGAATTCTTGAACCAATAGTTCTCTAATTTCTATCATTTTTTCTCTTCTTTTACACAATATGCATTTCCCCTTCCCCTTATCTTTCTTGGTTTGAGATTTGTTTTCTTTTGATTTGGTATTGGAAACATCATGTTCAACATTAATTGGTATTAAATCTTCGATGCATTATTGTAACAACCCACACCTACCATAAAATTTTTTATGACAATTTGCTTGATTTAGAACTATTAAGGTTAAGTGTGTTTTATGGGAATTTATGTTCTATGTGATTGATGAGTATGTGACATGTTAAATTAATTTTGGTATACATAATATGAGTTATTATTGTGAAATAAATGATTTATATGAAGTACATTGGTATAAAATAAATTATTTTAAATAAAATGAATTTTCATGCATAAAGGCAATTTTAAGTATAAAAATGATTTTATGAGTATTTAAAAATATTTTTTAAATAAATGTTTTGGGAAAAATTTTAATGAAAATAATAAGAAAAATGTTTTTATTTTAATTACTTATAATCAGCCCCTAATTTAAATAAAAAGCCCAAATACCTAAAAGTCCACTACTCAAAAACCCTTCTAACCTAGCTCATTAAGGGTATTAATGGAAATTGCTCAAAACCCTATATTTAAATATCAAAATTTTGGCCAGCCCTAATGTTCCAGTAGCTATCACTCTAATTTTCTGTATTTTGATAGAAAAATTCTCTCAAAACAATTCTCTCTACCAAAATTAAGAAAACACCTTTCACCTTTGCGATTTCTCGCCCGTATTCGTAAGTTTTTCTTTCTTTTCAAATTCCCACCTAATTTCTATGAAATAAATTATGAGAAAATTATTTTCAACTATTTTTTTACTGATTTTTATAGATTTAATTCTGTTTGGGTGAGTTTTTAAAAGAGAACTTTAATTCTCAACCGAAAACATAAATCTTTCCGCGAAATTTCTCCAAAGGTGAATCCTGTAACTTAAAATTGAAATTTTTATGCATAAATACTACAGGGGGGAGATTCCTATATGATTGATTTCTAAACTAATTTTTGATGTGTTTTGATGAAAAATGTTGGATTAAACTATATTTTTGTTTATTTCTGTAATGACCGAAAAGTTTTAGAAAACAAAGGAATTCAAGGTTTTTGTGCTAGAACTTAGAAGTTGGAAAATTCTATTATTATTTAAATATATGGCTGCTGATTTGTATATGAGTGGATTCTAATATAATAATTGTTTTTTGTAATGAAAAATAATGATTTAAATCATGTGTTTGCATATTGCTGTAATGAATGAAAAGTGCGGAAAATGTGAAAACTCATGATTTTCATCCTAAGCATTAAACTTTGGAATTTTCATGCATAATTATTATCTAAGGTTGCCAAATGACACATGCAGATGTTCTAAACTAATATTTTCTATGATTGGATGAAAAATAATGATTTAAACCATATGTTTACATATTACTATAATGACTAGAAAATATTGAAAACAAGAAAACTTATGGTTTTACATCCTAAAACCTAAAATTGGAATTCTCATGTACATGTTACACATATAGCTGCTGATTCATGTGAATTAATGTTTTAAAATAATTTTTGTTATGTTTACATTAAAAATCTTGGTTCAAACCATATTTCTATATATTACTGGAATAGATGGAAAGTGCAAAAAGTAACAAAAATTTAGTTTTTCCTTTGATGATGCATTCGACCTACTACGAGATTTTTATCCCAATGTCTATAATTTTTATGTGATGTATTTTATGATTATTGACATGTATGTATGTATGATAAATGATAAAATTGTATATTAGTTGAAGGTATGACACTAGACAAGCCTAGAGGCACTTTGGTATACTTAAGGTATCTTAACATTATATTGTGATTAGAATGTGAATGTGATTAGATAGTATGGAAATGGATTTTATGATGAATTAACAATGAATTAATGGTCTTGAGTTAATGAAGTGATTGATTTAAGGAATTGGTCATAAAAGATAAGCATGATGCTTGAAAGGCTATCGATAAGTTGATATATATGTAAGTGTTATATGATGATTGTTAAAGTGAATTGATATTAAGATAATAATATTGAGTTGACCTTAGAAAGGTATAGACATGAGTTATAATGTGATTTCATATGGGCTTATTAAGGCTACGTGTGCAAGACTTTTAAAGTCAATATGTTATGTGCAAGTGATGAGGTGCACTTATATGTGCAACTGATGAGGTGCACTTATATGTGCAACTTTAAGCGCATGTGAATGTTATATGTGCATGGGGCAGTTATGAGATAGGATAGCATCATGATTAAATAAATACTAAGTATTGAATTAAATATTATGTTAGAGATTGAGGAATATTAGAAGTCAAGGGCTACAAGTACTAGGAGCGAAGGAACCACAAGGTGAGTAAACCCTATATTCATGCTACAAGTGTGAGAAAACATTGTATTCATTCTATAAGTGTAAGTAACATTATAATATGTTACAAATATGTGATATCATGTTATATGAGCCTTTGAGATTCTTGAAACCTAAGTTCTTCCCATCCTAAAATATGATGAAATGATTTCTTTGTGAAGCTTGGGTTGCCAAAGGACAATTGGTCTAAAGACCATTTTTGTTTATCCAATGATAATTCTTTGTGATTATTATCCTAACTTATATTTTTTCTGGAACTACACTATTTTTTGTATCTTTTGCTCAAAAGTTAAATTGCCATTGTTATTATGATACATATGATTACTGCCTTAAATGTTATTGTTATATATGAATACCAATAGCTCTAGCTATGGTACCTTTAACCCTTTTATGCAAAAATCCTTGTGCCGATGCAGGTAATCATTAGAATCTGTGCACATGGTCTTAACCCAATGGATAGGGATAGTGTATTCATCTCAGTTAGAAATGGTTAGTTTTAACCGTGGGGCTTGATCAACTTCATGCCTTCTATGTGATAGAAGTTAGAATTTGGCTTAAGGCTACGTCTCCTCTACGTGTTCGAATGGTAGAGAAATAGCCTCCACTATCTATGTGTTATAAGTGTGATTTCTGCAAACTTGCTAAATTGGACCCTTGATAAATTACAACTTGATTTATGAATTGTAAATCATGAACTATGTGTATAAGCTATGAGTTTCCTTTTCAAATGAATATGTGTTAATGTATGTGCTTTATCATTTACTCATTGAGATCATCTATCTCACCCCTTTTCCTTTTTCCTTGTGTGGTTCCAGGTGAGCAGTATGAGGTGGCAAGGTGATAGCTTAAGCATCCTACTCCACTTAGGGAATTCCTTGTTTGAAGTCTTTAATAATACTATGATATGAAGCATTATCATTAGATGCTCCATGAATAATTAATTTGATGTTTATTTGAAATGTTTTTCTAAGATTTCAACTGGATTATAAATACTATTTTCTTATGGATTATATGTGAAGTATCCAATTATTGTTTTCTGTAACTAAAGGCTTTAACATAAATGTTTTAAATGAGCTATTATATGAGGTTTGGTACGATCTTAGGCATGATTTGTATGTGTAAGTGGGTTCTATGGGCATGGGTGACATTGTTATCTCCAATTTGACCATTAATGATAAATTGACATCATAGAGGTCAAACTGTTCATTGACAGGGAATGGCTTAGCTAGTACATTATCCCTCTCAACTCTTTGGATAGGATCATGCTCTACTAAAACTCCTTGCACAAGATTATGCTGTGATGCAACTCCTTGCATAAGATCATGCTCTACTGCATTTAGATTATCATCTCCCTCATTCTATATCTTTTGCCTAATAGTAATAGGCTAATTTTCAACATATTAGCTTTAAATTGATGTATGAGGATTCACATCATCTTGAACAATTAAGTCAATACCAATATGGTGAATAGCTTCTCTATTATCTTTTGCTACTTTTGCTGCTACTAGTTCTGGTTGCATTATAGGTGTTGGAGGAGATAGACACATCATAGGATCTTGAAGCAAGGGAATATCCACTTTATGAATAATATAAAACTCTATGACTTTAGTTGTAAGTGTCAATACAATTAATATGTGCCTTATACCCTCATATTTTTGCTAGATTCCTCAAAAAGGATATGTTCTATATATCTAAATTTTAAGTCTTCTATCATCATCAGTTTAATGTCAATGTAGATCAAGGTATCTAGATCAAAATTAGAAACCACTCTTTAACCCCATTAACATATTTCATCTCACTATGTTCTTCTGCCAAGTTCCCCCTATATTTGAATACCAGTTCCACTAATTGAAATGCCATGCTGTAAGAATAACACAAAACCAACAAATTGTGAACCCTCAATTTTACACCATTATAATGCGACTGCAGCTTGACACTTGTTAAGTTTAGTGCACTATATAAAGCTAGCACAGCGGTCTAGCTAACTGATTAGAGGGCAGAAGTCAAAAGGGTAAAGCTTCTTACTGGGGAGTTGGGGCAACGCCTTCAGAGCAAAAAAGGGCTTTCAGTCATATTAGTATAAGGATGCTTAATTTTCAAACATTGACACTTTCTTGATCCAGACCAAACTTTCTATATTAGACAGTATCTTTCCAAAAATAACCAAACTTCTCCTAAGACTAACTGTCCTTGCATTTTAAAATTAATTTTGAGCCTATTGACACTTTCTAATAATTTTTTTTGAACTCCAAAACTCCTAAAAACAAACCTAGAAGTCCTAAAAATTGACCTAAAAATCTCAAAAATAGAAAAGAGGGTTGCTAATAAGTGGAGTCGTATAGGCCTGGTGTAGATTGCACGGATCTGTGTAGACACTAGAGCATATCCAATGGTCCCCTTTTTCAGCATGAATTTCTCAAAATACCCCCCATTTTGGCTCACTTTTAACCCATTTTTGGTTTTTTCATCCCACACCC
The DNA here is from genome assembly GCA_947687605.1 of Reutealis trisperma. Taxonomy (NCBI): domain Eukaryota; kingdom Viridiplantae; phylum Streptophyta; class Magnoliopsida; order Malpighiales; family Euphorbiaceae; genus Reutealis; species Reutealis trisperma. The sequence continues at coordinate 384,872 of CANTUT010000327.1, read as the reverse complement.
TTCACATATAAATACCTCCTCATTTCCACCATTTTTACAGACCCTCTTGAATTAGTATTGATGGCTATCTACTAACTCCTCTCTTCTTCTCCCTCCAATCACTCTCTAATTAATTAATTAATCCTTTTAATTAATTAATTATATCATCCTCACCAAAAGTTAATTAATCATTTTTACTAACTAAAACTCTTTTTTTCTAAAATTAACAACTCAAATTAATTAATTAATTTTTTTAATGAATTAATTAATCACTTTTTAAAAAAATTCAAATCTGTTGAGAATCAAGATCCCTTACAAGAAGTCTACAAACATTTGCAAGATATATATTTCAAAAAGATTCTTTAAGGTTGTTCTTTTTATCAAGATAACTCACAATTAAGAGAATTTTAACCAATTTACTTGTTTGTTGGATCATTTAAGAGGAAAAGAAGGTTGCACAAGTTTCTTATAAGTTAATCAAGGATATTTGGATCATGAGCTTTGCATATGGATCCAATTGAAAGGATTAATGGCACCAAAAGCGAAAGCATGGTGGGTGAGGAAAAATTTCAAACATTTCAAATTTTTTACTCCACCATTGTGGTAGGTCCATTACCCTTTCAATATGTTCATCAATTGTATGCAAAACATATACAAGAAAGAAAGAAAGAAGAAGAAGTATCATATACCTTTCTCCTTAGCTCCTATTTGTTTTAGCTCCATAAATGTGAAGCCTCTATTTTGCTCACACCAAGCAACGATGAAGTGTTCTTATTGTTTCAGTCTTGCTTCTACTATCACCAAGTCTTGTTTTTCTAAAAAACAAAAAGAGAAGAAGAAGGAGACTTTCTTCAATCTCCCTCTCAAGCTCTTTTCTCACTCTTATGCATGTAATAGTGTAATAACCCACATCTACCCTAGGAGTTTTCGTGACAAATTGCTTGAATCTATAGTTATTGTGACAAAATATTTGATTTTATGAAAATTCATGTGTGACGTGATTTATGAGTTTAGGGGCATGTTAAATTAATTTTAATATGCTTAATATGAATTATTATTGTGAAATAAATGATTTGAATAAAATGCATTAGCATGAAATAATTTATTTTTCGTAAAATGAATTTTCATGTAAAAAGACAATTTTTAAGTATGAAATAATTTTATGAGTATTTTAAAATAATTTTTAAAATAAATATTTTGGGGAAAATATTATAGAAATAATAAGAAAAATATTGTTTTTATTTTTAATTATAATCAGCCCAAAATTTAAATAAAAAGCCCAAGTACCCAAAAACCCACTACACTAAAATCCTCCTAGTTCATTAAGGGTATTAGTGGAAATTGCACCCAAACCCTAATATATATTGTAAAATTTGGCCAGCCTAGGTCTTCCAATAGCCACCACTTTAGTTTCTATATCTTGGCAGAAAAATCCTCTCAAAATATTTCTCTCAACTGAAATTAAGAAAACACCTTTCCGTTTCGTGATTTATTGACCATAATCATAAGTTTTTCTTCTCTTTCGATTTCCAAACTGATTTCTATGAAATAAATTATGGAAAAATTATTTTGAACTGGTTGATTATTGATTTTTACAGATTTAATTCTATTTGAGTGAGTTTTTAGGAGAGAAAATATATTTTCTATCGAAAACACAAATCTATCCGCAAGATTTCTCCAAAGGTGAATTCTATAACTTAAAATCATAATTTTTATGCATAAACATCACTAGAGGGGGGCGATTTGTGCATCATTATTTTCTACACTAACTTTTTGATTTGTTTGGATGAAAAATATTGGATTAAATAATATTTCTACATATTTCTGTGATGACCAAAAAGTTTTAGAAAACAAAGGAATTCAAGGTTTTTGTGCTAGAACTTGGAAGTTAGAAAATTCTATTTCTAAATTAATATGTAGCTGCTGTTTTTTGTGAGAAAGCATTCTAATATGATATTTGTTTTGTTTAGATAAAAAATAATGATTTGAATAATGTGTCTGTATATTGCTGTAATGAATGAAAAGCGCGGAAAGCACGAAAACTCATGATTTTTCATCTAATCCTTAAAACTTAGAATTTTTTTGTCTAAATACTATCTATGGCTGCCGAATCATGCATGGACATGTTTTAAACTTACATTTGCTGAGTTGAATGAAAAATAATGGTTGAAACAACTTGTTTACATATTTCTGAAATGACCAAAAAATACCAAAAATAAGAAAACTCATGGTTTTGTACCCTATAACCTAAAAGTTGAATTTTTATGTATGAACAATACTAAATGTGGCCAATTACATGAATTAATTCTTTAAAATGATTTTTGTTGTGTTTACATGAAAAATCTTGGTCCAAACTATGTTTTTACATATTTCTGAAATAGACGGAAAGTGCAAAAAGAAAGAGAATTAATTTTTCCTTTTACTGATGTATTCGGCCTACCTTAATATTTTTGTCCCAATATTTATAACTATTATGTAATGTGTTTTGATGATTATTGACATGTATGTATGTATAATAAATGATAAAATTATATGTTAATTGAAGGTAAGACCCTAGATAAGCTTAAAGGCATTTTGATATACTTAAGGTATAATTATGGTATCTTAACCTTATATTGTGATTAAAATGCAAATGTTATTGGGAAATATGGAAATAGATGTTATGATGACTTGATAATAAATACATGGTTTTGAGTTGATGAAGTGACAATTAAATAAAAAGGATCATAAGAGTTAAGCATGACACTTGAAAGGTTAATTGATAAGTTGACATGTATGAAAGTGTAAAGTGTATTAAGATGATTGTTAAAGTGAATTGATATTGAGGTAATAATATTGTCATGACCATAGAAAGGTATTAACATGATTGTGATGTGTTTTCATGTGAGCCTATAAGACCTAAGTATGCAAGACTTTTAAAGTCAACATGTTACGTGCAAGTGATGAGTACACCTATATGTGGACTCTAAGTGTATGTCTATGTTATATGTGCATGGGGTAGTTATGGGATAGGAGCATCATGAGTAAATAAATACTAAGTATTAAACTAAATATTATGTTAGAATTTGAGGAGCTTTAGAAGTGCAAAAAGACTACGTATACTAGGAGCAAAGGAACCCCAAGGTGAGTAAACATCGTATTCATTCTACAAGTGTAAGTAAACGCCATGTTCATGTTATAAGTGGGAACAACATTATGTTGTGTTATAAGAATGTGATATATTATTATGTAAGCCTTTGCGATCTTTGAAACCCAAGTTCCTTTTATCCAAAAATTTAATTAAGCGATTTCTTTATAAAACTTGGGTTACCAAAGGACATTTGGTCCAAAACTATTTTGTTTATCCAATGAGAATTTCTCGTAATTATCACCCTAACTTATAATCTTTCTGGAACTACACTATTCTTATATCTTTTGTTCAAAACAATAGACTGCTATTGCTATTGGGATACATGTTATTGATGGCTTAAATGTTATTGTTATATATGATTATCATTAGCTCTTGCTATGGTACCTTTAACCCTTTTTTTATGCAGAAATCCTCGTACCGATGTGAGTAATCATTGGCTATGTGATCCTTGTACCGATGTGAGTAATTATCGGCTATGTGTTTGAGTGATTATGGCAATAGCCTTCACTCTATGTGTTATGTGTTCGAGTGATTATGGCGATAGCCTTCACTCTATGTGTTCGAGTGATTATGGCAGTAACCTTCACTCTATGTGTTATAAGTGTGATTTTTGTGAACCTTTCTAAATTGCAAACTATGAATCATGAACTATAAGTTATACACTATGAGCTTTTTCTAAAGGATTATTGTACAACCCTTATTGTTTACTCATTGAGAACATCTATCTCACCCTTTTTCCTTGTGTGGTTTCAGGTAAGCATTATGAGGAGGCAAGGTGATGGCTCAAGCATCCTACTTCACTTGGGGAATTCCTTGTCCAAGAAAAATAGTTTAATATGTCATGAAGAGTTATCCTTAGACACTCTGGGAATATTCATTTTTGAATATTTATTTTGAAATGTTATCCGTCGACGTTTTAATCGAATTATAAATATTATTTCCTTATGGATTATGTTTAAAGTATATTTTAATTATGCTTCTGCAACTTAAGGTTTTCAAAAAAAAAAAGGGTTTATTTAAGTTAATGTAAGAGATTTTTGGTATGATCCTAAGCAGTATTTGTATAAGTATAAGTGGATTCTATGGACGTGGGTGACCTTATATCTCCCCATGTTCTAGGATCGTCATGTCTCCAAAATTGGGATGTGACAAAAGGTGGTATCAGAGCTGTAGTTTTTAAAAGTCTAATTAGACTTGTCTATTTATTGGGTTAAATAAGTATAATCTTGGAGCATAGGAATTTTCCTATCATGTCATTTGCAGTCTATCGCTAGCATAGTTCTGCAAAATCCTAGTAGGTTTTAGTAATCATTGTTATTATTGTGTGACTTATGATTTTCTCTTCAGATGACCAAGAAGATTACCCCTACTAGAAGACCGTGACCTAGAGCACCATATATGGCATGTATGAGGACATGGAGAGGGATGTTCAAGAAGGTTGTGCCTATGATCCACTAGAAAAAAAAGACCCTTGTGATGTGAATGATGTTAATTAAATGCTTAAAGATTTAGTATGCATTGATTTCTTTTATTACCTATGACATGACTTACTTATATGTGATAGAGAAATTCATGATGTTATAAGTTATATGGTACATCGTTATGATACATGATACATACCTTGATAGATGCTATTGTCACATCCCAATCGTTATGATAAGGTCACCCACGCCCGTAGAACCCACTTACATATAAACAAATCATGCCTAGGATCTTACCAAACCTCTTACAATAACTTGTTAAAACATTTAGATGAATACCTTAAATTGTGGAAGTCTAAAATAAATCATTACATATAAAATCCATGAGGAAAATAATATATATCAATAAGTATCAATCAACATTCCCAGAGCATTTAATGACAAGACTTCATAAAATAGTATTATTGATAACTTGGATGAGGAATTCCCCAAGCAAAGTAGAATGCTTGAGCCATCACCTTGCCTCCTCACATTTGCTCACCTAGAACCACACAAGGAAAAAAGGGGTGAGATAAATGATCTCAATGAGTAAACGATAAGGCACATACATATCACATATTCCTTTAAAAAGGAAACACATAACTTATACACATAGTTCATGATTTATAATTCATGAATTAGGTTGCAATTTAGCAAGGGTTCAATTTGGCAAGTTTGCAAAAATCACACTTATAACTTATAAAGAGTGAAGGCTGTTGTTCTATCACTCGAACTTATAAAGGAGAGGTGGCCTTATATCAAATTCCAACTCCTATCACTTATAAGGCATGAAGCTGACTAGGCTCCATGGTTAGAACCACCCCTTTCTAGCAATGGTATTAGAAGGTTTATTCTTTTAATATAGATAAGTTAAATGGTTAGAAATGTGAAGTATTGTGAGATGTAAATGGAAAACCTAAAATGAGACGATATCACGAGCTAAATGTATAAAAATTACAAGGCATTAAGTAATTAAATCATGATAATGATGTATATAATTTTTAGAAAGGGAGTAAGTCTGAAACAGTAATTTAAGAAGTTTATTTTAGATTATAGATTTATATAATGCAAGTTCGATTAGGATATGATATATATAGGAATGTTTGTTAAGTTTAAATATGTTTAATTAATGAATGATGAGAGTATAGAAATCGTAATGTTAGCAAGGTATTAAACACGAAAATATTTATTAAGGATATAATGAATTAAGTAATAATTATTAATATCGAAAGAGAATTATCGAATATCAATTAGAGTTAATAATTTAGAATTATCTGTTAGACTCTTACAGGACTAATGTGATAAAAAATGAATGAAAGTAGTGAGTAAGGTGTTATTATATATGTTAACATTAGTAGAGATATAGAGCGAAAAAGTGTGAAAAGCAAGAAAATCCATAGTTTCCATGATTATATGATATTCGACCTACATTGGGATTTTAATCCCAATATCTATAATCTTTGTATGATAAATTTTAATGATTATTGACATGTATACATGAATGATAAATTATTTAATTGCATATTGGTTGAAGGAATAACTCTAGACAAAGCCTAAAGACAATTTGGCCTACCTAGGGTTTCCTAACCCTATTACTATGTTGCAATTAATATGTGTATATAATTAAGTGACATGTGAATTAGGCCTTATGATGTGTTAATTATGGATTAATAACCTTAAATTGGCTATTAGATATATGGTGTAATTTGGTCAAAAGAGATAAGCATAACACTTCTAAAGTTACTTGTTAAGTTGATATATATGGAAAGTGTTAAGTGAACTAAGTTGAATGTTAAATTGAATTTATATTAAGATCATGATATATTGTGTTTGACTTTAGAAAATTTATAGTATGAGTTATAATGTGATTTCGTATGAGCCTATAAAGGCTAAGTGTGCTGATGTGGGTCAAATTTAATACCCTAATCTCTAAGACTAAGTATAAAGTGAGTAGAGTGTCGAAATCTAGGGAATTTGGAGCAATTTTATATTAACCGGGTAATTACTAAGATGGATAGGTAAACAACAAACAAAAGATATTGATTAATTCTATCTAATCTAAAATACTAAAGTTTTATTATTACTTTAATTAATAACAAAAATAGAATTACAATTCAGAATTAATTTTGAACTATAAATATTAACAACATATAAACACATGCAATGATTGGAGAATATGACCATTAGTCCTTAAAAGCAACTCTCGTTGTCAATTAAGGGTATTTTCATTTAGAGTCTACAAGCACTCTCATGACATTATAGAGATAAACAAAAACCATTAAGTTCCATGCTAATTCTTTAACCTCTCAAAGTGGATTTCTTGTCTCCAGGTACTTTCCTATCCGTTAAGTAATTTCAATTGCATTTCCACCAAGTTATCCCAACTCTCATTGTGAATAAATTGATTAACAAGTTATATATGGTGATCAAGCAAACACAACATAATTAAGCACTCAATTGAAACTAAATCATTCATGCATATTAAGAATCTAGTTCATAAAATTAATTCATCATTGCAATTCTAACAACCTATTAGACTAAGTACATGGTAAAATATGACATAGAAATAATGCAAGCATTCATTATTGAATAGTAAAATAAAGATAGAAGAAAGGAAGAAAGATTGATGAATGAAGACTCCTTTATTCTTCAAGAAATGACTTGCACAATTGTTGAACTTGAAGTGCCTTTTGGAAGGACACTTGATATAAACCAAGTACTTAATTCTAATAAGGTGTTTACAAGGATTTTAAGTAAGTTTTTTTTTTTCTATGTAATACAATAGTATCCCCTAAAATGAAGCCAAATCTAAATATTTATAAGCCCCAAGGTGTCCCAAGAAGTGTCCCTTTGAAAAAGGTGTGAAAAATGAAAGGGTGCCTTGAAAGGGTGTAGTAACTACTCGGCACAGGGGGAGGATGACTTGGCACCACAAGCTGCTGTCATTAGTCAGCACACTTTGTCACTAGTCAGCACAGAAGGCTATTGTCACGACTCGTGACAGCCTGGGATGAGTCGGCACAGCCTTATCTTGGCTAATCCTTGCAAAACTTCTTCCTTTTCAAGCATAGAACCCTTAATCCTTTGAGAGTTACCTAGATTACTTAAAGAACACTTAAAAACAAGATTAAAAGCACCACTTTAAAGATAAAATTTATGCATTCAAACACAAAATTAACTATTAATTGATTAGTTTAGGTATACATATTTGCATCATATCAAATTCCCCTATACTTAGACCTTGCTTGCCCTCAAGCAAGAAGAAAAGATAAAAGAGAAAAACAATGTGCTTAACTTTTCCAAAATAAATGTAGCAATCTTACTAAGTTAACTTTGAGTCATGCAAGGAGTATAGTACTAATGTATTAATGAAACAATTTTAAATGCCCAACAATGGTAAAGGTGACAAGTCTTATAGTATAAGCCCTAAGTTTGTCTAATTATCTCATTCCTATCAAGAACAAAGTCATAATTATAAAGTCAAAGTCCTAACCATACTTTTCTAATCAAGACATCCATTCATTAAGTCAAGAATTCTAAAGATATAAATAGTCTTTAGGAAATAAGTTATGCACAAATATATCTAGTCTCATGGCATTTTTGGACACTTTTCTTTTTATTTTTACTTTACTTCTTTTTTCTTTTTCTCTTTTTCTCTTTTTTTTTATACTAGTATTACCATGTATGTTTTTCGAATTGAATGCAACTAAGGAGCATACTCATTTACACACAACTTACTCAACATACATATATTCACTAGTAAAGATTGTTCATACTCTTTTTTTTTTCTTTTTTAATTTTTATGTGTGTCCTCATCCATTATTGACTAGATGCATTACTCGTATTATGGCTATAGTTTTCTTTAGGAAACTTAAATCCTTAAAAACCAAAACTTAAATCCTTACAATTTTATCATTTAAGCATAGTTAAGAAGTTGACTAGATAATTTTTAAACTTTGAAAATAATAAAAGTGAGATAAAAAGACAAACTCAAAACAAATGCTACAAAGACTTAAAAATTTTACCAATTGGGCATAAAATTATTCATTAAATTATTATAAAGTAACTCCTTAACAAAACTTAAAATGACTCTAAGTAAGATACTACTAAAGAATGTGGAGAAAAGTTAAGTTTGAAAGTTAAAATTTTGAAAATTTTGATGCAAAAGGCAAAGACTAAACTAAGAAAACAAATATGCAAAAAAAACAAACAAACACATGAAACAAAGCAATAATAATTAAAATCCTACTTTTATCCCTCCCCTATACTTAAACTTCACATTTCCCTCAATATGAAACCCAAAGAAAATAAAGCAAAGGAAAGGATAAAAGAAACTCCCTCATATTCATTATGATGGAGGAGATGGCAGTGGAGACTTAATGATGTGGCCGAATTTCTCAAAGTATTATTCCATCTTATATTCCATTTTATATTGCCTCCGGTTTATTTGACGGTTCCAAGTCTCTATATTCCCCAATTGGCATTGCATCGCCCTTTGGTGCCTTTGGTTTCCAATAGTTGCACCAAAATGCTAGCCTCTCCACTTGATGAGCCACCATACCCAAGGAAATGATATCTCTAATCTTTAGAGTTGAGAATTTAGCACCTTTTTTCATGTGAGAGGATGGGGAAATTTGCACCATAAATGGATGCCAAATCCTCCATTGTATGTTCTTCTTGTGTCCTTAAAGATGAAGAGCCCTTTGTCCTACCTATAATAAAATGAAAATAATGCAGGAAATAGGAGAGAAATATGTTTTTATCACATGAAGAAAAAGATGATGCTTAGGGAAATGGAAATAAATGGAAGAAAGTTAAAATAGATGAAGGGGTTGTTTAAAGGACCCGTGTATAGGAATTGGGAGTGTGAAAATTTCTGAAAAAGGGATGGAATTAGGTAGTTGTGTAGGTTAGGGTGTAAGAAAGATGTGAAAGGTCATGACCTTTAGGAAGAGTTGTGTTCATTTTGGGAAGAGTTATAACTTTTCATTGATTTAGAATTTAAAAAGATGTGTAGAAGAAGATAAATTTGACCAAAATAAAATTGAAATTAAGAAGTAAAGAATGTAAGAATAGAAAGAAAAAATAAATGAAAATAAAAATTGAAAGAAATTTGGAATTTGGTCTGTGTACTATGATGAGTCGGCACCAGAGGCGCGACTTAGCACAAATAGCTTCTGTAACGAGTCAACACAGATTGGCATGACTCAGCACAAAAGCAAAATTTACACTTTTTTTTGTGATGACAATTTTGGAAAACAAAATAAAAAACTTAAAACAACTTTTCACTATCCTAAGTTAATAAAAATTCTGATCAAATTCCCCAGCAACGGTTTCAAAATTTGATGTGGGTCAAATTTAATACCCTAGTCTCTAAGACTAAGTACAGAGTGAGTAGGCTGTCGAACTCTAGGGAATTTAGAGCAATTTTATATTAACTGGGTAATTACTAGGATGGATAGGAAAACAACAAACAAAAGATATTAATTTATTCTATCTAATATAAAATACTAAAGTTTTATTGTTACTTTAATTAATAACAAAAATAGAATTACAATTCAGAATTAATTTTGAACTATAAATGTTTAACAACATATAAACACATGCAATGATTGAAGAATATGACCATTAGTCCTTAAAAGCAACTCTCGTTGTCAATTAAGGGTATTTTCATTTAGAGTCTACAAGCACTCTCATGACATTGTAGAGATAAACAAAAACCATTAAGTTCCATGCCAATTCTTTAATCCCTCAAAGTGGATTTCTTGTCTCCAAGTACTTTCCTATCCTTTGAGTAACTTCAATTGCATTTCCACCAAGTTATCCCAACTCTCATTATGAATAAATTGATTAACAAGTTATATATGGTGATCAAGCATACACAATATAATTAAGCACTCAATTGAAACTAAATCATTCATGCATATTAAGAATGTAGTTCATAAAATTAATTCATCATTGCAATTCTAACAACCTATAGACTAAGTACATGGTAAAATATGACATAGAAATAATGCAAGCATTCATTATTGAATAGTAAAATAAAGATAGAAGAAAGGAAGATAGATTGATGAATGAAGACTCCTTTATTCTTCAGGAAATGACTTGTACAATTGTTGAACTTGAAGTGCCTTTTGGAAGGACACTTGATATAAACCAAGTACTTAATTCTAATAAGGTGTTTACAAGGATTTTAAGTAAGTTTTTTTTTCCTATATAATACAATAGTATCCCTTAAGGTGAGTAAACATTATATTCATGTTACTAGTACAAGTTATTAAGATATAAGAACCTTTGAGAATCTTAAAACCTAAGTTCCTTTCTATTTTCAATTATGACTATATGGTTTCTTTATTAAGCTTAGGTTGCCAGAGGACAATTAGTCCAAAATAATTTTTTTTGATTATTCAATGATATTAAAGGACCTTTGTGAATTGTTGCCTTACCTTACTTTCCTTATAGAACCATAATCTTTTATTCAATAAGATAAACTGCTATTGCTATTATGTTATATGTGATTGCATTCTCTAATACTATTGTAACAAGTGATTGCCATTAGCTCTAGCTATGGTATCTATGAACTCTTTATGAAGAAATCCTTGTGCCGATGCGAGTAATCATCGGTACCTATGCACATGGTCTTAACCCGTTGGATAGGGGTAGTGTATCCACCTCAGTTATAAGGGGTAGTTCTAGCCATGGAGCTTGATAAGTTTCACGACTCTTTACAAGTTACAAGTTAGGAGTTGGAATTTGGTATGATGCTACCTCTCCCTTGGGTGAATAAGGCAATAGCCGTCACTCTTTACAAGTTTACAAGTTACAAGTTGATTTCTATGAACCTTGCTCATTTGCAAACAATGATTTATGAACTTTGAACCTTTAAAAAGGGATATGTGTTATTTTACATGTTTTATTGTTTACTCATTGAGATCATCTATCTCACCCCTTTTCCTTAGTGTGGTTTCAGGTGAGCATTATGAGGAGGCACGATGATCGCTCAAGCAAACTACTCTGTTTGGGAAATTCCCTTGTTAAAGTTTATTTCTATGCTACGTTATGATAGGTCTTTAGACACTCCAAGTTGTTCTTATTTAGGGAGTTTTATTTTTGGAATATTATTCTTCTGATAAATTATTTGGAGTCTTAAATGTTGTTTCCTTAAGGATTGTGTTTAAAGTATATTTTACTATTCTTCCGCAACTTAAGGTTTTTCTTGTAAATGGTCTAATTAAGTTAATGCATGAGGTTTGGTATGATCATAGGCAATATTATTATATGTATGAATAGGTTCTATGGGCGTGGTTGACCTTATGACTCCCCATGTTCTAAGACCGTCATATCTCTAAAATTGGAATGTGACAAATATGGTGTGGGCTCCCATCAAATGTCCAAACCTAATTAAATTTAGTCCAAAACTATTTCAATTTAGTCCTCACTATTTGTATCACATATTGAAATAAACCCTTTGCGAATTAAACTTCAAGACATGCTAGGATCTTTGTAAATCTAATTACAAGCTTAATTCAATTATCATTAATGAATTAATTAAACATTTTAATTAATTGTTAATATAATTCTATATTTTTTATTATGAATGCTTTATGGTGTGTGACTTATTAGTTTATGTTCTAATTAGCAATGAGATAGAGAAAACTCATTTTCTCACCTAATATGAAATCCTCATTTCGTACTTAGTCCTATAAGTTGTGAGGGATGCCTAGAATAACATATCATGACTACCTAATTAGAAATGAATGTCAGTGAACATATACATGAACATTACATGGACCTTTTTCATAATTATCATGCACTCGAATCCCTCCATTTGAGATTCTCAATCTCAGCCAGGGTCATGGATTAGTGAAACCCTATATGCTTCAATCATATGATTTCATCTCTGTTCTAGTTCTTGATAAACTTGATTCTTATTAGAAACTCTTTTCTAATGAATCTCATCTGCCTTGGCCAAGAACTTACATATCAAGAACAACTAGATGTCATAGGATTCCCTCCTTATTTATCCAAGTTAATTAATTCTTTCTTGGAGATCACTTACCTCCACATATCACTAGTTAGGTTCATAACATGCCATATATCTTTATGTGAATAGCATCGGTATGTAATGTTAGATTCCAATTTTGGAGATATGACGGTCTTAGAAAATGGAGAGACATAAAGTCACCCATGCCTATAGTACCTACCCATGCATATAGAAACATTGCCTAGGATCGTACCAAAATTTTATACATTAACTTAGTTTAACCATTAAAAAAAGAAAACCTTAATTTCCAAAATAATAGTTTAAAAATAATTTAAATACAATCCATAGAAGACTCCAAATAAATCATCAAAGCATAATGTTCCAAAAATAAAACTTCTAAAAAAGAACTCCCAGAGCATCTAAAAGTGACTATTCATAACACAGTACGATAATAAACTTAGATAAGGAAGTCCCCTAAGTGGAGTAGATTGCTTGAGTTATCACCTTGCCTCTTCATAATGCTCACCTAGAAACCATAAAAGAAAAGGGGTGAGATAGATGATCTCAATGAGTAAACAATATGGCTTATACAATAACAAATATCCCTTAGAAAGGGCTTATAACTCACAACTCATAATTCATGATTCACAGTTCATAGTTCACTATTTGCAATTTAGCAAGGTTCGCAAAAAACTCACTTATAAGTCATAACACATAGAGTGGTGGTTGTTGCCATATTCATTCAAACACATTAAGCAATGATGGCATCATGCCAAATTCCAACTCTTATCACATAAGAAGTGTGAAGCTAATTAGGCTCCATAGCTAGAATTGCCCCTTCTAGTTGAGGTGGATACACTACTCCTATTCATTGGGTTAAGATCATATACATAGGTTTTGATGATTTCCCACATCGGCACGAGGATTTTTGCATAAAGGGTTTGTGGATACCATAGCTAGAGCTAATGGCAATCACTTAGAACAAAAGCATTGAAGAAGGCAATAACGTGTAACAAAACAGCAATAATAATTTAGCTTATTGAATGAAAGATAAATAATAGTATAGTTCTAAAAATAATATTAGATAAGGCAACAGTCACAAAGTACTTTCTTATTATTGAATAAACAATAGTAGTTTTGGACTAATTATCCTTTGGCACTGCAATAGGCTATGAGGCAATGCCGCAGAGCTGTGCAGCAACGAGCCATCTTTCACCCGTTCTGCTTGTTTTTGCCCGTTCTTGCTCATTTTTTGTCTGTTTTCCATGATTTTAGTTGCATTATACTCCTTACTAAGTCGCAGATGATTTGATGATGATTAATGAGCCTTAATTGATTCTTTTCCTGACTAAATGGTTTGTAATTTTGAGAGGTGTATAACTAAGGGTTCACAGTTGCTCCCCTTATTAGGATTGCTCTGTCTGGTAGGCAGTTCTGATGAGTGTAAACTTTAGAATGAAGTAAATGCCCCTGATATATTTGGAAGCAAAGAGGATGCCCTCGATATATTTGGAAGTGAAGTGGATGCCCTAGGTATATTTGGAAGCAAAGAGGTTGCCCCTGGTATATTTGGAAGCAAAGTAGATGCCCTCAATATATTTGGAAGCGAAGTGGATGCCCCTGGTATATTTTGAAGTGAAGTGGATTCCCCGGTATATTTGAAAGCGAAGTGGATGCCCCTGGTATATTTGAAAGCAGTAAGAAGAAAATGGCAGTTCTTGTCCGGTAGGAAAGCTAATGACGATATTGTCTGGTAGGATCTGAGAGTAATATTCCTGTCTAGTAGGAATAGCAAAGTATTGGTCCTTTCTAGTAGGTACGATCATCCTATCTAGTAGGATTGGTAATTTATCAGCCCTATCTGGTAGAAGCAAAATATTTATCTGTAATTACAGAAATCCTTTGTATTTTGAATCTTGAGTAACAGTGGTCAGATGCTTCGAGGAGACTATTGTGATCATATAAAAGCTTGCTGTTCTAAATTCTGACTTGAAATGGATTCATTACTACATTCCCGCGTGAAAAAGCTACTATGCAGAAGGTACTATTAAAGGCATGCCACCTTTCACTTTTTGCAACTTTTCTCATTTGTCAAGTTTTGCTTCTCTCTCTAAAAAACCATTCTCTCTGACTTCTCTCTAAAATGGCTTCCCCCTCTAGTAGTCAGCATACCACGAGCTACCAAGTACCAAGGCATGATCCCAACCCGGCAGACTTGCTGCAGGAACCGGAGCACCATGTGTCTTGTACTAGTGTCATGGAGGTATTTACCACTTTGCCGTTCTTTCCTGTTGCAATGTTAGTTCATAGAAAATATATGCATGTTAAATAAAAGGTTTTTTTTTTTACAAAGAGTACCACCATTAGATTGAGAGGCGGTAGATCAAATTTATCTGCCGTCTCTACTTACCTGGAGACTCATCCCCAAGTTCGAGGGTTGATTGAGCCATCTAGATTGTTAGGATTTATGTCCCTAGATTATACCAGAGAGGGTAATATTCCTTTGTTGTGAGCATTGGAAGAGAGGTGGTGGGATACCATAGATACTTTTCACTTTCCATGTGGGGAGATGACCGTGACCCCTTTAGACTTGACGATGTTAGCTGGTCTGCCATTGCAACCTCGAGCCTTAGAGCTTTATCCTACTTGGACTTCTATCTCATCAGAGGCTATGGTTTACTTATTAGGCATTGACCCTCCCCAAGGCGATCCGCATGTCCCCTGTTCTTGGCTTCGAGGACCAATTGACATTTATACATATGATGTGGGAGTCATTTCGAAAGAGCAGGCTGCCCGCTTGCTGATTCTGATGATATTAGGCTGCTCATTCTGCCATACAAAGAGGGATACCATTGATCTGAACATTCTGCACTCACTAGAGGACTTATCTATTATCGAAGAGTTTGACTGGGGAGATACAGCTTTGTGCATGATGTACCGAGAGATGTCTAATCTATCTCGAGGTGTATTCGCTGCTTTAGGAGGGACTCATATCATCTGGGAGGTATGCCTCTATCTTTCTACTTCTGTCTTATACCCACTATCCCTGTGTATTATGGTTATTTTCCTTTATACAGTATTGGGCCTATGAACACTTCCCTTTTCTTGCTCCTGCTTTGAGGGATCGTACAGTGAATCATATCTGGAGCAGCTATCTTTGGCAAACTCAGAATCTCCATCATCAGGAGAGATACGATTTTCACCATATTTAAGATTTCTTCTCTCATTTAGTATCATCACAGGTATACATACATGTCTGGCTCATCATCTTTATCACTCATTCTGACATTCTATTTTTCTCCGCTATTCTTTTTTTTTTCGCAGGTCTGATGGTTACCTTTTGCTAATAGGCTTCACCTCATCACTCCATATCATGAGCCTTGTGTGGCTTTGTCTTCTCACTGCATCCTTTTGCGCTTCTGCATTGATTCCATGTTTTACCTTGGTGAAAGAGTTCATGGCCAGATTACAGGAAAGAGGATTATTCCAGCTGATCCTTTTGTTAAGATGCGATATGAATCATGTATCCCTGATAAGGATTCATTAGTAGCAGGCCTTCTAGTCGAGCCTTTCTTGGATCTTAACGGTGATTATATGAGCTTTTGCATGCATTGCCTACTACCTTGCGTCCCATTTCTTCTAGGATAGGCCCATTCTAGTTATAGATCTTCTACCATAGGATCAGTTCATACTTCTACCACTAGGAGGAGTGGTGGTCTGAGGTCTGCTACAGATGCCCCTTCTGATAGGGCTGGAACAAGTGAGCCGGTGAGTTTTCCTACCTACTTATGGGCAAGAGAGGATTTGAATTATGTTTTTGCTAATCATGGCTTGGCTCGATATGAGATCCCTCATGACCTCCCTGTTGATTTTATCCCATTTCCAGATCATGTAGGGGAGGTATGTGCTTTTGCCCCTTTTTCTAAGCTTGCTCTTTGTCACTTAATGCATTTTCTTACTTATCTTTTCTTTATGTAGATTCCTGAGGATTGGGTTGGCCATAACTATGAGACGGTTCATCACTTGAGGACAGCACTGTCTGTGACTCTCACTCTGAGTGGTCATGATGAGGGAGATGATGCAGATCAAAGGAGGAGACATAAGCGAGGCCGGCATTAGCTTTTCACCTGTTATGCAGATGTTATGCTGACTTTATGTATGATTATGTATGCATGTTGATGCGAAACTTGACTCATGTTCTATTTTATTACTATGATGCATGGATGTTGTGACTTGATTATGCAAGGGTATGACTTATATATGTTATGAATGCATCTATTCTATAAATGAATGCATGATAGAGCTCCATCATCTTTCCCTTTTGCTCTCTGCCCTAGTTTTTCATTAAATTCCCCTCAAATACCTCATGATTTGTACAAAGGAAGGGTCGTGGTAGCTTGTGGTGACGTGTGGCAGGGGTGCGGCAACCGACTGTCTTGTACGGTGCCACACAGCCTTATGCGGCTGCCATAGAGAGGCTTGTAGCATCGCATAGACATTTGCAGCAGTGCCGCAAAAGTGCTTAAGGAAGCTCACATTCTTCTGCGGCAACCCCAGTGAAAATCTTCAATTTTCTCCTATATATACCCCTCTCATGGTTTAGAAATCCTCACAACTATAGCTCAGCTTTTATAGCACTTTTCTTGCTCTCTTCTCTTTACTTTTCTCTCATCTTTTCCTCTAGTTTCCCTTTTCTTTTTACTCATGGAGCCCTATTTTAGCCATTTAATGCATTTATGGACCAAAAACCTTCAACAAGTGGAGCACATTAACTTTAGGACTTTTGGTATTAGTGTCATGCCAACCTTAAGAGGGGTTTGATTAGATTGAGACTTTTTGAGGGCTTGTATGAAATTATGGGATCCTGAAGTGCATGTTTTTAGATTTAGCATTGGCATGGATGAGATGTGCCCTACCTTTGAAGAATTCAGTTGTTACTAGGATTTAACCCTGAGGCTATTTTGGTTGCCCCCGTACTAAGAGTGGGGTGCTTCAATTCATTTCTGAGGCTCTTGGGATTGGATACTCCAACTGCTAACCCTATGGTCATGAATGATTGGGTGGACCTGACTATTGTAATTACTGAGTTCTATGATCGCTGAGGTTTTGAGGATAAAGAATGGCAGGATCGTCGAATGAATACTTTGGCTTTTCGTCTAACTGTCTGATATCTCTTTATAGGTTCAACTGGTTGGGGGGACATTAAGGTAATCAAACTAATTTTTCGGATGGCCGAAGGTCACTCTATAGCTACGATCATCTGAACGGAGACAATCCTTAGTTTGGATCAAGCTTACAAAGTTGATGGTCCTTGGTCTGTGAGTCGAATCATTCTGCAGGCACGCTTTTCCTCCTCTTTTTCTTTTCTCATTCCCCTTTCCTTTCTTACTTAGCTATGTTCCTGCACAGATTTGGCTAAGGGATCATCTGAAGGTGATTGCTCCTCCTACTAAGAAGGACTATTCAGCTTCATGGTATAGGTCTCACACCATAGTGAGGAAGTTTAAATCTTAAAAGAAATGGACTGAATGGCTATTTGAGCTCAACCCCTAGGAATTGTTGTGGCTTTGTCCTTGGTACAAGATCAATAAGCATATGATTATGAGTTATGGCTATAGGATGGTTTATTTGCTAGGTTTGCATATGGTGACATTCTACTAAGGAATAAGGGTGGTGTGCCAGATAGGTCATGCGTAAGGGGTGCCCCCGAACGGAGCTATCTTTAAATCTACTTTCATCACTCCTACTGTGGCTAGGGCTATTACCAATGGATGGGCCTATGGTTTTCATGTTGTTCTTCCATCTCATTATTTTGATAAGATAGAGGCTTACACTTTATGGTAGATTGCTACATCTTGGCCATCAGAGAAGATAAGGAGGAGGGTGACCTTACTCAAAGAGATAGAAAATGACACTTCTGTGGAGGGGACTACTAACGATTAGGAGATCTATTATTTAGGGCTTTAGGTGGAATTTTTGATTTCTTGTTTTAGTGAATAAGACTCTTAATTTCATCTTAAATCCAATTTTGAATAAAACATCATTATTTTCTTTTTTTTTTATTCTTTTTTTTTATTATTATTATTTTGCATTGAAACAACAAAATTTGGCATAAAAGAAAATTTATTAATGATTTGGACCGCACCCAATGAGAGCTATCTATGTATCTCCTTACATAATTTATTTCTATTACATACTCTTCTCTATTATTTTGGAGAATCAGGTCCATGTAGTTCTAGCTACAATGCATCATTATACAAAGTATTGCTTTAATTAATCCAAGTTGTAAGGGTTGGAGAATTTGATTCTGTCCAAATCCATGAGAATGGCACCTCCACCTGATAAGATGCATTTAAGCATATAAGGTCCAATCCAGTTTGGTCTGAATTTGCCTCTAGGGTCATGCACTGGGGCTTGAATTTCTTTTAAGACCAAGTTTCCTTCTTGTAGTCCCCTATCTCTCACCTTCTTGTTGAAATGTCGGGATAACTTTTGTTGGTGACCTTGTATTCGATACAATGCGTCGATTCTCTTTTCTACAATAGCATTTAACTGATCATGATAACTTTTAATCCATTCGATCTCATCAATCTTACTTTCTCTCATGATCCTAGCTGATCTGATTTCCACCTCAATCGGCAGCATAGCTTCCATTCCATATACTAATGAGTAAAGAGTTGCCCTAATTGGTGTGCGGATGGAAGTCCTATATCCCCACAAAGTAAATGGTAATTGTTGATGCCAGTGCTTGTGATTATTAGTCATCTTTTGCAGGAGGGATTTGATGGTTTTATTTGCTACTTCAATTGCCCCATTAGTTTGTGGTTGGTAAGGAGATGATTTGTGATGCTGGATCCTTTCTTTTTTCAAGAGATGAACTACTTCTTTTTGAAAATGAGACCCATTATCTATAATAATCTTAAAAGGTACTCCAAACCTACAAAGGATGTTAGTTTGGATAAAATGAGCCACTCTTTTTGAATCCAGTACCTGATAAGGTGCCGCTTCTACCCATTTTGTTAAGTAATCAACCGCTACAAGGATGTATTCATGAATAATAGATGATTTGGGGTTTATTCTTCCTATGACATCAATGCCCCAAGTTGCAAAAGGCCAGGGGGTGGTTATGGGCTGTAAGGGCACAGGAGGCTGCTTTATAGTTTGGCATAAATCTGGCATTTATGATATCTTCGTACAAACTTTGCACAGTCTTCATTCATGATGAGCCAAAAATATCCCAGATTTGTAATTTTCTAAGCCAATGCGATCCCATTCATGTGTGGTCCTTCCTCCCCTCCATGGACCCATTCCATGATATGTTGAGCTTCCTCTTCAGTCACACATCTCAAGTGTATGTTATCCCATGCCCTTTTATACAAAACATCTCCATTTGGCAGGAAATTGCTAGCTAACTATCTTAGAGTTTGATGTTCTGATTTAGAAGCCCCTTCCGGATACTTTCCATTCTTAAGGTAGTTGAAGATGTCCCAAAACAAAGGTTTCTAATCAGCCAGTTGAATATTCATGCACAAGGTATAGTACCCTAGTTCTCGCTTCACTTCAATCACCACAGGTCTGATTATTTCCCCATCTTTCATGTCTAGCATTGATGCAAGTGTTGCCAGAGCATTTGCAAATTGATTTTTGGCACGAGGCAAATAATGGAAAGATAATTCATGAAAATTTTCTGCAAGATCATCCAAGCGCTTATGGTAAGAAACCAAATGGTCTTCTCTTATTTTACATTTTCCAAGTGCTTGGGACACAATCAGGTTGGAATCTCTATAAACCTCTAGGTAATCAATTCTCATATTGACAGCAACCTCTAAGCCAGCTAGGCAAGCTTCATATTCTGCCTCATTATACGTTACTTGAAAAGCTAGCTTGATAGCCATAGGTAGATTTTCTCCCTCAAAGGTGACTATAACAATTCTAGCACCATACCCTTTGCTATTAGTTGTACCATCAAAGAACAATTTCCAGACTTCAGGCTCAATTTGCATAATTTCTTCATCGGGGAATTATGGTTCTAACCAATTACTGTCTATTGGGGCTGTGGCTAATTGATCTGCTATCACACTCCATTTTATGGCTTTCCTCTAGACATACTTCAAATCAAAAGCTGCGAGAACCATTATCCATCTTGCCATCTTACTGTCAAGAACTGGTCTTTCCATGAGAAACTTTAAGGGACTCTTGTCAGCCAGGACATGGGTAGTATATGAACTTAAATAATGCTGAAGCTTATGACATACCCATACCAAAGCAAGGCATAACTTCTCAATCTGATTGTACTTGAACTCATGAGCAAGCATACGCTTGCTTAAGTAATAAATGACATTTTCTTTATGTGTTTCAACAGCATTTTGGGTGAGCATTGCCTCTATGGCTTCTTCTGTGATGGAGAGGTACAGTAGTAGAGGCTTTCTAGGTCTTGGGGATTGTAATACAGGAGGACTTAGCAAGTACTCTTTGATTTTCTCGAAAGCTTTCTGGCAATCACCATTCCATTGCTTAGAAGCTCCCTTTTTTAATAACTTGAAGATTGGGCCACAGACGTCTGCTAGTTGAGCTATGAACCGGCTAATGTATTGTAGTCATCCAATGAAGCCTTTAATTTCTTTTTCTATTTTAGGTGTTGGCATCTCTAAAATAGT
Source organism: Reutealis trisperma (assembly GCA_947687605.1). Taxonomy (NCBI): domain Eukaryota; kingdom Viridiplantae; phylum Streptophyta; class Magnoliopsida; order Malpighiales; family Euphorbiaceae; genus Reutealis; species Reutealis trisperma. Next base: position 363,662 of record CANTUT010000327.1, on the reverse strand, counting down.
TTTCGATTTTGTTGGATCTACCTCTATTCCTCTTTTACTAACCATATACCCTAAAAATACTCTGGATAATGCCCCAAATATGCACTTGGTGGGATTCAACTTAAGATTATATTGATGAAGTCTGGAGAAAAATCGCCATAAGGCATATAGGTGATCCTCTGCTATTTCAGACTTGATTACCATGTCATCAACATACACCTCAACATCCTTATGTATCATGTCATAAAAGATTATGGTAGCCATCCTTTGGTAAGTCGCCCCTGCATTCTTCAATCTAAAAGGCATAATCTGGTAGTAGTACATACCCCACTCAGTCATAAAGGCAATCTTTTCTTTGTCAGGAGGATGGACCTGAATTTGGTTGTACCCTGCATATAGATCAGTCAAGGAGACTACTTCATATCCAGCCATGTGGTCAACCAATAAGTCAATATGAGGTAATGAGAAATCATCCATGGGGCAAGCTTTATTTGAATCCCAATAATCTACACACATCCTAACTTTTCCATCTTTCTTTGGTACTGGAACAATGTTTGCTAACCAAGAAGGATACGTGATTGGCTCAATGAACCCATTGCCTAATTGCTTGGTGACTTCTTCCTTGATCTTTAAAGATAACTCTGGCTTCAATCGTCACAACTTCTGTTTGATGGGCTTTACATGCTCATAAGTAGGAATTTTATGAATAGCTATAATTGGATCCAGTCCAATCATATCCTTGGGTTCCCAGGCAAAGCAATATAAGAAGTCTTGGATCATTTTACTCAAGCCGTCCCTGTTATGACATGATGATACAATGAATATGGTTTTTGGTTTTTCATTCGTGCCAAAACTTATTGATTCTTTGCCATTTTTTATTTCATTTAATATTTCATTCAAATTGGATTCAAGATAAGGAAAAGGAAAGGAAACAGGATGCATAGGATCATAAGAAGAAAAGTTGAGCTTTTTGTTATGAATAAAAGAGTCGTTGTCCATTATTACATCAAATTTAAAAGAAAGACCAAAAGGTTCGACTATCGACTCAAATGAAGAATCGGAACTACAAGACTCTGACTGGGTTTTAACTTGAATTCTGACTCGAACTCGGACTCTGGTTCAGACTTAGACTTGGACTCTGGCTCAGACTTTGACTTGGACTTGCCACCATCTCCTTTCTTCTCATAATACCAGTTGTCAGGTTGGGTTTGAGTTGTTTGGATGAATTTGGTTAGGTCAACCACTTCTTCATCTCTTATCATGCAAATTTGCTCAAAGAGAGCAGCCTCCATATTATCCTCCCAATCTTTTTCTAAGATGAGAACTGGTTCATAGTCTTCTAAGGAAAGCTTGACATCAAAGGAGAGTTCAAAACCAGGGATTACCCTCTTAGTAATGGGATAGACCCAAGGTTCTGGAAAACCACAGTATGGACAATTCTCACCCTCCTTCACAAAGTATCCATTAAGTGTCTTCAAATAAGGGCACATGGATCAATCATACGACTCACTTTTCTTAAGGGCTGCCATTTTCTCTTTAGCCCTTTTCTCTGCCTTAACCAGATCTTCTTTGGTAGGTTTGTAACCCAGACCAAATGGTGGGTTAGCCATAAGGTATTCTTTGAACTAGCTCACTCCTTGCTGCCTCTTTCCTAGTCCTAATCTAGGGAAATAATTCATTTTTCTCAACATATTAGCCACAGCAATATTTCCATAAGATCAAAATCAAAAGGCACAAGCTTTAGCTTTTTACCTCCCTCTTTTTCTATGAATTGTACTATCTCAAAAGCAAAACTTGATAATGGCAGAGTTGGTAACTCAGGCTATATCTCTAGAATTGGCACAGAACTTGGGACCTCACTTTTCCCATGCATATTCCCCCTTTACAGTGACAACAAAAGATCCATAAGGAAATTTTAGCTATTGATGGAGGGAAGAGGGGATAGCCTTAGCTTGATGTATCCAAGGTCATCTAAGGAGGAGAATAAAGCATACTAGTACATCAATAACTTAAAATGGAATAGGATAAGTGACAAGTCCAATGATGACATCCAAGGTAGCCATACCTAGGACCTCCCTCTTTGTGTTATCATATGCCCTTACAATCTAGTCAGAAGGTGTAAAGTTTGAAGCCACTAATCCCAAGTAACTTGCCACTTTTAATGGACAGACATTCAAAGCAAACCCATTGTCTATCAATACTATGGGAACTATTTTCCCTTGAGTAAGGACTATTATATATAAGGCATGGTTGTGATTTAGCTCCCCCTTAGGTAGGTCATGGTCATTGAAAGAGATAGAGGTAGCTTTATGGTGTTGGTGAGAGAAGCCACTAAAGACTCAGGGGTGATATTTATGGGAGCTTGGCATTGGTTCAACGCCTTGCAAAAAGTTTGGCGATGAGGGTACAATGATTGAATAAGGCTCCAAATAGATATGTTGGCTTGGGTCTTTTTTAGCTGCTTAAGGATAGGATCTTCATCAGGTTCAGTGCTTCCTTTTATCATTTCAGAAGGGGATGGGATAGGTTGGATGGGTGGCTAGTTATCATATTGGATAGGTGCTTGGTGGATCTTGCCACTCCTAGTTATAGCATCAATCTCTTCCACAAGATTACTCAAATCCAAAACACAATAATATTCAGAAGCTGACCGAATCAAAGAGATAGGATTAACTTTGAGATTATTAGTGGTAATAAGGTTAATTTGGTGGTTAGGGAGAGGATTGGTGGAAATGTTAAATCTTGGTTTGGGAGGTATGATGTCCCCACTATCTATAAGATCTTATATTTTATGCTTCAAATTCTGACACATTTTTGTTTTGTGGCCAGCCTTTTGGTGATACTCACAGTACTCATTAGGATTGTGAATTGCAGGAAATGGGTCAGGAAGAGCTCTTGGTTTCAAGGCTTGATTAACTTGGTTTCTAAAGCTTTCTTGTATACCATAACCAGAGGACCCATCAACTCAATAAAGGACCTTCTCTCCAACCTTAATGGCTGATGATGAGAAATGGCAGATATCTCCCCTTCCCTCTTATTATTTGAGGCCGTGACATTAGCTTGGTAGGGAGTACTCTTCTTGTATCTATTATGGGTGGTCTCATCCTTAATGTAGCCACTTTGGATCAAATCTTCTATTTTAGAGGCAGTGGCAATAAGGGCTTTGAAGCTTGTGAGGTATTGTGTGAGGAGATGATTATGGTATACTAGCAAAAGGTTCTTCACAATTATGTCAACCTGTTCTTGTTTAGTTGGTCGATTTACCATTTGGGCTATTTTTTCTCTCCACCTTGTAAGGAACGAGGAGAAAGATTCCTTTGGGTTTTGCTTGGTAGTGTCCAAATCTCTCCTTGTGATATCCACTTCAATGTTGTACTCATACTGCTTCACAAATGTATTGCAGATATCTTCCCAAGTCCTCTTTTTACTTATATCCAGGTCTAAAAACCATTTTATGGCAATTCCAGTGAGAGATTATTGAAACAATTAGGCAAGGAGCTTATTATCAACCCCCAAAGGAGTCATTGCCCCCACATACATCTTCAAGTGCGTCTTAGGGCATGTTGTCCCATTGAATCTATCCAGTATTGGCATTTTGAACTTTGGTGGAGTTCTGGCATTAGGAAAGAGGGCTAAGGAACTGACATCAATCATGTCATCATTTTTCTTAAAGTTTTTGAGGGTCTTTTCCATGACTTCAAAATTTTCCATTAAAGTTTTGGCATTCATATGGGAAGAAAATTCCTTTCCTTGAAAAAGATTCAAAGGAGAAGGAGTGGTAGAATAAGTGGCATTCGGTATTTGGGAAGTGACAAGTGATGGGGTAACATCTGGAATTGGGATAAAGGGTGAGATGATATTTAGGTGTGCATCAATTGTAGCCTTTCCTTTATCAGTTAAGTCAATAGAGACATTGGGGGAAAAGGAGATATTTGCAACAACTTAGGTCATGCTTGGAATGGTTTGGTTTGGTGTAGTATTTGGACCAAGGCCAGATCGACTCATCATAGCTTGAACTTCCTCCAAAATGGATTGTCTCTTCTCTTTAAACTAGGCTCGTTGGGCCTCCAAAATAGCTTGAAAATTCCTTTCTTGCTTTAAGAGATGATTTGTTAAGAATGAGTTCAATTGGGCCTCTTCCTCCGTATTAGTTGCATTCAATCCACTTTCTTCAAATCCACTTGTTCCCTCGGCCATCTTAGGTACCTTATGATAAGGAAAAAAGTAGACAAAATGAGTATAGGACTAAGGTAATACAGCAAGATGATAGACCTTTGGGCTAACATTGGCATTTTTAGGGATGGGTATTTTAGTGAACCATAGGTTTAGTGAGCTTTCCACTTGTCTCAAGGTTCTTGGATGATGAATGTGTGCATGAATGTATGTGTGCATGAATGAAAAGTCATTTCATGAATACAATAAGGCTTTTTTTATGGTATATATAACCTAAGGTCCAAGTTCTAAGTTCATTACATGAAAGGGATAAGGTAGCTTAGTTTGGGGTACTTGTCACACTAAAGCAATGATATAACTAATCACATGTGAATCAAAGAGCCTCGTGTGGGTCCAATAGTACGTGCATACTCATTACACCTTTGAAAAGATCAAAGGATTCATCGCAAGGTGGATGATTTCACTATCAGTGAATAGACACAAGGAGGGTTACCCACTTAATGTTACTCACTATCCATTATTTTCCTAGAATAAGGTTGAATGGCAAAGAGCCTATGCAAGTGATGCATTCAAAGTTACAATTATATTAAAAGGCCAAACTTTTTTAAACCAATTAGTAGTCCTCTTATTTTTTCCTTTTAAAAAAGAAAATTTTTTCGGAGACTAGGTTTCCAGTTTAACAAAACATGTTTGGCCAAGTAATATAAAAGTAACTTAAAATATATTTCATGAACAAGTAAAATGCATAAACAATTTATAATATGTATGATCATTGATTTCAATTATAAATACAAGTAATAATTCAAGGTAAGATTAATCATTACAAATAAAATCCTAAAACATAGGGGATACCTCCTCTAGCCCTTATGGGTACTAGGAAAGTCACACATTCCCCAAACTAATCCTAATAATAAAGTAAATGAATAAACACAAAAAAATAAGTGAAAAAGGTGATAGGGGGACAGTTGATTAATTTTAATTAGATTCGATGCCTGAACCAAGCATGCCTACATATCCCTTTGAATAGGAATCAGAACCCACGCAGTTCTTCCTTCTTGTGAAGAGGTTAGTTTAGCCTAGCCACTTTATCATGTTTTGATTGATTGATTAAAAGAGGGTTGAATTAATTAATTAACTTAATTGATTACCAAGTTGATTAACTAGCAACCTAGATGCATCAATTTAATTAACTAACTAAAATAGACAATAATCAAATAGAAAGGAAAAGAAGATTACCTTAAGCTTTTGCATCTTGGGGATGTAAGGCGGATGGAATGGACGACTGGATCACAATTCCACCTTTTCCACGCAAGAGACACGAGCCTTGAACCACCGGAACACAACTTTGCCTTCTCCACATGATGGACAGGAGCCTTGGGCAAGAGACTTGCCTCGAATAGGCCAGCAAAAAGCCTTAAACTAGTTGAGTAGGAATCAAGGAGAAACTACCCAATGTGCTTTGCAAAGCAAAGAGCAGAAGCAAAGCAATTTACTTGAAGTTATAGCTTTTTAAGCCTCTAAGTCTATGTGTCTTGAGAGCAGAGAGGCCACCTCTATATATAGGGGGAAGAATGAAGCATAAAGACTCAATTTTCCAACATGGGAGCAGAGACATACCGTCGGTGCCACATAGTCCTCTGTGGCACCGCAAAAGCCTTTGCGGCAGTGCCACAGAGAGCTTTGCCATAAAGCTATGCGGCAATGGGTCGTCTTTCACCTGTTTTGCCTGGCTTTGCCCATTCTTGCTCGTTTCTCATCCGTTTTCCATGATTTCAGTTGTGTTATACTTGTTAATGAGTCCTAGATGATTTGATGATGATTAATGATGCTTGATTGATTCTTTTCCTGACTGAATGGTCTATAATTCTGAGAGGTGCAGAATTAAGGGTTCACAATGATTTAAACTAATATTTTTCATGTAAACATAAAAAAAAATGAATTTAGAAAGCAATGTCACACAAACTGCCCTCATTGGGTGCAGTCCAAATCATTAATAAATTTTCTTTTGTGCCAAATTTTGTTGTTTCAATGCAAAATAATAATAATAAAAAAAGAATGAAAAGAAAAAAGAAAATAATGATGTTTTATTCAAAATTGGATTTAAGATGAAAGTAAGAGTCTTATTCACTAAAACAAGAAATGAAAAATTCCACCTAAAGCCCTAAATAATAGATCTCCTAATCGTCAGTAGTCCTCTCCACAGAAGTGTCATTTTCTATCTCTTTGAGTAAGGTCACCCTCCTTATCTTCTCTGATGGCCAAGATGTAGCAATCTACCATAAAGTGTAAGCCTCTATCTTATCAAAATAATGAGATGGAAGAACAACATGAAAACCATAGGCCCATCCATTGGTAATAGCCCTAGCCATAGTAGGAGTGATGAAAGTAGATTTAAAGATAGCTTCGTCCGGGGGCACCCCTTATGCATGACCTATCTGGCACACCACCCTCATTCCTTAGTAGAATGTCACCATATGCAAACCTAGCAAATAAACCATCCTAATCATACATAATCATACATAAAGTCAGCATAACATCTGCATAACAGGTGAAAAGCTAATGCCGGCCTCGCTTATGTCTCCTCCTTCGATCTGTATCATCTCCCTCATCATGACCACTCAGAGTGAGAGTCACAGACAGTGTTGTCCTCAAGCGATGAACCGTCTCATAGTTATGGCCAACCCAATCCTTAGGAATCTACATAAAGAAAAGATAAGTAAGAAATTGCATTAAGTGACAAAGAGCAAGCTTAGAAAAAGGGGCAAAAGCACATACCTCCCCTACATGATCTATAAATGGGATAAAATCAACAAGGAGGTCATGAGGGATCTCATATCGAGCCAAGCCATGATTAGTAGAAACATAATTCAAATCCTCTCTTGCCCATACGTAGGTAGGAAAACTCACCGGCTCACTTGTTCCAGCCCTATCAGAAGGGGCATCTGTAGCAAACCTCGGACCACCACTCCTCCTAGTGGTAGAAGTATGAACTGATCCTGTGGTAGAAGATCTATAACTAGAATGGGCCTATCCTAGAAGAAATGGGACGCAAGGTAGTAGGCAATGCATGCAAAAGCTCATATAATCACCGTTAAGATCCAAGAAAGGCTCGACTAGAAGACTTGCTACTAATGAATCCTGATCAGGGATGCATGATTCATATCGCATCTTAACAAAAGGATCAGCTGGGATAATCCTCTTTCCTGTAATCTAGCCATGAACTCTTTCACCAAGGTAAAACATGGAATCAGTGCAGAAGCGCAAAAGGATGCAGCGAGAAGACAAAGCCACACCAGGCTCATGATATAGAGTGATGAGGTGAAGCCTATCAGCAAAAGGTAACCATCAGACCTGTGGAAAAAAAAAAGAATAGCGGAGAAAAATAGAATGTCAGAATGAGTGATAAAGATGATGAGCCAGACATGTATGCATACCTGTGATGATACTAAATGAGAGAAGAAATCTTAAATATGGTGAAAATCGTATCTCTCCTGATGATGGAGATTCTGAGTCTACCAAAGATAGCTGCTCCGGATATGATTCACTGTACGATCCCTCAAAGTAGGAGCAAGAAAAAGGAAGTGTTCATAGGTCCAATACTGTATAAAGGAAAATAACCATAATACACAGGGATAGTGGGTATAAGACAGAAGTAGAAAGATAGAGGCATACCTCCCAGATGATATGAGTCCCTCCTAAAGCAGCGAATACACCTCGAGATAGATTAGACATCTCTCGGTACATCATGCACAAAGCTGTATCTCCCCAGTCAAATTCTTCGATAACAGATAAGTCCTCTAGTGAGTGCAGAATGTTCAGATCAATGGTATCCCTCTTTGTATGGTAGAATGAGCAGCCTAATATCATCAGAATCAGCAAGCGGGCAGCCTGCTCTTTCGAAATGACTCCCACATCATATGTATAAATGTCAATTGGTCCTTGAAGCCAAGAACAGGGGACATGCGGATCGCCTTGGGGAGGGTCAATGCCTAATAAGTAAACCATAGCCTCTGATGAGATAGAAGTCCAAGTAGGATAAAGCTCTAAGGCTCGAGGTTGCAATGGCAGACCAGCTAACATCGTCAAGTCTAAAGGGGTCACAGTCATCTCCCCACATGGAAAGTGAAAAGTATCTATGGTATCCCACCACTTCTCTTCCAATGCTCGCAACAAAGGAATATTACCCTCTCTGGTATAATCTAGGGACAGAAATCCTAACAATCTAGATGGCTCAATCAACCCTCGAACTTGGGGATGAGTCTCCAGGTAAGTAGAGACGGCAGATAAATTTGATCTACCGCCTCTCAATCTAATGGTGGTAATCTTTGTAAAAAAAAAAACCTTTTATTTGACATGCATATATTTTCTATGAACTAACATTGCAACAGGAAAGAAGGGCAAAGTGGTAAATACCTCCATGACATTAGTACAAGACACATGGTGCTCCGGTTCCTGCAGCAAGTCTGCCAGGTTGGGATCATGCCTTGGCACTTGGTAGCTCGCGGTATGGTGACTACTAGAGGGGGAAGCCATTTTAGAGAGAAGTCAGAGAGAATGGTTTTTTAGAGAGAGAAGCAAAACTTGACAAATGAGAAAAGTTGCAAAAAGTGAAAGGTGGCACGCCTTTAATAGTACCTTCTGCATAGTAGCTTTTTCACGTGAGAATGCAATAATGAACCCATTTTAAGTCAGAATTTAGAACAGCAAGCTTTTATATGATCACAATAGTCTCCTCGAAGCATTTGACCACTGTTACTCAAGATTCAAAATACAAAGGATTTCTATAATTACAAATAAATATTTTGCTTCTACCATATAGGGCTGATAAATTACCAATCCTACTAGACAGGATGATCGTACCTACCAGAAAGGACCAATACTTTGCTATTCCTACTAGACAGGAATATTAATCTCAGATCCTACCAGACAATATTGTCATTATCTTTCCTACCAGACAAGAACTGCCATTTTCTTCTTGATGCTTTCAAATATACCAGGGGCATCCACTTCGCTTTCAAATATACCGGGGCATCCACTTCACTTCCAAATATACCAGGGGCATCCACTTCGCTTCCAAATATACCAGGGGCATCCACTTCGCTTCCAAATATATTGGGGGCATCTACTTTGCTTCCAAATATACCAGGGGCAACCTCTTTGCTTCCAAATATACCTAGGGCATCCACTTCACTTCCAAATATATCGAGGGCATCCTCTTTGCTTTCAAATATATCAGGGGCATTTACTTCATTCTAAAGTTTACACTCATCAGAACTGCCTACTAGACAGAGCAATCCTAATAAGGGGAGCAACTGTGAACCCTTAGTTATGCACCTCTCAAAATTACAAACCATTTAGTCAGGAAAAGAATCAATTAAGGCTCATTAATCATCATCGAATCATCTGGGACTTAGTAACGAGTATAACACAATTGAAATCATGGAAAACAGATAAAAAATGAGCAAGAACGAGCGAAAACAAGCAGATTGGGTGAAAGACGGCTCGTTGCCGCATAGCTCTGCGGCATTGCCTCATAGCCTATTGCAGTGCCAAAGGATAATTAGTCCAAAACTACTATTGTTTATTCAATAATAAGAAAGTACTTTGTGACTGTTGCCTTATCTAATATTATTTTTAGAACTATACTATTATTTATCTTTCATTCAATAAGCTAAATTATTATTGTTGTTTTGTTACATGTTATTGCCTTCTTCAATGCAATTGTTCTAAGTGATTGCCATTAGCTCTAGCTATGGTATCCATAAACCCTTTATACAAAAATCCTCGTGCCGATGTGGGAAATCATCAAAACCTGTGTATATGATCTTAACCCAATGAATAGGAGTAGTGTATCCACCTCAACTAGAAGGGGCAGTTCTAGATGTGGAGCCTAATTAGCTTCACACTTCTTATGTGATAAGAGTTGGAATTTGGCATGATGCCACCTTTGCTTAATGTGTTTGAATGAATATGGCAACAACCGCCACTCTATGTGTTAAGACTTATAAGTGAGTTTTTTGCAAACCTTGCTAAATTGCAAACAATGAACTATGAACTGTGAATCATGAATTATGAGTTGTGAGTTATAAGCCCTTTCTAAGGGATATTTGTTATTGTATAAGCCATATTGTTTACTCATTGAGATCATTTATCTCACCCCTTTTCTTTTGTGGTTTCTAGGTGAGCATTATGAAGAGGCAAGGTGATAACTCAAGCAATCTACTCCACTTAGGGGACTTCCTTATCTAAGTTTATTATCGTACTGTGTTATGAATAGTCACTTTTAGATGCTCTGGGAGTTCTTGTTTAGAAGTTTTATTTTTGGAACATTATGCTTTGATGATTTATTTGGAGTCTTCTATGGATTGTATTTAAATTATTTTTAAACTATTATTTTGGAAATTAAGGTTTTCTTTTATTAATGGTTAAACTAAGTTAATGTATAAAATTTTGGTACAATCCTAGGCAATGTTTCTATGTGCATGGGTAGGTACTATCGACGTGGGTGACTTTATGTCTCTCCATTTTCTAAGACCGTCATATCTCCAAAATTGGAATCTGACATTACACACCGATGCTATTCACATAAAGGTATATGGCATGTTATGAACCTAACTAGTGATATGTGGAGGTAAGTGATCTCCAAGAAAGAATTAATTAACTTGGATAAATAAGGAGGGAATCCTATGACATCTAGTTGTTCTTGATATGTAAGTTCTTGGCCAAGGCAGATGAGATTCATTAGAAAAGAGTTTCTAGTAAGAATCAAGTTTATCAAGAACTAGAACAGAGATGAAATCATAGGATTGAAGCATATAGGGTTTCACTAATCCATGACCCTGGCTAAGATTGAGAATCTCAAATGGAGGGATTCGAGTGCATGATAATTATGAAAAAAGGTCCATGTAATGTTCATGTATATGTTCACTGACATTCATTTCTAATTAGGTAGTCATGATATGTTATGCTAGGCATCCCTCACGACTTATAGGACTAAGTATGAAATGAGGATTTCACATTAGGTGAGAAAATGAGTTTTCTCTATCCCATTGCTAATTAGAACATGAACTAATAAGTCACACACCATAAAGCATTCATAATAAAAAATACAGAATTATATTAATAATTAATTAAAATGTTTAATTAATTCATTAATGATAATTGAATTAAGCTTGTAATTAGATTTACAAAAATCCTAGCATGTCTTGAAGTTTAATTCGCAAAGGGTTTATTTCAATATGTGATACAAATAGTGAGGACTAAATTGAAATAGTTTTGGACTAAATTTAATTAGGTTTGGACATTTGATGGGAGCCCACACCATATTTGTCACATTCCAATTTTAGAGATATGACGGTCTTAGAACATGGGGAGTCATAAGGTCAACCACGCCCATAGAACCTATTCATACATATAATAATATTACCTATGATCATACCAAACCTCATGCATTAACTTAATTAGACCATTTACAAGAAAAACCTTAAGTTGCAGAAGAATAGTAAAATATACTTTAAACACAATCCTTAAGGAAACAACATTTAAGACTCCAAATAATTTATCAAAAGAATAATATTCCAAAAATAAAACTCCCCAAATAAGAACAACTTGGAGTGTCTAAAGACCTATCATAACGTAGCATAGAAATAAACTTTAACAAGGGAATTTCCCAAACAGAGTAGTTTGCTTGAGCGATCATCTCGCCTCCTCATAATGCTCACCTGAAACCACACTAAGGAAAAGGGGTGAGATAGATGATCTCAATGAGTAAACAATAAAACATGTAAAATAACACATATCCCTTTTTAAAGGTTCAAAGTTCATAAATCATTGTTTGCAAATGAGCAAGGTTCATAGAAATCAACTTGTAACTTGTAAACTTGTAAAGAGTGACGGCTATTGCCTTATTCACCCAAGGGAGAGGTAGCATCATACCAAATTCCAACTCCTAACTTGTAACTTGTAAAGAGTCGTGAAACTTATCAAGCTCCATGGCTAGAACTGCCCCTTATAACTGAGGTGGATACACTACCCCTATCCAACGGGTTAAGACCATGTGCATAGGTACCGATGATTACTCGCATCGGCACAAGGATTTCTTCATAAAGGGTTCATAGATACCATAGCTAGAGCTAATGGCAATCACTTGTTACAATAGTATTAGAGAATGCAATCACATATAACATAATAGCAATAGCAGTTTATCTTATTGAATAAAAGATTGTGGTTCTAGAAGGAAAGTAAGGTAAGGCAACAATTCACAAAGGTCCTTTATTATCATTGAATAATCAAAAAAAAATTATTTTGGACTAATTGTCCTTTGGCAACCTAAGCTTAATAAAGAAACCATATAGTCATAATTGAAAATAGAAAGGAACTTGGGTTTTAAGATTCTCAAAGGTTCACATATCTTAATAACTTGTACTAGTAACATGAATATAATGTTTACTCACCTTAAGGGATACTATTGTATTATATAGGAAAAAAAACTTACTTAAAATCCTTGTAAACACCTTATTAGAATTAAGTACTTGGTTTATATCAAGTGTCCTTCCAAAAGGCACTTCAAGTTCAACAATTGTACAAGTCATTTCCTGAAGAATAAAGGAGTCTTCATTCATCAATCTTTCTTCCTTTCTTCTATCTTTATTTTACTATTCAATAATGAATGCTTGCATTATTTCTATGTCATATTTTACCATGTACTTAGTCTAATAGGTTGTTAGAATTGCAATGATGAATTAATTTTATGAACTACATTCTTAATATGCATGAATGATTTAGTTTCAATTGAGTGCTTAATTATATTGTGTATGCATGATCACCATATATAACTTGTTAATCAATTTATTCACAACGAGAGTTGGGATAACTTGGTGGAAATGCAATTGAAGTTACTCAAAGGATAGGAAAGTACTTGGAGACAAGAAATCCACTTTGAGGGATTAAAGAATTGGCATGGAACTTAATGGTTTTTGTTTATCTCTACAATGTCATGAGAGTGCTTGTAGACTCTAAATGAAAATACCCTTAATTGACAACGAGAGTTGCTTTTAAGGACTAATGGTCATATTCTTCAATCATTGCATGTGTTTATATGTTGTTAAACATTTATAGTTCAAAATTAATTCTGAATTGTAATTCTATTTTTGTTATTAATTAAAGTAATAATAAAACTTTAGTATTTTAGATTAGATAGAATAAATTAATATCTTTTGTTTGTTGTTTGCCTATCCATCCTAGTAATTACCCAGTTAATATAAAATTGCTCTAAATTCCCTAGAGTTCGACACCCTATTCACTCTGTACTTAGTCTTAGAGACTAGGGTATTAAATTTGACCCACATCAAATTTTGGCACCGTTGTTGGGGAATTTGATCAGAATTTTTATTTACTTAGGATAGTGAAAAGTTGTTTTAGGTTTTTTATTTTGTTTTCCAAAATTGTCATCACAAAAAAAAAAGTGTAAATTTTGCTTCTGTGTTGAGTCATGCCAATCTGTGCCGACTCGTTACAGAAGCTATTTGTGCTAAGTCGCACCTCTGGTGCTGACTCGTCACAGTACACAGACCAAATTCCAAATTTCTTTCAATTTTTATTTTCATTTATTTTTTCTTTCTATTCTTACATTATTTACTTCTTAATTTCAATTTTATTTTGGTCAAATTTATCTTCTTCTACACATCTTTTCAAATTCTAAATCAATGAAAAGTTATAACTCTTCTCAAAATGAACACAACTCTTCCTAAAGGTCATGACCTTTCACATCTTTCTTACACCCTAACCTACACAACTACCTAATTCCATCCCTTTTTCAGAAATTTTCACACTCCCAATTCCTATACACAGGTCCTTTAAACATCCCCTTCATCTATTTTAACTTTCTTCCATTTATTTCCATTTCCCTAAGCATCATCTTTTTCTTAATGTGATAAAAACATATTTCTCTCCTATTTCTTGCATTTTTTTCATTTTATTATAGGTAGGACAAAGGGCTCTTCATCTTTAAGGACACAAGAAGAACATACAATGGAGGATTTGGCAACCATTTATGGGGCAAATTTCCCCATCCTCTCACATGAAAAAAGGTGCTAAATTCTCAACTCTAAAGATTAGAGATATCATTTCCTTAGGTATGGTGGCTCATCAAGTGGAGAGGTTAGCATTTTGGTGCAACTATTGGAAACCAAAGGCACCAAAGGGCAATGCAATGCCAATTGGAGAATATAGAGACTTGGAACCGTCAAATAAACCGGAGGCAATATAAAATGGAATATAAGATGGAACAATACTTTGAGAAATTCGGCCACATCATTAAGTCTCCACTGCCATCTCCTCCATCACAATGAATATGAGGGAGTTTCTTTTATCCTTTCCTCTGCTTTATTTTCTTTGGGTTTCATATTAAGGGCAATGTGAAGTTTAAGTATGGGGGAGGGATAAAAGTAGGATTTTAATTATTATTGCTTTGTTTCATGTGTTTGTTTGTTTATTTTGCATATTTGTTTTCTTAGTTTAGTCTTTGCCTTTTGCATCAAAATTTCCAAAATTTTAACTTTCAAACTTAACTTTTCTCCACATTCTTTAGTAGTATCTTACTTAGAGTCATTTTAAGTTTTGTTAAGGAGTTACTTTATAATAATTTAATGAATAATTTTATGCCCAATTGGTAAAATTTTTAAGTCTTTGTAGCATTTGTTTTGAGTTTGTCTTTTTATCTCACTTTTATTATTTTCAAAGTTTAAAAGTTATCTAGTCAACTTCCTAACTATGCTTAAATGATAAAATTGTAAGGATTTAAGTTTTAGTTTTTAGGGATTTAAGTTGCCTAAAGAAAACTATAGCCATAATACGAGTAATGCATCTAGTCAATAATGGATGAGGACACACATAAAAATTAAAAAAGAAAAAAAAAGAGTATGAACAATCTTTACTAGTGAATATATGTATGTTGAGTAAGTTGTGTGTAAATGAGTATGCTCCTTAGTTGCATTCAATTCAAAAAACATACATGGTAATACTAGTATAAAAAAAAAGAGAAAAAGAGAAAAAGAAAAAAGAAGTAAAGTAAAAATAAAAAGAAAAGTGTCCAAAAATGCCATGAGACTAGATATATTTGTGCATAACTTATTTCCTAAAGACTATTTATATCTTTAGAATTCTTGACTTAATGAATGGATGTCTTGATTAGAAAAGTATGGTTAGGACTTTGACTTTATAATTATGACTTTGTTCTTGATAGGAATGAGATAATTAGACAAACTTAGGGCTTATACTATAAGACTTGTCACCTTTACCATTGTTGGGCATTTAAAATTGTTTCATTAATACATTAGTACTATACTCCTTGCATGACTCAAAGTTAACTTAGTAAGATTGCTACATTTATTTTGGAAAAGTTAAGCACATTGTTTTTCTCTTTTATCTTTTCTTCTTGCTTGAGGGCAAGCAAGGTCTAAGTATAGGGGAATTTGATATGATGCAAATATGTATACCTAAACTAATCAATTAATAGTTAATTTTGTGTTTGAATGCATAAATTTTATCTTTAAAGTGGTGCTTTTAATCTTGTTTTTAAGTGTTCTTTAAGTAATCTAGGTAACTCTCAAAGGATCAAGGGTTCTATGCTTGAAAAGGAAGAAGTTTTGCAAGGATTAGCCAAGATAAGGCTGTGCCGACTCGTCCTAGGCTATCATGAGTCGTGACAATAGCCTTTTATGCTGACTAGTGACAAAGTGTGCTGACTAGTGACAGCAGCTTGTGGTGCCGAGTCATCCTCCCCCTGTGCTGAGTAGTTACTACACCCTTTCAAGGCACCCTTTCATTTTTCACACCTTTTTCAAAGGGACACTTCTTGGGACACCTTAGGGCTTATAAATATTTAGATTTGGCTTCATTTTAGGGGATACTATTGTATTACATAGAAAAAAAAACTTACTTAAAATCCTTGTAAACACCTTATTAGAATTAAGTACTTGGTTTATATCAAGTGTCCTTCCAAAAGGCACTTCAAGTTCAACAATTGTGCAAGTCATTTCCTGAAGAATAAAGGAGTCTTCATTCATCAATCTTTCTTCCTTTCTTCTATCTTTATTTTACTATTCAATAATGAATGCTTGCATTATTTCTATGTCATATTTTACCATGTACTTAGTCTAATAGGTTGTTAGAATTGCAATGATGAATTAATTTTATGAACTACATTCTTAATATGCATGAATGATTTAGTTTCAATTGAGTGCTTAATTATGTTGTGTATGCTTGATCACCATATATAACTTGTTAATCAATTTATTCACAACGAGAGTTGGGATAACTTGGTGGAAATGCAATTGAAATTACTTAAAGGATAGGAAAGTACCTAGAGACTAGAAATCCACTTTGAGAGGTTAAAGAATTAGCATGGAACTTAATGGTTTTTGTTTATCTCTATAATGTCATGAGAGTGCTTGTAGACTCTAAATGAAAATACCCTTAATTGACAATGAGAGTTACTTTTAAGGACTAATGGTCATATTCTCCAATCATTGCATGTGTTTATATGTTGTTAATATTTATAGTTCAAAATTAATTCTGAATTGTAATTCTATTATTCATTATTATTGTTATTAATTAAAGTAATAATAAAACTTTAGTATTTTAGATTAGATAGAATTAATCAATATCTTTTGTTTGTTGTTTGCCTATCCATCTTAGTAATTACTCGATTAATATTAAATTGCTCCAAATTCCCTAGATTTCGACACTCTACTCACTTTATACTTAGTCTTAGAGATTAGGGTATTAAATTTGACCCACATCAGCACACTTAGCCTTCATAGGCTCACATGAAATCACATTATAACTCATACTATGAATTTTCTAAAGTCAAACACAATATATCATGATCTTAATATAAATTCAATTTAACATTCAACTTAGTTCACTTAACACTTTCCATATATATCAACTTAACAAGTAACTTTAGAAGTGTTATGCTTATCTCTTTTGACCAAATTACACCATCTATCTGATAGCCAATTTTAGGTCATTAATCCATAATTAACACATCATAAGGCCTAATTCACATGTTACTTAATTATATACACATATTAATTGCAACATAGTAATAGGGTTAAGAAACCCTAGGTAGGCCGAATTGTCTTTAGGCTTTGTCTAGAGTTATTCCTTCAACCAACATGCAATTAAATAATTTATCATTCATGTATACATGTCAATAATCATTAAAATATATCATACAAAAATTATAGATATTGGGATTAAAATCCCAATGTAGGCCGAATATCATATAATCATGGAAACTATGGATTTTCTTGCTTTTCACACTTTTCGCTCTATATCTCTACTAATGTTAACATATATAATAACACCTTACTCACTACTTTCATTCATTATTTATCACATTAGTCCTGTAAGAGTCTAACAGATAA
Organism: Reutealis trisperma; assembly: GCA_947687605.1. Classification (NCBI taxonomy): domain Eukaryota; kingdom Viridiplantae; phylum Streptophyta; class Magnoliopsida; order Malpighiales; family Euphorbiaceae; genus Reutealis; species Reutealis trisperma. Next base: position 346,080 of record CANTUT010000327.1, on the reverse strand, counting down.
TTCTAAATTATTAACTCTAATTGATATTCGATAATTCTTTTTCGATATTAATAATTATTACTTAATTCATTATATCCTTAATAAATATTTTCGTGTTTAATACCTTGCTAACATTACGATTTCTATACTCCCATCATTCATTAATTAAACATATTTAAACTTAACAAACATTCCTATATATATCATATCCTAATCGAACTTGCATTATATAAATCTATAATCCAAAATAAACTTCTTAAATTACTGTTTCAGACTTACTCCCTTTCTAAAAAATATATACATCATTATCATGATTTAACTACTTAATGCCTTGTAATTTTTATACATTTAGCTCGTGATATCATCTCATTTTAGGTTTTCCATTTACATCTCACAATACTTCACATTTCTAATCATTTAACTTATCTATATTAAAAGAATAAACCTTCTAATACCATTGCTATTCAATGAAATCTTTATACAATTCTTACATCTTTCCAAATCTATACCATTCTAGGTTATCTCAATAAAAATTCTTCTCGTACTAATGATCATTTTTCTAGTAACCTCAATTAAACATTATTGTATCTAACACCTTTAAATATGTCTCATCCAGAGGACACAAATCCCTTTCAGGTATATTCAAAACTTTTTAAATTTTCAAAACTGCGTAGCATCATACTTATCCTTTTATCATCATTATAAGTCTGAGAATACTTATCCTTTTATGTCTCCCCTTCTTAGAAGAAATTCATTCTTGAATTTCAATGCTTACTCCCATGTTCTCGAAAATTGGGGATGCTTCTACCGTATCCCTTCCTCAGCTTCCTAAGTATACTCATTCATTCCATGATTAAGCTAGTGGACCTTAATCATAAGTATCTCTTTGATACATAAATCTCTTTGATACATAAATCATTGTGAAATAAATGATTTACATGAAGTGTATTTGCATAAAAGAATTTATTTTAAATAAAATGAATTTTCATGCATAAGATAATTTTTAAGCATAAAATAATTTTATGAGTATTTTTAAAATATTTTAAAATAAAATTTTTTAGGGAAAATGTTACAAAAATAATAAGAAAAATATTCTTTTTATTTTTGATTTTACTCAGCCTGAAATTTAAATAAAAAGCCCAAATACCCAGAAGCCCACTACACTAAAATCTTCCTAACCTAGTTCATTAAGGGTATTAGTGGAAATTTCACCCAAACCCTAATATATATTCTAAAATTCAGCTAGACCAAAGTTCCAGCAACTGTCACTTTATTCTTTCTGTATCTTGGCAGAAAAATCCTCTCAAAATATTTCTCTCTACTGAAATTAAGAAAACACCTTTCCGTTTCGCGATTTTTTGACCGTAATCGTAAGTTTTTCTTCTCTTTCAATTTCTAAACTGATTTTTACAAAATAAATTATGGGAAAATTATTTTGAACTGGTTGACTACTCATTTTTATAGATTTAATTCTGTTTGGGAGAGTTTGTAGGAGAGAAAATCTATTTTCTATCGAAAACACAATTCTTTCCGCAAGATTTCTCCAAAGGTGAATTCTATAACTTATAATCACAATTTTTATGGATAAACATCACAAGGGGAGACAATTAGTGTATTATTATTTTATAAACTTATTTTTTATTTGTTTTGATGGAAAATATTGGATTGAATAATATTTCTACATATTTCTGTGATGACCGGAAAGTTACAAAAAACAAAGAAGTTCAAGGTTTTTGTGTTAGAACTTGAAAGTTGGAAAATTCTATTATTGAATTGATATATGGCTGCCAATTTGTGTGAGGAAGTACTCTAATATGATATTTGTTTTGTTTAGATAAAAAATAATGATTTAAATCATCTATCTGTTTATTGCTGTAATGAACAAAAAGCGCGGAAAGTGCGAAAACGCATGATTTTTCACCCAAGCATTTAAACTTGGAAATTTTTTTGTATAAATCCTATCTATGGATGCCAAATCATGTATGGATGTGTTCTAAACTGATATTTGCTATGATTGAATAAAAAATAAAGGTTTAAACAACCTGTTTACATATTTCTAAAATGACCGAAAAATACCAAAAACAAGAAAACTCATGGTTTTGTGCTCTATAATTCAAAAGTTTAATTTTTATGTATAAACAACACCAAGTGTGGCCAATTCATATGGATTAAAATTCTAAAATGATTTTTGTTGCATTTACATAAAAAATCTTAGCTCAAACCATGTTTTTACATATTTCTAAAATAGACGAAAAGTGCGAAAAGAAGAAGAATTTAGTTTTTACTTTAGTGATGCATTCAGCCTATATAAATATTTTTGTCCCAATGTTTATAAATTTTATGTGATATGTTTTGATGATTATTGATATATATGTATGAATAATAAATGATAAAATTGCATGTTAGTTGAAGGTATGATCCTAGATTAGCTTAGATGCATTTTGGTATACTTAAGGTATCTTAACTTATTTTGTGTTTAGAATGCAAACATGGTTGAGAAATATGGAACTAGATGTTATGATGACTTGATAATAAATACATGGCTTTGAGTTGATGAAGTGACAATTGAATAAAAAGGATCATAAGAGTTAAGCATGACACTTGAAAGGTTAATTGTTAAGTTGACATGTATGGAAGTGTAAAGTGTATTAAGATGATTGTTAAAGTGAAATGATATTGAGGTAATAATATTGTGATGACCTTAGAAAGGTATTGACATGATTGTAATGTGTTCTCATGTGAGCCTATAAGGCCTAAGTGTGCAAGACTCTTAAAGTCAATGTGTTATGTGCAAGTGACGAGTACGCCTATGTGTGGACTCTAAGTGTATGTGTATGCTATATGTGCATGGGGTAGTTATGGGATAAGAGCATCATGAGTTAATAAATACTAAGTATTAAATCAAATATTGTGTTAGAGTTTGAGGAGCTTTAGAAGTGCAAAAGGACTATGTATACTAGGAGCAAAGGAGTCCCAAGGTGAGTAAACACTATGTTCATGCTATAAGTGTGAGTAAACATCATATTCATTCTACAAGTGCAAGTAGCATTTTGTTATGTTACAAATATGTGATACCATGTTATGTGGGCCTTTGTGATTGTTGAAACCTAAGTTCTTTCCATTCTAAATATTATTATATGATTTCTTTGTCAAGCTTGGGTTGCGAAAGGACATTTGGTCTAAAACTAGTTTGATTATCCAATAAGAACTTCTTATGATTAACACCTTAACTTATATTCTTTTTGGAACTACACTATTATTGTATCTTTTGTTCTAAAGTTAAGCCACTATTGTTATTGGAATACATGTTATTGTTGCCTTATGTGATATTGTTAATTGTGATTACCATTAGCTCTAGCTATGGTACCTTTAACCCTTTATGCAGAATCCTCGTGCTGATGCGGGTAATCATCAAAACCTGTGCACACAGTCTTAACCCGATGGATAGGGGTAGAGTATCCACCTCAGCTAGAAAGGGGTGGTTCTAATCGTGGAGCCTAGTCAGCTTCATGCCTTATAAGTGATAGGAGTTGGAATTTGATATAAGGCCACCTCTCCTTTATAAGTTCGAGTGATAGAACAACAGCCTTCACTCTTTATAAGTTATAAGTGTGATTTCTGCAAACTTGCCAAATTGAACCCTTACTAAATTGCAACCTAATTCATGAATTATAAATCATGAACTATGTGTATAAGTTATGTGTTTCCTTTTTAAAGGAATATGTGATATGTATGTGCCTTATTGTTTACTCATTGAGATCATTTATCTCACCCCTTTTTTCCTTGTGTGGTTCCAGGTGAGCAAATGTGAGGAGGCAAGGTGATGGCTCAAGCATTCTACTTTGCTTGGGGATTTCCTCATCCAAGTTATCAATAATACTATTTTATGAAGTCTTGTCATTAAATGCTCCGGGAATGTTGATTGATACTTATTGATATATATTATTTTCCTCATGAATTTTATATGTAATGATTTATTTTAGACTTCCGCAATTTAAGGTATTCATCTAAATGTTTTAACAAGTTATTGTAAGAGGTTTGGTAAGATCCTAGGCATGATTTGTTTATATGTAAGTGGGTTCTACGGGCGTGGGTGACCTTATCATAACGATTGGGATGTGACAATAGCATCTATCAAGGTATGTATCATGTATCATAATGATGTACCATATAACTTATAACATCATGAATTTCTCTATCACATATAAGTCAGTCATGTCATAGGTAATAAAAGAAATCAATGCATACTAAATCTTTAAGCATTCAATTAATATCATTCACATCACAGGGGTCTTTTTTTTTCTAGTGGATCATAGGCACAACCTTCATGAACATCCCTCTCCATGTCCTCATACATGCCACACATGGTGCTCTAGGTCACGGTCTTCTAGTAGGGGTAATCTTCTTGGTCATCTGAAGAGAAAATCATAAGTCACACAATAATAACAATGATTACTAAAACCTACTAGGATTTTGCAGAACTATGCTAGCGATAGACTGCAAATGACATGATAGGAAAATTCCTATGCTCCAAGATTATACTTATTTAACCCAATAAATAGACAAGTCTAATTAGACTTTTAAAAACTACAGCTCTGATACCACCTTTTGTCACATCCCAATTTTGGAGACATGACGGTCCTAGAATATGGGGAGATATAAGGTCACCCACGTCCATAGAATCCACTTATACTTATACAAATACTGCCTAGGATCATATCAAAAACCTCTTACATTAACTTAAATAAACCCTTTTTTTTTTTTTGAAAACCTTAAGTTGCAGAAGCATAATTAAAATATACTTTAAACATAATCCATAAGGAAATAATATTTAGAATTTGATTAAAACCTCGAAGGATAACATTTCAAAATAAATATTCAAAAATGAATATTCCTAGAGCATCTAAGGATAACTCTTCATGACATATTAAACTATTTTTCTTGGACAAGGAATTCCCCAAGTGAAGTAGGATGCTTGAGCCATCACCTTGCCTCCTCGTAATGCTTACCTGGAACCACACAAGGAAAAAGGGTGAGATAGATGTTCTCAATGAGTAAACAATAAGGGTTGTATAATAACATATATCCTTTAGAAAAAGCTCATAGCGTATAACTTATAGTTCATGATTCATAGTTTACAATTTAGAAAGGTTCGCAAAAATCACACTTATAACACATAGAGTGAAGGTTACTGCCATAATCACTCGAACACATAGAGTGAAGGCTATCGCCATAATCACTCAAACACATAACACATAGAGTGAAGGCTATTGCCATAATCACTCGAACACATAGTTGATAATTACTGACATCGGTACAAGGATCACATAGCCAATGATTACTCACATCGGTACGAGTATTTCAGCTTAAAAAAAGGGTTAAAGGTACCATAGCAAGAGCTAATGATAATCATATATAACAATAACATTTAAGCCATCAATAACATGTATCCCAATAGCAATAGTAGTCTATTATTTTGAACAAAAGATATAAGAATAGTGTAGTTCCAGAAAGAATATAAGTTAGGGTGATAATTATGAGAAATTCTCATTGGAAAAACAAAATAGTTTTGGACCAAATGTCCTTTAGCAACCAAAGTTTTATAAAGAAATCACTCAATTAAATTTTTGGATAAAAGGAACTTGGGTTTCAAAGATCGCAAAGGCTTACATAATAATATATCATATTCTTATAACACAACATAATGTTGTTCACACTTATAACATGAACATGGCGTTTACTCACACTTGTAGAATGAATACGATGTTTACTCACCTTAGGATTCCTTTGCTCCTAGTATACATAGTCTTTTTGCACTTCAAAAGCTCCTTAAATTCTAACATAATATTTAGTTTAATACTTAGTATTTATTTACTCATGATGCTCCTATCCCATAACTACCCCATGCACATATAGCATAGACATACACTTAGAGTCCACATATAGGTGTACTCATCACTTGCACGTAACACATTGAATTTAAAAGTCTTGCATACTTACGTCTTATAGGCTCACATGAAAACACATCACAATCGTGTTAATACCTTTCTAAGGTCATGACAATATTATTACCTCAATATCAATTCACTTTAACAATCATCTTAATACACTTTACACTTTCATACATGTCAACTTATCAATTAACCTTTCAAGTGTCATGCTTAACTCTTATGATCCTTTTTATTTAATTGTCACTTCATCAACTCAAAACCATGTATTTATTATCAAGTCATCATAACATCTATTTCCATATTTCCCAATAACATTTGCATTTTAATCATAATATAAGGTTAAGATACCATAATTATACCTTAAGTATATCAAAATGCCTTTAAGCTTATCTAGGGTCTTACCTTCAACTAACATATAATTTTATCATTTATTATACATACATACATGTCAATAATCATCAAAACACATTACATAATAGTTATAAATATTGGGACAAAAATATTAAGGTAGGCCGAATACATCAGCAAAAGGAAAAATTAAATTCTCTTTCTTTTTGCACTTTCTGTCTATTTCAGAAATATGTAAAAACATGGTTTGGACCAAGATTTTTCATGTAAACACAACAAAAATCATTTTAAAGAATTAATTCATGTGAATTCGCCACATTTAGTATTGTTCATACATAAAAATTTAACTTTTGGGTTATAGGGTACAAAACCATGAGTTTTCTTGTTTTTGGTATTTTTTGGTCATTTCAGAAATATGTAAACAAGTTGTTTCAACCATTATTTTTCATTCAACTCAGTAAATGTAAGTTTAAAACATGTCCATGCATGATTCGGCAGCCATAGATAGTATTTAGACAAAAAAATTCCAAGTTTTAAGGCTTAGATGAAAAATCATGAGTTTTCGTGCTTTCCGCGCTTTTCATTCATTACAGCAATATACAGACACATGATTCAAATCATTATTTTTTATCTAAAAAAACAAATATCATATTAGAATTCTTTCTCACAAAAATCAGCAGCTACATATTAATTTAGTAATAGAATTTTCTAACTTCTAAGTTATAGCACAAAAACCTTGAATTCCTTTGTTTTCTGAAACTTTTTGGTCATCACAGAAATATGTAGAAATATTATTTAATCCAATATTTTTCATCCAAATGTAGAAAATAATAATGCACAAATTGCCCCCCTCTAGTGATGTTTATGCATAAAAATTATGATTTTAAGTTATAGAATTCACCTTTGGAGAAATCTTGCGGATAGATTTGTGTTTTCGGTAGAAAATATATTTTCTCTCCTAAAAACTCACTCAAATAGAATTAAATCTGTAAAAATCAGTAATCAACCAGTTCAAAATAATTTTTCCATAATTTATTTCATAGAAATTAGTTTGGAAATCGAAAGAGAAGAAAAACTTATGATTATGGTCAAGAAATCACGAAACGGAAAGGTGTTTTCTTAATTTCAGTTGAGAGAAATATTTTGAGAGGATTTTTCTGCCAAGATATAGAAACTAAAGTGGTGGCTATTGGAAGACCTAGGCTGGCCAAATTTTACAATATATGTTAGGGTTTGGGTGCAATTTCCACTAATACCCTTAATGAACTAGGAGGATTTTAGTGTAGTGGGTTTTTGGGTACTTGGGCTTTTTATTTAAATTTTGGGCTGATTATAATTAAAAATACAAACAATATTTTTCTTATTATTTCTATAATATTTCCCCCAAAATATTTATTTTAAAAATTATTTTAAAATACTCATAAAATTATTTCATACTTAAAAATTATCTTTTTACATGAAAATTCATTTTACGAAAAATAAATTATTTCATGCTAATGCATTTTATTCAAATCATTTATTTCACAATAATAATTCATATTAAGCATATTAAAATTAATTTAACATGCTCCTAAACTCATAAATCACGTCACACATGAATTTTCATAAAATCAAATATTTTGTCACAATAACTCTAGATTCAAGCAATTTGTCACGAAAACTCCTAGGGTATATGTGGGTTATTACACTATTACATGCATAAGAGTGAGAAAAGAGCTTGAGAGGGAGATTGAAGAAAGTCTCCTTCTTCTTCTCTTTTTTTTTTTTTTTTTAGAAAAACAAGACTTGGTGATAGTAGAAGCAAGTCTGAAACAATAAGAACTCTTCATCATTGCTTGGTGTGAGCAAAATAGAGGCTTCACATTTAGGTAGCTAAAACAAATAAGAGCTAAGGAGAAAGGTATATGATACTTCTTCTTCTTTCTTTCTTTCTTGTATATGTTTTGCATACAATTGATGAACATATTGAAAGGGTAATGGACCTACCACAATGGTGGAGTAAAAAATTTGAAACGTTTGAAATTTTTCCTCACCCACCATGCTTTCGCTTTTGGTGCCATTAATTCTTTCAATTGGATCCATATGCAAAGCTCATGATCCAAATATCCTTGATTAACTTATAAGAAACTTTGTGCAACCTTCTTTTCCTCTTAAATGATCCAACAAATAAATAAATTGGTTAAAATTCTCTTAATTGTGAGTTATCTTGATAAAAAGAACAACCTTAAAGAATCTTTTTGAAATATATATCTTGCAAATGTTTGTAGACTTCTTTAAGGGATCTTGATTCTCAGCAGATTTGAATTTTTTTAAAAAGTGATTAATTAATTAATTAAAAAAATTAATTAATTAATTTGAGTTGTTAAGTTTAGAAAAAAAGAGTTTTAGTTAGTTAAAATGATTAATTAACTTTTGGTTAGGATGAGAAAATTAATTAATTAAAAGGATTAATTAATTAATTAGAGAGTGATTGGAGGGAGAAGAAAAGAGGAGTTAGTAGATAGCCATCAATACTAATTCAAGAGGGTCTATAAAAATGGTGGAAATGAGGAGGTATTTATATGTGAAGGGTGTGGGATGAAAAAACCATAAATGGGTTAAAAAGTGAGCCAAAATGGGGGGTATTTTGAGAAATTCATGCTGAAAAAGGGGACCATTGGATATGCTCTAGTGTCTGCACAGATCCGTGCAATCTACACTAGGCCTATACGACTTCACTTATTAGCAACCCTCTTTTCTATTTTTGAGATTTTTAGGTCAATTTTTGGGACTTCTAGGTTTGTTTTCAGGAGTTTTGGAGTTCAAAAAAAATTATTAGCAAGTGTCAATAGGCTCAAAATTAATTTTAAAATGCAAGGACAGTTAGTCTTAGGAGAAGTTTGGTTATTTTTGGAAAGATACTGTCTAATATAGAAAGTTTGTTCTGGATCAAGAAAGTGTCAATGTTTGAAAATTAAGCATCCTTATACTAATATGACTGAAAGCCCTTTTTTGCTCTGAAGGCGTTGCCCCAACTCCCCAGTAAGAAGCTTTACCCTTTTGACTTCTGCCCTCTAATCAGTTAGCTAGACTGCTGTGCTAGCTTTATATACTGCACTAAACTTAACAAGTGTCAAGCTGCAGTCGCATTATAATGGTGTAAAATTGAGGGTTCACAATTTGTTGGTTTTGTGTTATTCTTACAGCATGGCATTTCAATTAGTGGAACTGGTATTCAAATATGGGGGGAACTTGGCAGAAGAACATAGTGAGATGAAATATGTTAATGGGGTTAAAGAGTGGTTTCTAATTTTGATTTAGATACCTTGATCTACATTGACATTAAACTGATGATGATAGAAGACTTAAAATTTAGATACATAGAACATATCCTTTTTGAGGAATCTAGCAAAAAGATGAGGGTATAAGGCACATATTAATTGTATTGACACTTGCAACTAAAGTCATAGAGTTTTATATTATTCATAAAGTGGATATTCCCTTGCTTCAAGATCCTATGATGTGTCTATCTCCTCCAACACCTGTAATGCAACCAGAACTAGTAGCAGTAAAAGTAGCAAAAGATAATAGAGAAGCTATTCACCATATTGGTATTGACTTAATTGTTCAAGATGATGTGAATCCTCATACATCAATTTAAAGCTAATATGTTGAAAATTAGCCTATTACTATTAGGCAAAAGATATAGAATGAGGGAGATGGTAATCTAAATGCAGCAGAGCACGATCTTATGCAAGGAGTTGCATCATAGCATAATCCTGTGCAAGGAGTTTTAGTAGAGCATGATCCTATCCAAAGAGTTGAGAGGGATAATGTACTAGCTAAGCCATTCCCTGTCAATGAACAGTTTGACCTCTATGATGTCAATTTATCATTTAATGGTCAAATTGGAGATGACAATGTCACCCACGCCCATAGAACCCACTTACACATACAAATCATGCCTAAGATCATACCAAACCTCATATAATAGCTCATTTAAAACATTTATGTTAAAGCCTTTAGTTACAGAAAACAATAATTGGATACTTCACATATAATCCATAAGAAAATAGTATTTATAATCCAATTGAAATCTTAGTAAAACATTTCAAATAAACATCAAATTAATTATTCATGGAGCATCTAACGATAACGCTTCATATCATAGTATTATTAAAGACTTCAAACAAGGAATTCCCTAAGTGGAGTAGGATGCTTAAGCTATCACCTTGCCACCTCATACTACTCACCTGGAACCACACAAGGAAAAAGGAAAAGGGGTGAGATAGATGATCTCAATGAGTAAATGATAAAGCACATACATTAACACATATTCATTTGAAAAGGAAACTCATAGCTTATACACATAGTTCATGATTTACAATTCATGAATCAAGTTGCAATTTATCAAGGGTCCAATTTAGCAAGTTTGCAGAAATCACACTTATAACACATAGATAGTGGAGGCTATTTCTCTACCATTCGAACACATAGAGGAGATGTAGCCTTAAGCCAAATTCTAACTTCTATCACATAGAAGGCATGAAGTTGATCAAGCCCCATGGCTAAAACTAACCCTTTCTAACTGAGATGAATACACTATCCCTATCCATTGGGTTAAGACCATGTGCACAGATTCTAATGATTACCTGCATCGGCACAAGGATTTCTGCATAAAAGGGTTAAAGGTACCATAGCTAGAGCTATTGGTATTCATATATAACAATAATATTTAAGGCAGTAATCACATGTATCATAATAACAATGGTAATTTAACTTTTGAGCAAAAGATACAAAAAAATAGTGTAGTTCCAGAAAAAATATAAGTTAGGATAATAATCACAAAGAATTATCATTGGATAAACAAAAATGGTCTTTAGACCAATTGTCCTTTGGCAACCCAAGCTTCACAAAGAAATCATTTCATCATATTTTAGGATGGGAAGAACTTAGGTTTCAAGAATCTCAAAGGCTCATATAACATAATATCACATATTTGTAACATATTATAATGTTACTTACACTTATAGAATGAATACAATGTTTTCTCACACTTGTAGCATGAATATAGGGTTTACTCACCTTGTGGTTCCTTCGCTCCTAATACTTGTAGCCCTTGACTTCTAATATTCCTCAATCTCTAACATACTATTTAATTCAATACTTAGTATTTATTTAATCATGATGCTATCCTATCTCATAACTGCCCCATGCACATATAACATTCACATGCACTTAAAGTTGCACATATAAGTGCACCTCATCACTTGCACATAACATATTGACTTTAAAAGTCTTGCACACGTAGCCTTAATAAGCCCATATGAAATCACATTATAACTCATGTCTATACCTTTCTAAGGTCAACTCAATATTATTATCTTAATATCAATTCACTTTAACAATCATCTTATAACACTTACATATATATCAACTTATCGATAGCCTTTCAAGCATCATGCTTATCTTTTATGACCAATTCCTTAAATCAATCACTTCATTAACTCAAGACCATTAATTCATTGTTAATTCATCATAAAATCCATTTCCATACTATCTAATCACATTCACATTCTAATCACAATATAATGTTAAGATACCTTAAGTATACCAAAGTGCCTCTAGGCTTGTCTAGTGTCATACCTTCAACTAATATACAATTTTATCATTTATCATACATACATACATGTCAATAATCATAAAATACATCATATAAAAATTATAGACATTGGGATAAAAATCTCGTAGTAGGCCGAATGCATCATCAAAGGAAAAACTAAATTTTTGTTACTTTTTGCACTTTCCATCTATTCCAGTAATATATAGAAACATGGTTTGAACCAAGATTTTTAATGTAAACATAACAAAAATTATTTTAAAACATTAATTCACATGAATCAGTAGCTATATGTATAACATGTGCATGAGAATTCCAATTTTAGGTTTTAGGATGTAAAACCATGAGTTTTCTTGTTTTCGATATTTTCTAGTCATTACAGTAATATGTAAACATATGGTTTAAATCATTATTTTTCATCCAATCATAGAAAATATTAGTTTAGAACATCTGCATGTATCATTTGGCAACCTTAGATAATAATTATGCATGAAAATTCCAAAGTTTAATGCTTAGGGTGAAAATCATGAGTTTTCACATTTTCCGCACTTTTCATTCATTACAGCAATATACAAACACATGATTTAAATCATTATTTTTCATTAAAAAAACAATTATTAGATTAGAATCCACTCATATACAAATCAGCAGCCGTATATTTAAATAATAATAGAATTTTCCAACTTCTAAGTTCTAGCACAAAAACCTTGAATTCCTTTGTTTTTTAAAACTTTTCGGTCATTACAGAAATAAACAAAAATATAGTTTAATCCAATATTTTTTATCAAAACACATCAAAAATTAGTTTAGAAATCAATCATATAGGAATCTCCCCCCTGTAGTGTTTATGCATAAAAATTTCAATTTTAAGTTACAGGATTCACCTTTGGAGAAATTTCGCGGAAAGATTTATGTTTTCGGTTGAGAATTAAAGTTCTCTTTTAAAAACTCACCCAAACAAAATTAAATCTATAAAAATCAGTAAAGAAATAGTTGAAAATAATTTTCTCATAATTTATTTCATAGAAATTAGGTGGGAATTTGAAAAGAAAGAAAAACTTACGAATAAGGGCGAGAAATTGCAAAGGTGAAAGGTGTTTTCTTAATTTTGATAGAGAGAATTGTTTTGAGAGAATTTTTCTATCAAAATATAGAAAATTAGAGTGATAGCTACTGGAACATTAGGGCTGGCCAAAATTTTGATATTTAAATATAGGGTTTTGAGCAATTTCCATTGATACCCTTAATGAGCTAGGTTAGAAGGGTTTTTGAGTAGTGGACTTTTAGGTATTTGGGCTTTTTATTTAAATTAGGGGCTGATTATAAGTAATTAAAATAAAAACATTTTTCTTATTATTTTCATTAAAATTTTTCCCAAAACATTTATTTAAAAATTATTTTTAAATACTCATAAAATCATTTTTATACTTAAAATTGCCTTTATGCATGAAAATTCATTTTATTTAAAATAATTTATTTTGTACCAATGTACTTCATATAAATCATTTATTTCACAATAATAACTCATATTATGTATACCAAAATTAATTTAACATGTCACATACTCATCAATCACATAGAACATAAATTCCCATAAAAGCACACTTAACCTTAATAGTTCTAAATCAAGCAAATTGTCATAAAAAATTTTATGGTAGGTGTGGGTTGTTACAATAATGCATTGAAGATTTAATACCAATTAATGTTGAACATGATGTTTCCAATACCAAATCAAAAGAAAACAAATCTCAAACCAAGAAAGATAAGGGGAAGGGGAAATGCATATTATGTAAAAGAAGAGAAAAAATGATAGAAATTAGAGAACTATTGGTTCAAGAATTCCATTTATTGGAATTAGGATTAATGATGTTGCTACATAAGGATTTGAGTTCATCTAAGGATAATTCAGATGAAAACTCTAATGATATTGGGGCAAGAACTGAAACTGAATATGATGAATCAAATGAGATGGATAGTAGTGACTTTATGAAATCTATAATGAGTGGGTATGATGCCAGAGCTTCATCAAATGAAAGCTTATATGAATCCAAAGATTCTACTTCAATTAATGAATTTAATTTGCATGGATCTAATGATTCTCATTCAAGCACAAGAATAGGGAGCAACATATAATCTAGATTCTCACTGCCTAACTTTTGAGATTAGCATTAGATTTGCCTCAACCAATGAGTTTAGAGAGGTATTAGCTAAATATATAGTAGCAAGTAAGGTGGGATTAAAGATGATCAGAAATGACAACAATAGAATTGGGGTTGGATGTGCACACAAGTGTCCTTTCTTAATATATGCTTCTAGGGATAATAATCACATATCCTATTTGATTATCAAGACATATAAGCCTAAGCATAGATGTGCAAAGTCTTCCATAACTGTAAAGTCACCACTAATTACCTTACTAAGATTTTTAGAGAGAAAATATTTGATGAACCAATGTAAAGGTGAAAGTGTTAAAGAAGACGTCAAAAAATAAGTTGAGGCTCCATGTTACCTTGCCTATATGTAGAAAGGCTAGAAATATTATCAAGGCATAAATTGATGGCAGATATAAGGTTGAATATTCTAAATAGGAATCTTATACAAAAAAGGTTAAATCATCTAACCCATGTTATTTAATGGAAGTCACATTAGATAAATAAGGTTTGAGGAGGGGAAAAAGAATATTTGATAGAGTTTTCATTTGCTTTGATGCACGTAGGAAAGGATGGAAAGCTGGGTACAGACCTATTATAGGTCTTGATGGATTTTTTGAAGACTGTTTGTAAGGGACAATTACTTTCTGCAATGGGACTAGATGGAAATAATTAAATGTTTCCATTAGCTTAGGGACTTGTAGTAGATAGAGAAAATAAGAGAAATTAGATGTGGTTTCTAGAATGGTTAGAGAAAGCTCTTAAACTAAAGGATGGATCTGGTTACATATTGATTTTAGACATGCAAAGAGTAAGTTTATGTAATTATGTCCACTTCATTATATGCTTGTAATGTATATATATTTTTTATTATATATTAATGATATTGATATTCCATGTTTATATATTTATTAAATGTTTGTTTTGTATGCTAGGGATTATTACCTGCTTTGCAAGAAGTATTACTTGTTGCTAAGCATCGATGGTGTGTAATGCATGTATCTGTAAATTGGAGGAAGAAGTGGAGAGGTGAAGATTTAAAAAGAAAATTCTAGAAATGTGTTTAGAGCATGTGAAGAGGAATTCAAAGACAATCTTTAACTTTTAGCAGTTGAACATGGAGCTAGAGCTGTGAAAGATATGTCGTATTGGCCACTATATAAATGGGTGAGAGCATACATGAACACTAGATACAAATTTGATATGGTGGACTGCAACGTATCAAAATTTTTTAACTCATTGATTCTAGAAGCAAAAGAGAAGCATATCATCAATATGCTAGAAACACTTAGAAATAAAGTTATGACTAGGTTATGAAAGAAAGATGAGGTTGTCCTTAAGTGGGCAACTAATTACTCTCCTAATACAGTTGAAAAGTTTGAAGCATATATGATTGAGTCCATATATTATAGAGTTAAGTTTAATGGTGATCAAGGATTTGAAATTAGACATGGTGAGGATATGTTTGTCTTATTCATTCAAAAAAAGGTTTGCACTAGTAGATCGTGGGATCTATCTGGCATGCCATGTGCACATGCCATATATGCATTATTACATAAGAAGAAAAACCTTAAAACCTATATATCTCATTGGTATCATAGAGCTACATACTCTGCGGCTTGCCAATTTTATCTCTAACCACATAAAGGAAGAAAATTCTAGAAGTTTAACCATTTTGGTCTAATCTAACACCCACTTATAGAGACAAAAGCTGGAAGGAGAAAGATGAATAAAGTTAAACAAGTTGATAAAGATCAACTGAAAAGGAAAACAAGAAAACTCAGTGGATGGCATAGTAATCAAGTGTTTAATATGCAAAGAAGCAAGACATAACAAGACTACTTGTCTTAATAAATTGACTGCAAAATAGGTAAATGGTACTTTTATTGTATTTTATATGTTGAGATTCAATTAATTTGTATATAACTTTTTAAAATTCAGCTTAAATATACATCTATGATGATTAAATCCTTAGATAAAAGTGTAAGAGCGAAAAAAGCATTTGTTTCAACTGGTACTTCAATTTTGAGGAAAAGGAAAGTGTCTAAAGGTCTAAGTGTACAAGGTAAGAGTAATAAGAGATCAAGACATAGAGATGTAACACCTCTCAATATGCAGGCATCTAATAGGCATGATGAAACCTCCTACAAATCTAATACTTAAAATGAATCAGCCTAATAAGCCTGCACATAATAATTTTGATGCAATGCTAGGGATGATGCATAGCAATGGTGATCAAGCACAAGCTACAGATACTCGGTCTATAGTGAACCATGAAGTAGTCATATAAATAAAAGGAAGGAATTCAAATTGAAGAACAATTGACTTTAGAGCAATAAGGGGCAGTGTATCTAGAGAGAAAAGCATATAACCTCTTTATGCTAAGGAATTGGGTAAGAGATGCAAACGAGCTCTAAGGAAAAAGGCCATCTCAGGATATAGGGTGTATATAAATGAAAATAGTGGCAAGACAATATATAATGTAAGTTTTTTTATTAAGATAGTAAAGTTATATATATAATGCATCTATTGTTATTAAGCAATGTTTGTCAACTGATAAGGCTCTTGTCCAACCACCACTAGTTATGTATAACAGCCATCTCAATCATATATATTGACAAAAGATGAGTTTGAAGGATTTATGTGTCCAAGATTCTACTATAAAAGATAGAGAAGCAATGGCTAAAGCAATGGGAGTAGCCTATATATGTCACTACCAGTTGACATACCACTTTTAAGAGGGCTAGATTAAGAAGCAGATGGAAGGTGAATTCATTTTCATACTCCAGATCATGCAGAAAATGCTCCTACAGATCTTAGGTTTAATAGAGAGAAGGGGCATGTTGCCCTATTTTTGTAAAATTAGGGGTATATCCGCTCCTAAAAAAATATAAATGTTGATCTATTATTTTTGCCAAACCTTGGTAGCCAAATTAGACACTTGCAGCATTTTTTTATCATAGGATTCCTGCAAGAAAACATCTTGCACAAGAGTATTAAAAGATTCAACAGAAGAGCATTCCTCAGTAAATGATGTGGTAGGAACAGATAATCTATTAAAAATGGAAAATTCAACAGTTTGGCCTAAAACAATCATAGTCAATTTCCCATTTTTAACATCAATCAAAGTATTAGTAGTTGCCATAAAAAATCCACCCAACAAAATATACAATTCTGACCTATTAGACAACTCATCTCCCATATCCAACATCACAAAATCAACAAGCACTATCAACCCTCCTATTTGCACTAGCACATCTTTTATAATCACCTTAGGAAATCTCAATGACTTATCAGCTAATTGCAAGCTCATTTTGGTGGGTTTCAGCTCTCCTAAATTGAATTGCTTAAATAAGGCATATGGCATCAAATTAATACTAGCACCTAAATCTAACAAACCTTTAGCATTTTCACCACTGTCCATACTAATATCAATGACAAAACTACCAGGATCCTTAGCTTTTTGAGGTAATTTTTATTGGAGTACTGCATTAATCACCTTGGACACTACTACTTTCTCTTCCATCTCTAGCCTCCTTTTCTTAGAATTCAGCTTCTTAAAAAATTTTTCATACGCAGACATATTCTTAATCACATAAAGCAAGGGCAAATTGATACTTACCTTGGATGGCATTGTGAAAAGCTCATCAAATTGCTTGTCTTGCTTACCATTTTTTAAGCAGCCTAGAAATGGAATAGGAGGTCAATAAGGATTGTCCATTTTGTGTAACTTAAATGGAGAGGGTGTCTCCATCTCTTTCTCTTCCTCTACTACATTGTTAGAAACTTTACCAACATTGTCATTTATTGGCTTACCACTCCAAGGAACCGAGATAGACTTAGCTTGCTCTGGTTGGCTAGAAAGTTTCCCTTTTTGATTTGATTGTATATTGTTTGCAATTTGACTAACTTAAATCTCTATGTTTTGCACTACTGCTTCCAAAGAGTCAAATCTTCTATCATTGGCCTCTTGAATTTTAGTGCTAGCTTGAATGAAAGCATTCAAGCTATCCTCCAAAGATGGCTTCCTTTGCTATTGTTGGTTTGATGATTCTCATTGGAATGGTTGGCCTTTTTGTAACATTTGAAATTGAGGCTATTGCTACTATTGGTTGTTGTTTTTCCAGGAAAAGTTTGGATGGTTTTTCCAACCTTGGTTGTAGGTGTTGGAAAAGGGGCCATTTCTCTTCCTAAGTTGGAAACCATCCAAGGCTTGTGCTTACTCATAATCACCTATAAAAGAATCAAAACTCGAAGGGCAAACATTAGCACCATGACCAAAAATACCACAAACACCACATACCTCTTGTTGTTGAACTGTTGTGTTCCCTTTCATGGTGAGGAGTTTGACTTGTGTAGTAAGCTCAGCTATTTGCATAGCCACATCTTTCCTCGAAGCTCCTTCTTCAAATCCAACTCTTCTCTCTCTCACACTTTTCTGCTGAGAGTTTGCACCAAGCATCTCAAAAAGTTCATAAATTTCCTCAGCAGTGATCTCTCCCATTGCCCCTCCAACTGCATTATCAACTATGCTTTGGCTCTAGAATGTGAGCCCATCATAAAAGAACTGGTTGAGCAATTGCAATGGACATTATTATTTCTGCTAAAATGCATTCTAAAGTTCAATATGACCAATTTTGATTAATATTGCTCCATTGTCATAATGAGCCCATCTTGATAAGAACTCACATACTCACCCTATATTGTATTATTATGTACTTACTAAGCTTTTTCCTATTCCTTAGTTGTTTAAATTTTTCAGGTAAGATTGACGAGTCAGCAAGGTAAATTCCAAGCCCTATTCTTCCACTTGGAAGTTGCTCTGCAAATTTCAAGTGTTGTGAGTCTTGGTCAGATGACTATAAAGATCATTGGTTTAGAGTTCCATGGTTACTAAAGGTTTAGCACTAAAATGTCATTAGGTTTACATGTATTATAATTGCTATTATAATAGTGTATTGAGTTATGAATATTTGGATAATAACATGAAATACAAATTTGGAAATTTTACTAGTTGAGTGCATAAATGGTATTAGTAAATATTTGGTAACATGTAAAATGATAAACTAGCAATGGGCAATAAGGAAAGGTAATCAGGTTTTGATCTTGGTATAAGATCTTACATGATAAATGGTGAAGAATTATAAGTTAAATGGGGTTCTACAGGTTTAGGTGACTTTATGTCTCCCACTGACCTAGGACCATCACGGCTCAATAAGTGGGTCATGACAAAGGTGGAATCAGAGCAAAGGTTTAAGTCCACTCTAGACTTTATAAATACTATGGGTTATAGGTTAAACCATGAGCATAGGAATTCCCTCTTGTCATCTGAAGTCTATTGTTAAGTCTAGATATGTTATTCATAAAAGTTTAACTCTTTTATTTTGATGTTTGATATATGTGTAATGACTATAGACAAAGAAATAATAATGAGATATGAATGATATATGTGACTGAATTATATGCTATGGAAATGGGGTGAAAAGGATAAAATGTTTATATAAGAAAATGATTACATATGTGTAAAAGAGTATAAATGAATATGTACATGTGTTTTATTAGGAATAAATTTCCTAATATACTTAACTATTAATTATCAATATGGTATAATGCAATATATGTTCTAAAAAAATATTTACATAACATGAGTAAGGATGAAGGTATACTACATTCTTAGCACTTTTGATATATGTGTGCAACAACTATTAGCTAAATGCTATAAAGTGAAAACCTAAATGTGATTTCATGAAAAGTTCATGAAATGTGAATAATGATAAGAATATATTTACCCTTGCGTATACTAAAGTATGTGTGATGTTTAGGATATAAGATATCCAAAGGCAAGTTTTATAATAATAGTGGGAGGGGTTCTAGGAATTAATGAGATTAGATTATGAACATATAGATTTTCATTAGATTTTGGAATATAGAAAATGTTACGTATGTACACATGGTAAAGAATAACAATTGGGAAATAATTGATACAATACCATAGTTCTTTTGCACCTACACAATTTGTGACTATTGTATAATAATGAGATATGAATGATATATGTGACTGAATTATATGCTATGGAAATGGGATGAAAAGGATAAAATGTCTATATAAGAAAATGATTACATATGTGTAAAAGAGTATAAATGAATATGTACATGTGTTTTATTAGGAATAAATTTCCTAATATACTTAACTATTAATTATCAATATGGTATAATGCAATATATGTTCTAAAAAAATATTTACATAACATGAGTAAGGATGAAGGTATACTACATTCTTAGCACTTTTGATATATGTGTGCAACAACTATTAGCTAAATGCTAGAAAGTGAAAACCTAAATGTGATTTCATGAAAAGTTCATGAAATGTGAATAATGATAAGAATATATTTACCCTTGCGTATACTAAAGTATGTGTGATGTTTAGGATATAAGATATCCAAAGGCAAGTTTTATAATAATAGTGGGAGGGGTTCTAGGAATTAATGAGATTAGATTATGAACATATAGATTTTCATTAGATTTTGGAATATAGAAAATGTTACGTATGTACACATGGTAAAGAATAACAATTGGGAAATAATTGATACAATACCATAGTTCTTTTGCACCTACACAATTTGTGACTATTGTATAATAATGAGATATGAATGATATATGTGACTGAATTATATGCTATGGAAATGGGATGAAAAGGATAAAATGTCTATATAAGAAAATGATTACATATGTGTAAAAGAGTATAAATGAATATGTACATGTGTTTTATTAGGAATAAATTTCCTAATATACTTAACTATTAATTATCAATATGGTATAATGCAATATATGTTCTAAAAAAATATTTACATAACATGAGTAAGGATGAAGGTATACTACATTCTTAGCACTTTTGATATATGTGTGCAACAACTATTAGCTAAATGCTATAAAGTGAAAACCTAAATGTGATTTCATGAAAAGTTCATGAAATGTGAATAATGATAAGAATATATTTACCCTTGCGTATACTAAAGTATGTGTGATGTTTAGGATATAAGATATCCAAAGGCAAGTTTTATAATAATAGTGGGAGGGGTTCTAGGAATTAATGAGATTAGATTATGAACATATAGATTTTCATTAGATTTTGGAATATAGAAAATGTTACGTATGTACACATGGTAAAGAATAACAATTGGGAAATAATTGATACAATACCATAGTTCTTTTGCACCTACACAATTTGTGACTATTGTATGGAAGTTGGAATAACTGATGTTTGAACTGCTCTTTAAAGCAATAACAAACATAATTATATGCTTAATATTAGAAAATGTTGAAGTAAGGCCCATAGCAGAACCAAACAAAATAGCTCATTGAAGTGCATTAAAAAGGTGAATGAAAAACTTTAGAGCCTCTAAATTAGCTTCAAATGATTGAATTTGGGCCTAAAAATGGGTAGTGTTAGGTTAACC
The DNA here is from genome assembly GCA_947687605.1 of Reutealis trisperma. Taxonomy (NCBI): domain Eukaryota; kingdom Viridiplantae; phylum Streptophyta; class Magnoliopsida; order Malpighiales; family Euphorbiaceae; genus Reutealis; species Reutealis trisperma. The sequence goes on along the minus strand of CANTUT010000327.1, from coordinate 324,596 downwards.
TTCACACAAATACATATCTTTGAATGAGCTTCAATTTGATATATTACAGGCCTTGTAACTCATCCGTAGCTGAAAGTTATGGCCTTTCAAAGTTGACATGTGCGAGAAGATGATGTTCACTATCTATTGGAGCTGAGCCGTAATTGTGACTTATTAATCACAGTCGCGATTCTCTATCATGCCCTATGTCGTGGTCAAGACCCAAGTTGTAAAACACAATGTGTCTTAAGGTTTAAATTTGATGTTTTGTTCTTTAAATTAGTCATGGTCATGACATTTTGGTTATGGTCATGGTTGTGAAAATTGTGTAACACTCGCGATTCTAAGGCTCATTCCATGACTTAAGGGATTTTTGAATCTTTTGAAAATTATGATCTTTTAATGAATTATGTCTATGGAGTAAACACTTAGTAAACATGTTAAACAATTCTAAGTTGATTTGCCAGTATTAGAAAGAGAAGTTGACTAAGTTTTTATCTAACTTAGATCAATGATTGATATTTATAATGTTATGCTATATGAAATGCTTACATGTGACAATGGTTTGATATGTGAATTATAAGGAATTATTAAATGATAATTGTGATTGATGCCATAAGAAGAGAAAAGATGTTTAGTAATGATTAATATGACAATGAAATAAATCAGTTATATTATATATATATAAGTATATGGTATGAATTAAGTGAATTATATTAAGAAATTTATGGCTTAAATGCTACCATATAGATTAGAACAACGAGAAAGGTAAGGATTTTTCTTTCACTTATATAAATATCAAGTATAGTAAAAGGAAGAATATTAATCTAGTGTGATCTAAGAGAAGATCACTTCATATTCAAAGATGGAAGCAATCAATCACGTATCTGTTAATGTGACCTTTAAGAAAGGCAATTATGTAAGTGTAATAGGAAAGTTCTTAAACCCACTAAGGGAATAAAGTTGTGAGGTCAGTAAAGGACCAAAGTGGAATATGACTTGATGTTGGATCATTCCAAAAGAAAGGTGCATGAAATTGATAATTACAAGCAGGTATATATGATTAAGAAATAGTCTTTAAAAAGAAAATAAGGAGCTAAGGAAGGTTTGACTTAAAAAGGACTGGTGTGAATTAAGAACAAATTGGTGTAAGAATATGTATTAATTTTGGACAAAATACTTTATATCAAGAATGATTTCACAATGGGAAGAATACCTGTAAAAATAAGATAAGTATGAAATTGGAGAATTATATGTTGGTTAGAAAAATAGTTTGACTGTGCTCAAATAAAGTAAGTGTGATATGGAAAGGTAAAACAGTGAATGTTAAGGCAAAGAATGTATGAGGAAATACTAGATATATGTAGTATAAAATTAAAAAGAATTAAAGGAAATAAAAGTTATGACACAAATGGAGTTTATTAAGCTGATTGATTAGACAAATCCCATCAAAGAGAAGTATTTTATGATGAAATTGAATTGATAATGAGATAGAATTGAATAAGTCAAAACAGATGCCATAAGAAATAGTAAATCTTGAAATTCACTAAAAAAAGAAAGTGTGGAATGGATTAAGTTTTAAAGTGAAAAACATAGGAATTATGAGGTAAAGGAGATTATAAGGGTTAAAGAGAATGTAACATAACAAATGAAATAATATGGATAAAGGACTTTATTGATAAGGATAAGATTATAGAAAAGTAAGTAAAGAAATTATAGAGGCAAGTGAATGATAGAAAAAGTTTAGTTCAAATAGGATGAATATTTGAATATGAAAAGAAATATTAGTTGACCAGGTGTTGCAATTGGGACTAGTCCTAATGGAATATTTATTTCATCTAATATAATCGACTGGTTAAAATGATGTTTATAATGTTAAGTAAGAATAAGAAGTGTAAATTCTTATGAGTGATACAAAATTTAAAGAATGTGATAGACATTTGAGTATGGGGGAATAGTATTGATGGAATTTTATTGAAATTGGTGCATGTTTCAAATGAATTAGATTTAGAGAAAAAGAGAATGTCAAATTGTTAAGAAAAGAGTAAATTGATGTAAAGTAAATAAAGAGATGTGTATTATGACATGTGTAATTGTTGAAAAGAATTCAATTTATAGAAAGCTGTTGCATTTAAAGCTATAATTATCATTCTAGTAAGGAACACTAGGAAGTGAAAACATCTCATTATAGTGAGAGTATGATTTAAAATGTTAATTTAAATGTTAGATTATAATATGATGGATAAATGATATCTACTTGATTAGGACAATGTCTTTTTAATGGAAAGTAAATGAGATTCACCATTAGGTATGGTAATCTAAAGATGAGAAAAATCCACTAGATAAGAGATAATATGATGAAAAAGATGGTTAAGGAAACAAATGCCCTCTCATATAATAGTAATCTGTCACATCCTAATTTTGGAGATATGACAGTCCTAGAACATGGGGAGACATAAGATCACCCACACCTATAGAACCCACTCATACACATAAACACTACTTAATATTGTACCAAAACCTCATGCATTAACTTAATTATCTAATAATGAGGAAAACTTTGACTAGCGAACGCATAGTATTAAAATACTTTAAATATAATCCATATGAAAAGATCATTTAAGACTCCCAAATAAATTAACACATAAATACTATTCCATAAATGAAACTCCCAAAGAATCTAAAAAGACTCTTCAATTCATAGTATGCTAATAAACTTGGACAAGGAAATTTCCCAAGATGAGTAGATTGCTTGAGCCATCACCTTGCCTCCTCATAATGCTCACCTGGAACCACACAAAGAAAAGAAGTGAGATAGATGATCTCAATGAGAAACAATATAGCTTATACAATAATACATATCCCTTAGAAAGGGTGCATATAACAACCCACACCTACCCTATAAATTTTTATGACAATTTGCTTGATTTATAAATATTAAGGTTAAGTGTGCTTTTATGGGGATTTATGTTCTATGTGATTGATGATTATGTGGCATGTTAAATTAATTTTAATATGCATAATATGAGTTATTATTATAAAATAAATAATTTATATGAAGTACATTAGCATAAAATAATTTATTTTAAATAAAATGAATTTTCATGCATATAGGCAATTTTAAGCATAAACAGATTTTATGAGTATTTAAAAATAATTTTTAAATAAATATTTTGGGAAAAATTTTAATGAAAATAATAAAAAAAATATTTTTATTTTAATTACTTATAATCAGCCCCTAATTTAAATAAAAAGCTCAAAAACCTAAAAGCCCACTATCTAAAAACCTTTCTAACATAGCTCATTATGGGTATTGGTAGAAATTGCCCAAAACCCTACATTTAAATATGAAAATTTCAGTCAGCTCTAATGTTCTAGCAGCCATCACTTTAATTTTTTGTATTTTGATAGAAAAAGTTCTCTCTAAACAATTCTCTCTGTCGAAATTAAGAAAGCACCTTTCAATTTTACGATTTCTTGACCGTAATCATAAGTTTTTCTTCTCTTTCAATTCCTTAACTGATTTATATGAATTAAATTATAAATTATTTTAAACTAGTTGTTTACTGATTTTTATAGATTTAGTTCTGTTTGAGTGAGTTTTGAAAAGAGAAATTTAAATCTCTATTGAAAATACAAATCTTTCTGTGCGATTTCCCCAAAGGTGAATCCTGTAACTTAAAATTAAAAATTTTAAGCATAAACACTACAAGGTGGCAATTCTTGTATGAATGATTTCTAAACTAATTTTTTTTTTTGTGTTTTGATAAAAAATATTAGATTCAATTATATTTCTGCATATTTCTGTAATGACTGAAAAGTTTTAGAAAACAAAAGAATTCAAGGTTTTTATGCTAGAACTTAGAAGTTGGAAAATTCCATTATTAATTAAATATGTGGCTGCAAATTTGTCTATGAATGGATTCTAATATGATATTTATTTTGTTTCAATGAAAAATAATGATTTAAATCATGTGTTTGCATATCGCTATAATGAATGGAAAACGCGAAAACCTATGATTTTCATCCTAAGCCTTAAACTTTGGAATTTTCATGTATAATTATTATCTAAGGCTGCCAAATCATATAGGAAGATGTTCTAAACTAATATTTTATGCGATTAGATGAAAAATAATGGTTTAAACCACCTATTTACATATTACTGTAATGACCAAAAAATACCAAAAATAAGAAAAATCATTGTTTTACATCCTAAAATCTAAAATTGGAATTTTCATGTAAATGGCACACATATGGCTGCTGATTCACGTGAATTAATATTCTAAAATGATTTTTGTTGTGCTTACAAGAAAAATCTTAGTGCAAACCATGTTTCTATATATTACTATAATAGACAGAAAGTGAGAAAGGTAAGAAAAATTCAGTTTTTCCTTTGATGATGCATTCGGCCTACTATGGGATTTTTATCCCAATATCTATAATTTTTATGTGATGTATTTTGATGATTATTGACATGTATGTATGTATGATAAATGATAAAATTGCATGTTAGTTAAAGGTATGACACTAGACAAGCTTAGAGACACTTTGGTATACTTAAGGTATCTTAATCTTATATTGTGATTAGAATGTGAATGCGATTGGGAAACATGGAACTAGATGTTATGATGACTTGATAATGAATAAATAGTCTTGAGTTGATGAAGTGATTGATCGAATGAATGGATCATAAGGGTTAGTTATGGCACTTGAGAAGCTAATGATAAATTGACATGTATGAAAGTGTTAAGTGTACTAAGTTGATTTTTAAAGTGAAATGATATTAAGATAATGATATTTTGTTGACCTTAGAAAAGTATAGACATGAGTTATAATTTGTTTTCATATGGGCCTATTAAGGCTAGGTGTCCAAGACTTTTAAAGTCAACATGTTATGTGCAAGTGATGTGGTGTACTTATATGTGCAACTCTAAGTATATGTAAATGTTATATGTGTATGGGCTAGTTATGGGATAGGATAGCATCATGATTGAATAAATACTAAGTATTGAATTAAATATTATGATAGAGCTTGGGGGGTCTTAGAAGTCCAAGGGCTACGTGAATTAGGAGCAAAGGAACTACAAGGTGAGTAGACATTATATTCATTCTATAAGTGTGAGTAAACACTATGTTCATGTTGCAAGTGTGAGTAACATTATGCTATGTTACAAAATATGATATCATGTTATATGAGCCTTGAGCTTGAAACCCAAGTTCTTCCTATCCTAAAATATGATTAAATGATTTCTTTGTAAAACTTGGGTTGCCAATGGACAATTGGTCCAAAAACCATTTTGTTTATCCAATGATAATTCTTTGTGATAATTGCCCTAACTTATCTTCTTTCTAGAACTATACTATTCTTGTATCTTTTGTTCAAATAAATTAAACTGATAATACTATTGCTATACATGTTATTATTGTCTTAAGTGCTATTGATATATGTGTATACCATTAGCTCTAGCTATGGTACCTATACGGGTAATCATTGGAACCTGTGCATATGGTCTTAACTTGATGGATAGGGGTAGTGTATCCACCTTAGCCAAAAAGGGGCTATTCTAGTCGTGGGGCCTGATCAGCTTCACGCCTTCTATGTGATAGGAGTTGGAATTTGGTATAAGGCCACCTCTCTTCTATATGTTTGAGTGATAGAGCAATAGCCTTCACTCTTTCTATGTTATAAGTATGATTTATGCAAACTTATTTAATTGAAAGCCTTGCTAAATTGCAACCTGATTCATGAATTATAAATCATGAACTATGTGTATAAGCTATGAGTTTCCTTTTGAAAGGAATAAGTGTTAAATGTATGTGTTTTATCATTTACTCATTGAGATCATCTATCTCTCTCCCTTTCTTTTTTCTTGTGTGGTTCTAAGTGAGCAGTATGAGGACGCAAGGTGATAGCTCAAGCATTCTACTCCACTTAGGGAATTCCTTGTCTAAAGCCTTTAATAATACTATGATATGAAGGGTTATCGTTAGACACTCTGGGAATAATTATTTTGATGTTTATTTAAAATATTTTGTTAAGATATCAACTAGATTATAAATACTATTTTCTTATGGATTATATGTGAAGTATCCAATTATTGTCTTCCACAACTAAAGGTTTTCACATAAAAGTTTTAAATGAGTTATTGTAAGAGGTTCAGTACGATCCTGGCATGATTTGTATATGTGTAAGTGAGTTCTAAGGGCATGGGTGACGTTATGTCTCCCCGTCTTCTAGGACCGTCATATCTCTAAAGTTGGGATGTGATAGCTCATAGCTTATAACTCGTAGTTCATGATTCACAATTCATCATTCATAGCTCAAGGTTCATATTTTGCAATATAATAAGGTTCATAGAAATCACATATAGCATGTAAAGAGTGAGGAAAATTGCGATATTCACTTGAACATATAGAGGAGAGGCAGTGTCAAACTAGATTATAACTCTTAACACGTAAAAAAAGCATGAAACTGATCAGGTTCCACAACTAGAACTATCCCTTCTAGCTAAGGTGGTTACACTACCCATATCTATCATGTTAAGACTGTATGCACAGGTTCTGATGATTACCTGCATCGGCACAAGGATTTCTGCATAAAAGGGTTTATAGGTACCATAGCTAGAGCTAATGGTAATCACTTATAAAAATAGCATTGTAGAATGCAATCACATGTAATACAATAATAATAGATGTTTAGTTTAATGAACAAAAGATAAATAATAGTGTAGCTCCAAAAAGAATATAAGTTAGGGCAATAATCACAAAGGTTCTTTATTATTATTGGATAATCAAAATGGTTTTGAACCAATTATCCTTTGGCAATCAAAGCTTAGCAAAGAAATCATATAATTGTATTTGAAAATAGAAAAGAACTAGGGTTTCAAAAATGTCAAAGGTTCACATATCATGATAGCTTGTACTTGTAACAATGACATAATGTTTACTTACCTTGTGGTTCCTTAGCTCCTAATTCTTATAGCCTTTGAACTTCTAATACTCCTCAAGCTCTAACATAATATTATAATTCAATACTTAGCATTTTCTTAACATCATGCTGTCCTATTCCATAATTACCCTATGCACATATAACATTCACATATACTTGGAGTTGCACTTAGAAGTGCTCTCATCACTTGCACATAACATGTTGACTTTTAAAGTCTTACATACTTGACTTCATGGCTCACATAAAATCACATTATAACTCATACTATGACTTTTATAAAGTCAACATGATCTTAATATCAATTTAATTTAATATTCAACCTAGTACACTTAACACTTTCTATATATGTCAACTTAACACGTAACCTTAAAGAGTCATGCTTATCTCTTTTGACCAAATTATACTATCAATTCCATAGTCAATTTAAGGTCATTAATCCATAATTAACACATCATAAGGCTTAATTCACATATCACTTAATCATATACATATATTAATCGCAATATGGTAGTAGGGTTAAGAAACCCTAGGTAGGCTGAACTGTCTCTAGGCTAGAGTTACGCCTTCAACATGCAATTAAATCACTTATCATTCATATACATATGAAAATTCACACAAAAATTATAGACATTGAGATCAAAATCCCTACGTAGGCCAAATGCATATACTCCATGGAAACCATGCATTTTCTTGCTTTTCGCACTTTCCAATTATTACAATAATATGCAAACACATAATTTAAATCAATATTTTTCAAGTGAACATAATAATAATCTTTTTAGAAAATATTATTGGACAAATTGGTACTCCCTTGTAAAGTATACACGTGAAAATTTCAATTTTGGGCTCTAGGGTGAAAACCATAGATTTCTCTTACTTTTCGTACTTTTTAATCATTACGGTAATATACAGAAATATGATTTAAATCAATATTTTTCACCTAAACACAAAAAAAATCAGTTTAGAATACTTCAACATAGAAATTTCCCTCTCGTAGAATATATGCATGAAAATTTCAACTTTAAGTTTAGGGTCACCTTTGGTAGATGTGCGAAGAAAGAGTTGTATTTATGGTCGAAAATTGGTTTCTCCTTCAAATAATTCACCTAGTAAATTATAAACATCAATAAATAATAAATATATAGTCCCAAATAGATTTCTTATAGTTAGTTTCATAAAAATCAAATAATAGATTGAAAGGAAGGAAAAACTTACAAAAATGATCACAAAAATGCAAGGTTTAAAGGTACCTTGTGAATTTCGATTGAAAGAATATTTTTAAAAGAATTTTTCTATAAAATCTATGGAATGCTGCTACAATAGGCCTAGCTAAATTTAGGATATATATTTAGGGTTTTTAGCAAAATTACAAGTTGCCATTAATGAGCTAGGTTATGAGTGTTTTGGTGTATTAGGTTTTGGTGAGTTGGGTCTTTTAATTTAATTTATAGGCTGTTTATAGGTAATTAAAAATAAAATATTTTTCTCATTATTTTCATTAAAATCACCCTAGAAATATTTATTTAAAAATATTTTAAAATACTCATAAAAATTATTTTATGCTTAAAAATCTCTTTGTACATGAAAATTCACTTTATATGTAATAAATCATTTTATGCTTATGCACTTCATATAAATCACTTATTTCACATTAACAATTCATATTATGCAATTATAACTAATCTAATATGACATACACTCATCAATCACATAACATATGAATTTTCATAAAAACACACATTTTATCATAATAGCTCTAAATTCAAGTAAGTTGTCACGAAACTCTTAGGGTAGGTGTGGGTTGTTACACAATCTAAATGTCCAAGAAGAAGGAACTCATTCAACTCTTATACTTATTGACATATTGAAAAAAATTAAATAAATAAGAATTACTTGATAAGGAACACAATATCTGAGAAAATTTTTGATAAAGCATGGCTCTTTATTTAGAGGCTTGCAAGGATAGTGGTGTAGTTCTGTTTATGGGTGCTTTGATCGATACCCTTTAATGCCACTCTACTAGTGATAAAGTTGATGGTATTAGTTCTCTAGGGATCAATTTTAAAAATAAAGAGGATAAGTTCATATAGAGAATGATGTATTTAAATGTAAAAAAAGAAAGGTATTTCAAGGTAACCATAGTTCAAATAAAGGCTTGAAGTTATATAGTACGAAGGAAAAGAATTATGTCGAAATAAGAACGTGGATATGAAGAAAGGAAAGCGGACACAAGTCTAATAATAAAAATGCTCAAATTTATTGAAAGATAAAGTATGAAAGGAGGATAAGGAATATCACCTGAGTATTAAAAATTTTCATGGATCATAAATGAGCCATATATTTGAATAAAAGAAATGAAGATTCGAATAACCATATTAGAATATACCAAGGGATTATGTTGATCAAGTGAAATTGTAATTCTTCATTATATTTATTGAGACATAAGTTAGGAATTATAAAGAAAGATAAGCAATAAATTGATAATTAAATAAGGGAAGTAAAAGAGAGAGAAATGCATAAATATCAATGTCAATAGGAATTAAAATTGAAGTAAATGACAAGTACAATGATTAAATTTGATTGGATACATTATAAGAACTTGAGAATTTAAAAGAATATAAATACCTTATTGAGCTCAACAGGAAGACCTTACTAAGGAATAAATGAATCTTCTTTAGGAAGAAAAAAAAAGGAAAATCAAACTACAGGATACAAGAAACTGAAAGGGATTTGGATTAGAATAGTAGTGCAATTACATAAGATCTATTGTGATAAATTTACTAAGTAATAAAATGACGAAAAGTATGATACGAGATGGTTACTTGATAGTAGATATCTTGTCACCAAAGTGCTTTAATGATAATACAATCTTTGAAATCCAAATCTAAAACCACTGTGACTTCTAACATTAATTTGTTTGGCTAAAGATAGGATAAGTAAGTTGGAAAACATGGGTCACGACCCATTACGAGTGAACTTGCTTCAACTTAAATGTCTTATATCTGATGTGAAGACAACTAGATCACCTTTTATTAGACAAAAGGATAGAAATCATTGAAGTTTTGGAATTTTTGCATACAGATGCATCAATACCATTTGTGAAATGATTTGTGAGAATTTATCCTACTTCATTATGTGTGTGTATAGACCCCTTTATATGATAGTGTGCAATGAGATCTATTATTAAGAAATTAGAAATAACTGCTTGGCAAAGGATTATGATTAAAGAAAAAAAATAAAGCACAAACATTGTTAAATCATTTTATATAAAGTTGAAAGTCATAAGCAAAATAAAAGACTTAAGGAACAAGGAACTGTAATTGATGAAATTAAGGAAAAAGTGAATAAGAATCAAGTTCTAAATTTGAAGTAAAGGATAATTCTCATAAGTGTGAGAATGACAAAGTGAACTGTGTAAGCAAGGAAATTACTATATATCTAATTGTATAAGTGTGTATATAGATGTATATAAGAGCAAGTATGAAAATGACAAGAATATTAAATTCTGCAGTAATTGAGGCAATTAGTAATGATAAAGAATATAAGAATATCTATATGCTGATTTGAGATTCCATAAAATTATAAAGATTTGATGTAAAACTATAAATTGGTATGTGGAGATAGGACATATAAGTTAATGAAGGATTTAAGGTGAGCTTTGTTATGTTTTTCATTTGTAAATAATTATGTATATACTATATGGATATTATACATTTAAAAGATGATAAAATGATTAAAGTTATAGAAGAAGCTTTAACAAAGGACAAATGGATTGAAAATTTAGTTGGATAAACTAAGTAATCAATTCCTTATAAACATATATGGTTAAGGATCGATTAATTAAGGAATGAATTCTTCAATAGTAAATGAAGAGTAGAAATGGAAATAATTTGTCTAAAGAGTTGGTATTTGTAATTTGTAATGAGTATTAAAAGTGATTATGACCACTAGACATAGGATTATAGCATTTGAAGTTACTCTTGTAAAGATTTAGAGTGAAAAAATAAGATCTTTGTATAGTGCTTTAAATATTATAATGCAAGATAAAAGAATTATGAAAGATATTTATATTACCTTAAGATTCTTAAGCCAATAATGAGTTTGATATAAGATAATAGACTTATAGTACACAAAGTGACAAAAGAGATATTACATAATTATTTGTTTAAAAAATTAAGGTAACATTGATTTCATAATGGATTTTACGATATAAGAGTTGTTATTAGCAAGGAATTATTAGAAAAATTTGAATAATTAAGATAGCAAGAAAATGATAGAAAATTCATGGGGATAATAAATATGGATGAGAAAACAACTAAGACATGTAACTTAAGTATTATCAGTTGCCTTATGAATCAACAGTATCTATTTTGAAAATTCAAAGATGAATTTTCAAAAAAGGGGTAGAATGTAATACCCAAGGTTTCCCTAACCAATTAGAGTGAGTAATGGTGACATTATAATGTTCATCTACTGCACCATTCAAGGTCTTTCTAGCATATTAAGAATCATAAGAATACTATAAAAAGAAATTTTAATTGAATATTATGACAATGAGAAAAGAATATAATCAATTTCGGTAAGCACTTTTATGATAAAATAAAAGTCAAACCGAATTTGACTTAATATGACTATGTTAGTAATTTATTTAAAATGTGAATGTAAAGTGCTAGTGAATGGGCATTAACATCTCCTAAGTATTAAGAGATGATAATAGTGATATGAGAAGTTAATTTCAATCAAAGTTATAATGGTATAATAGAAGTCAAACTTAGTTTGACCTGGCGAGTCTATATGATTTACATACTTGAATAATGGTAAATAAGGGCCAAAAAATGTTCACTATAGAGTGAATAAGATTTATCTAGCAATATCTAAAGTGTGTAGTGATATTAGAAGGTAAAAATATGTATATTAAAGGGAAAGAAATGAAATGGAAAATGTATTAAGTTACTAAGTTTGAAATGTGCATATATGGGTTGTTAATGGGCGTTTGAACACCAAAGGCTCAAGCCTATCAGATGGCTAGCCCACAAGGCCCAAGAATAGATGGACATACACTTAATTAGAGTTAGAAATAGCTAACCATGGTTAAATGGGTATAGGATGAGCTAGCCACAAAATTTGACTAAGAAGCCACCATTTTTTACTAAGGCAAATATTTTTCTAACTTGACTTCTTACTTTTCCTACACCAAATTCCATATTCATTTTTATTTTTTCCACACCTTATGATAAACATCATCAAGCTAGATAAGATACTAGCCATCTAATTTAATTAAATCATAGCCATCCATTGTGATTAAGTTATAGCCATTGGATTAGAAATGATTAAATTAACACCATCCATCTTCCATATATAAGCAATAAGATGAGCATTTTTCTCCATTTTTGCAAAACCCATCACAAAAACAAATCCTAATAAAGATATAGACTCTAAATTTCATGCGACCAATATAAAATTCAAAACAAGGCTTTCCAACATAAGAGTTTATGCTCATCTCTTCTTCTATGTGTTATAAACATGATTTTAGTGTTATAGTTGTAAAAACTTTCTTTTTCTTCCATCTATATGATTTGGCCAAAAGCAAGTATAATTAGGAAATGTTTATTTTATATGTTTGTGAACCCTTAATTTTGCACCTTCCAGTATGCATTTGAACCTTAAAAGCACTTAGGCTTGGTAAACAAACCTTCAAAAGCCAAATACTCCCAAAATGGAAAAAATAAAATATTTCTTTTTGGTATTTAAACTCTTTCAAATCATTTAGGATTGAGTAACCAATACAATGCAACTAGAATCATGAAAAACATATGAGACACGAGCGAGAACGGGCGAAAATAGGCAAAACAAGCAAAAGCGAGGCTCGTTGCCACAGAGCTCTGCGACACTGCTGCAAAGCCCTCTACGAAACTGCAAAGGGTGGCACTGCCATAAAGGCCTCTATAGTAACTCCAACAAAAATTTAATTTTTGCAATCCCACACTAGAATTTTGTGTTTCTATGCTTCAAACCTTTTCTTATATATAGAGGGCCTCTCCACACTTTAAAACACCAACTTCTAGAGCTTGAAAAGCATTACTTCAAGCAAAATGCTTTGCATTTACTCCTTGCTTCGCAAAGCGAGTTGGAGGATTTCTCCTTGATTCCTACGCGACTAGTTTAAAACTTTTTGCTTGCCTGTTTGAGGCAAGTCTCTTACCCAAGGCTTGTGTCCGCCGCGACTAGTTTAAGGCTTTTTGCTCACCTGTTCAAGGCAAGTCTCTTGCCCAAGGCTCATGTCCGCCGCCCAAGGCTAGCTACCACTAGTCACCTAAGGCTAGCCGCCGCCCATCGTCCAAGGTAAGCTCTCTTTTCCTTTAGTTTTCTTTTAGTTTCTTTGCCTCTTTTTTAGTTAGTTAATTAAATTGATTCATCCAGGTTGCTAGCTAATCAATTTGGTAATCAATTAAATTAATTAATTAACTTAACCCTCTTTTAATCAATTAATCAAAATATGATAAAGTGGCTAGGCTAAATTAACCCCTTCGCAAGATGGAGAACTGTGTGGATTTTGATTCCCATTCAAAGGGATATGTAGGCGTGCTTAGCTCAGGCATCAAATCCAATTTAAAACTAACCAACTCTCCCCCCATTGCCTTATTCACTACTTTTGTGTTTATTTCTTTACTTTATTATTATGATTAATTTAGGGAATGTGTGACTTCCCTATAACCCATAAGGGCTAGAGGAGGTATCCCCCATATTTGGAATTTCATTTGTAATGTTAACTTTCTTTTGGACTATTACTTGTATTGGACATGTGGAATCAATGATTATGCATATTATAAATTGTTCATGCATTTTAATTGTTCATGAAATATATTTTAAGTTACTTTTATATTACTTGGCCAAACTTATTTTGTTAAGATAAACTGAAAACCTAGTCCCTGAATCATCTTTGGTTTCAAGGCTAGTGATCTTTTTTCTTTGGGTAATAATTGGAGTCAAATGGGTTTTTCCCTTATATTTTCCCAAATAAAAATAAATTAAGGTGGCGACTCCTAAAAATAATTTTCAAATCTATCAAAGATAAGCCCGAGTGCTTCCTCGTGAATTCTTTCCCAAATGAGCACCTCGATTCCCTTTAGCAGATTAGATCGGTGCTTGGGTGAGGCCTAACAGATGGTGACTCCACTGGGGACTAATTTTCTTTTAATAAAAGGAAAAAATAAGTGGACTACTAATTAGTTTAAAGAAGTTTGGCCTTTTAATATAATTATAACTTTGCATGCATCACTTGCATAGGCTCTTTGCCATTCAACCTAGTTCTAAGAAAACAATGGATAGTAAGTAACATCGAGTGGGTAACCTTTCTTGGGTCTATTCACCGATAGTGAAATCATCCACCCTACGATGAATCCTTTGATCCTCTCAAAGGTGTAACGAGTATGCATGTACTGTTGGACCCACGTAAGACTCCTTGACTCACATGTGGTTAGGTATATCGCTACTCTAGTGTGATGGGTACCTAAATCAAGCCACCCTTACCTTTTTTCATGTAATGAACTTAGATCCTATCTACAGGTTGTATGTACCATACTTAAAACCTTGCATCTTTGCATTCTAATGAAATGTTTTCCTCATGCATATCATGCATCCATATTGTATAACAAAACATGCATTCATCTTAAGTCTAGGTCTAACCTTGAACCAAAGAAGGGTTATACATTCTTATCTCCATTCAAACATCTCCCCCTTAAACACCTCACTCTAACCTCCATCCAAAAACCTTTGCCCCCATAAACCTTACGCCATCACCCTAAACCTTACCAACCTAAACACTAATTCCCTAAGCCTAAACCTTACCCTTTTACCTTAGCCTTTAACCTAAACACTAATTCCCTAACCCTAAACCTTACCCCTTTACCTTAGCTTTTAACCTAAACACCAATATCCTAACCCTAAACCTTACCCCTTTACCTTAGCTCTTAACGTAAACACCAATACCCTAACCCTAAACGTTACCTCTTTACCTTAGCCTTTAACCTAAAGACTAATACCCTAACCCTAAAACCTTACCTCGTTACCTTAGCCTTTAACCTAAACACCAATTCCCTAGTCCTAAATCTAAAACCTCATTTCCCTAGCCTTGATCTCAAACACCTCTAACCTTAAACACTATTACCTTAACCTTATCCAAAATGTCTTTGCCCTAAATTGTAACCTAAAAACACTTATACCCTTTTCTTACCCATACCTTACCAATTTAGCTAAATGACACCGTCGCCCAACATCCTTGGCCTATTACCTTCAAAACCAATCCATTACCCCCAGATTGACAGATGCCTATAGCCTATACCCTAAATCATCAAGACACTACCCTAAGCCTAATACCTTTGGCTAAACACACTACCCTAAGCTTAATACCTTTGACCCAATACAATATCCTTAAGCCCAACACCCATAACCATCACCTTTCAAAACCAGTCTATTACCTTTGAGCCCAATAACTTTGGTCCAACATATTACCTTAAACCCACTACCTTTGGTTCAGTCTACTACCTAAAGCCTAAAACATTTGCCCCATCATGGCTTAAGCCTAAAAAAATGGCTAGCCTATGACATAATAAGGAAGCCTTTTCTCTTAGGATCTGTATGCCAATATCTTCATCACCTCTTATGTTCCATACCTATCACTTACCTTGTTATTTTAGTTTGAAGATACTAATAGCCCACCCACTTGATATGGCTTCCTTGACTACACTTGTGACCAAAGTCTTTAAGAAGCAAGAAGAACATTTCCAGGCTATCCTAGCTGCTTAGTAAGCCCAATTCGAGGAACAAAGGCAATTCATCATTGAGGAAGTTCGAGCTATGATTAACCAGGCCACCCTTAGCCATTCTAAACTAAGCCTTATCTTAAACCGGACTAATCCTAGCCAAACCAACCCATATCTAAAACAAGGTGGGGAAGTTTTCACTTATCCAGACACTAGATTGCTCATGGAGAAACTTGAAGCCATGGAAAGAACCATCAAATCCTTAAAGCACTGCAATGATCTAATTGATGTGGACGATTTAACCTTATTTCCTAATGCCAAGTTTCCTCCTAAATTCAAAATGCCTTAACTGGAGAGATTTGATGGAACCACTTGCCCCAAGACCCATCTGAAGATATATGTGGAGATAATGAAGCCTTTAAGAGTTAGCAATGAGCTCTTTGCTCAACTATTCCAACAATCGCTAACTGGTGTTACTAAGAGATGGTTCCTTTCACTAGACAAGAGTAAGAAAAGGACATGGGATCTGCTGTGCCTTTGTCAAACAATATCATTATAACAGTGAAATGGATGTCACTAGGCATGACTTGGAAACCATCAAGTAACTTTCAAATGAGTCTTTCTCCATGTTCCTTACAAGGTAGAGGGCTAAAGCTACTTAAATGGTAAATAAGCCAACAAAGTAAGAACAAGTGGACATCCTTGTCAAGAATCTACTTCCAGTCTACCGAGCCTACTTGTTAACTCAATACCTACCCACTTTTAAAGCTTTGATTGCAACCGCATCAAAGGTTGAAGATTGAATCCAAAGTGCATCATTTCAACCTGAACTCCCCACCACCAACTTGAATAGTGATGAAGAACCCGAACTTAATCCAACCCTACCTTAACTCAGCCCCAAGTGGCATGACATAGAAGAGTTCAAGTTTGGCTAATCTGACCTATCTGAGATTGAATTCTAAGTCTGAATCTAAATCTCTAAGTCTAAGTTTGACTCTTGAGTCCAAATCCTAAAGTTTGAGTCTAAATTCGAGTATGAGTCTGTCATCTTATTTTCTTTTATTCCATCATATTGATTCCTTTTTGTTATCTTATAATAAAATTTTTCATTGCAATAAAACATCAACATTTATTCGTGCACTTGTCTTTTCTTATTTTCGAACATGAATGAGCTTTAGAAAAAAAAAGAAAATAAAAAGAAAAAGAAAAAATATAATAAAAAATAAAAAATAAAAGAGAGAGAGAGAGAGAGAGAGAGATGTGTACAAGTCCACCACAATTGAGGTGCCATCAACAATTGATCTGCCAGCTCTTAATAACTGAAGCACAAAATCAAACTATATACCTCAACAAGGGGGCAACAAGATTCGTCAAATCCAAAATTTAGAGTTTAGACCCCCCTTAAAATGAGGAAAATCAGCAAATCATGGTGGAATGTTTTCTCCCAAATTTCATTAATCCAAGCTCGTTAAGTTGAAAACCTGAAAAGGGTAGCTTAGGGAAAAAAAAAAAAAAAGAAGCTCATCCTAGTCATTTTCCTTCATAATCAAATCATCTTTTCATCTCATCTCATATCTTCAAAGTCATCCAAAGTGATATTGTCTTCTATGCCCTTATCTCACAGTGGGGGCATGTCTTTCTAGGTCGTCATCATCTTTTATTAATCCGTCTCATTGCTTAGCTCAAAGAGCTTAGGCACAATCCCTCACATTGCTAGTCTGTCATGTTCCTATCTTTTATTGGAGGCAAAATCCCCAGGTTGTCTCATTTCATCAGTCCTTCAACCGCTCCTTAGGGTACTTCCTTTCATCCGGTCTATCATCTACATTCAAAGTGTCACTCTAAATATCTTTTCAATCTCAAAACAACAAGGTTAGCTTGGCTTGTTCTTTTCCATGAATCATGCTACAGACAGCAAAATCATACAACCTCCTTAATCTTTTTCAAAATTTCTAACCTGCCTTTGAACCATTCCCCAACTTCAAAATATACCATTCCATCTTTTTGTCACATCCCAACCTTATGAGATACGACGGTCCTAGAACATGGGGAGACATAAGGTCACCCATGCCCGTAGAACCCATTAACATATAACAATCATGCCTAGGATCTTACCGAACCTCTTTCATTAACTTATTTAAAACATTTAGATAAATACCATAAATTGCGGAAGACTTAAAATAAATCATTACATATCAAATCCATAAGGAAAATAATATATATATATCCATAAGTATAAATCAACATTCTTAGAGCATCTAAAGACCAGACTTCACAAACATAGTATTATTGATAACTCGGACAAGGAATTCCCCAAGCGAAGTAGAATGCTTAAGCCATCACTTTGCCTCCTCACATTTGCTCACCTGGAACCACACAAGGAAAAAGGGGTGAGATAGATGATCTTAATGAGTAAACAAAACGGCACAAACATTATCACATATTCCTTTGAAAGGAAACACATAGCTTATACACATAGTTCATGGTTTATAACTCATGAATCAAGTTGCAATTTAGCAAGGGTTCAATTGGGCAAGTTTGCAGAAATCACACTTATAACACATAGAGAGTGAAGGCTATTGCTCTATCACTCGAACACATAGAGGAGACGTGGACTTATACCAAATTCCAACTCCTATCACATAGAAAGCATGAAGCTGATTAGGCCCCATGGCTAGAACTACCCCTTCTAGCTGAGGTGGATACACTACCCCTATCCATCGGGTTAAGACCATGTGCACAGGTTTTGATGATTACCCGCATCAGCATAAGGATTCTGCGTAAAGGGTAAAGGTACCATAGCTAGAGCTATTGGTAAACACAATTAGCAATATCACATAAGGCAACAATAACATGTATTTCAATAACAATAGTGGTTTAGCTTTCAAAAAATCATACAATGATAGTGTAGTTCTAGAAAGAATACAGGTTAGGGTGTTAATCGCAAGAATTTCTCATTGGTAGCAAAATAGTTTCTAGACCAAATGTCCCTTGGCAACCCAAGCTTGACAAAGAAATCATATAATAATATTTAAGATAAAAAGAACTTGGGTTTCAAAGATTACAAAGGTTCACATAACAATATATCACATTCGTGTAACACAACAAAATGTTGTTTACACTTATAACATGAATACGATGTTTACTCACACTTGTAACAAGAACATTGTGTTTACTCACCTTAGGGTTCCTTTGCTCCTAGTACACATAGTCCCTTTTGCACTTCTAAAGCTCCTTAAACTCTAACATAATATTTGATTTAATACTTAGTATTTATTTACTCATGATGCTCTTATCCCATAACTACCCATGTACATATAGCATACACATACACTTAGAGTCCACACATAGCTGTACTCATCACTTGCACATAGCTCATTGACCTAATGGTCTTGCATACTTAGGCCTTATAGGCTCATATGAAAACACATTGCAATCATATCAATACCTTTTTAAGGTCATCACAATATCGTTACTTCAATATCAATTCACTTATCAATTATCTTAGTTCACTTTACACTTTCATACATGTCAACTTAACAATTAATCCTTCAATCATCATGCTTAACTCTTATGATCCCTTTCACTTCATTAATTCATAACCATATATTCATCATCAAGTCATCATGACATCTAGTTCCAAATTCCTCAATCACATTTGCATTCTAATTACAATATAGGGTTAAGATCCCTTAAGTATACATTAAGTATACCATAATGCATTTAAGCTCATCTAGGACCATACCTTCAATTAACATGCAATTTTATCATTTATTATACATTCATACAAGTCAATAATCATCAAAACATATCACATAAAATTTATAAACATTTGGACAAAATTGTTCATGTAGGCCGAATGCATCATTAAGGTAAAAACCAAATTCTTTTGCTTTTCGTGCTTTCCGTCTATTTCAAAAGTATGTAAAAACATGTTTTGAACCAAGATTTTTAATGTAAACATAACAAAAATCATTCTAGAATATAAATTCATAGGAATTGGCCACTATTGGTGTTATTAATATATAAAAATTCAATCTTTTGCATTATAGTGCACAAAACCATAAGTTTTCTTGTTTTTGGTATTTTTTGGTCATCTTAGAAATATGCAAACAAGTTGTTTAAACCATTATTTTTCATTTAATCATTGAAAATATAAGTTTAGAACACGTTCCTTCATGAATCGGCAGCCATAGGTAGGGTTTATACAAAAAAATTCTAAGTTCAAAGGCATAGATGAAAAATCATGAGTTTCCGCGCTTTCCACGCATTTCATTCATTTCAGCAATAAATAGACACATGATTCAAATCATTATTTTTCATCTAAACAAAACACATATCATATTAGAACACCAATTCATACAAATCAGCAGCCATATATTCATGAAAGAATAAAATTTTCCAATTTCCAAGTCCTAACACGAAAACCTTGAATTCCTTTGTTTTTGAAACTTTTCGGTCATCACAGAAATATGCAGAAATATTATTTAATCCAATATTTTTTATCAAAACAAATCAAAAATCAGTTTAGAATACATCCATGCATAAATCGGCCCCCCTTGTGATGTTTATGCAATAAAATTGTGATTTTAAGTTATAGAATTCACCTTTAGAGAAATCTTGCGGAAAGAATCATGTTTTCATTAGAAAATAAATTTTCTCTCCAAAAAATTCATTCAAACAAAATTGAATCTATAGAAATCAGTAATCAGATAGTTTAAAATAATTTTCCCATAATTTATTTCATAGAAATCAGTTTAGAAATCGAAAAAGAATAAAAACTTATGATTACGGTCATGAAATCACGAAACGGAAAGGTGTTTTCAATATTTCGGTAGAGAGAATTACTTTGAGAGGTTTTTCTACCAAAATACATAAAGAATAAGAGAATGGTTGCTGGAAACTCTTATTTGTGTTTGTGGCATATTTATATGGTTTTTGTGTGTGTTAATTTAGGCATTTTGTGATTAATTCATGTTTATGTAGGTTAGAATGTGTTATTTTACCTTTTTTTTTTAGTTTGAGGAAGGTTTTAGCTCATTTTGCAGGAATTAGGCATTAAATGGAGCAAAAGAAGGAGATTTGGGCAGAAGCATGTGCAACGGGCCTAAAAAATCTCACACATAGCCTAGCCAGAGCACGCAGGGCAACTGCCCAGGCGTCCCAGCTCCCCAGCGCTAGCAGCCAAGGGCCAGCGCATGCCAATGCAGCACATAGCAGGCAGCAGCACTCCCAGTAGTGTCTGTAGCGGTCGTCCAGCGTGCGCAACAGGCTGTCTCCAACAAATTGACACAGTTTCTTTGTTGCGTCAAATAATGATGGATATGATCACCCATAGAAGGTACCATTTGAATATGGGCCATATTATTTCTACCTTAGCCTTTTCCTATGAACTTATCGACTCCAATTCTTTAGAGTTAAAACCATTACCAAGGTGGACTTTCACTATAAATTCTTGGATTTCATTCGAGATGGCAAATTTGGACCAAACTCTGAGGGAACCTTAGACTCAAAAATGTTGGAGGGATTATCAACTAAAGAATCCACCATCAACTGCATTTCACAGAGGATCCTCTTCAAATTCACAACTTGACTTGCCGGCTCTTCCTTCTACAGAGCCAACAGGAGAGGTGGAAGGGTGGAGACAAGTGTTGAGCAAACTTGAGTCAATGGAGGAGCAGAACCGGGTTATGATGGCTGAAGTGAATAAAAGGTTCGATAAAGTGGAAAAGAAGCAGAGGTCGCAACGACATAAATTGGCACAAATCGGTGCGAAGCATGGTATTGATATGACATCACCTCCTCTTTTACCATTAGAAGCAAATGCATAAGGTAACCTTTCTCTTTTAATTACTAGTTCAGAATTGTTAGTCTTTTTAGTTTTTCCTTTATGTAAATCTTTGCATGCATTTCCACATTGAGGGCAATATGGAGTTTAAGTGTGGGGGGGGGGGAGTAATTTCTTTATTGTGATTTGTGCTATTTTGTTTGGAATTGTGCATCTTGTAATAATGTTGTGTGAGTTTTTATTTTATTTTGTCCTCTTTGTTAAACATACTTATCTATTTACTTGGTTTGGCTTAAGATGTTGATTTTGGGACTTAAAATTAAGTGTGGCCGATGATATATAAAGGTTGTGTTTGAAGTAGATTATTGGCAATTGCTAAGGATATGAAATTCCTTTTGTATGAGATTTTGCTTTTACGCTGAGTTGAAATCATTAATTTGTGTGAATTACCGAAAGAAGCTTGTGTATGCTTAACTTAGAGAGGGCTTATGCAACATATTATCACTGAGTAGTCTCGCCCATTTTAGAACATTCTTGCTAATTAGTTGAAGCGAAATTTGTTTGGTCCACTTAGGAAAGGAAGAAATGATTAAGGCATTTCTTATTTTAGTCAAATCCTTATATCCACCCATTTGATGTGTTTTTCCCTAGTTAGCCCTTTAAGCCAAATGAATGCATTAATATGCATACATTTAACTTGAGTTTCTTTGATGTTGCTTAGCCATCTTAGTACCAACCTGTTATTTTCTTTGATTAATGATGCATAACAAAGTTTGAATTTTATTTTGTGGAGTCTTCAAGAATGTGAATGAATGGAGTGAAGAATTAAGTGTGGGGGAAAAATGATCTTGTGAAAAAATAAAAAAACAATAAAAAAAATTTGCTGATAAACATACTCAATTTTTTTTTTCCTCCAAAAAGAATCTGAAGTAAAAAGTTAGAAGTTCAAAATGAATGTCACTCCATGATGGTCAAGGCAAGAAGACATATGTTCTGCATCATTTTCAAAGAAAATTCTTGTTTGTTTTAGCTTATTTCTTGTTTAACCCTTTACCCTTTAAAACCCTGTTACAACCTTAGTAAAGACCTTTTGATCTTTTCAACCTTTTTGGACTCAATTAGTGGAGATGAAATTGGTAAGGATGCCTATGAGATGGATGAGCATGTATGAATATTAATCTTCTAATTAGAGACTCTCTTTGATGATATGAGTGTATATGCCTATCATGAAGTGCAACAAGTTCAATTTGGTAAGCCACACAATGATTTGATTGATTCTTGGTGGAATTGTGGAGATCTTGGGTGAATTGAGTTAAGTGTTATGCACTTGTTATATACTCTTCTTCAAACATGTATCTTTTGAGGCACACACTGATTTTTCTGAAGTATATGAGGGTCTTGATGCTAGCTAAGGACAATTGTTGAGTATGGTTTGCTTGAGGACAAGCAAAGAGTAAGTGTGGGGGAAGTTGTTTGTGGCATATTTATATGGTTTTTGTGTGTGTTAATTTAGGCATTTTGTGATTAATTCATGTTTATGTAGGTTAGAATGTGTTATTTTACCTTTTTTTTTAGTTTGAGGAAGGTTTTAGCTCATTTTGCAGGAATTAGGCATTAAATGGAGCAAAAGAAGGAGATTTGGGCATAAGCATGTGTAATTGGCCTGAAAAATCTCACACATAGCCTAGCCAGAGCATGTAGGGCAATTGCCCAGGCGTCCCAGCTCCCCAGCGCTAGCTGCCAAGGGCCAGCGCACGCCAACGCAGCACGCAGCAGGCAGCAGCACTCCCAGCAGCATCCACAGCGGTCGTCCAGCATGCGCAACGGGCTGTCTCCAGCAGGCCACATTCAACTGCACAAGCAACACCAGCTCCAGCACCCGCTGCCAACGAAAATCCTAGCCTAAGCTCGCCAGCTGCCTAGCCCCAGCGACCAGCTGCCCAGTCCCAGCGCCCATCGCGAAGATCTAGTCAGTTTAGGCAATGTTGATCCTAATTTTTTATTTCCTTTTCCATTTAGGTTATTTGTTTTTAGAGGTTATAAATAGATCAGAAAGAGGGAAAAAAGGGGAGCTGGAGTTTTTGGATTACGACTTGTAATTGGCATAAAGTATCATTTTATTTTCTTAGTTAATTTTCCAGATCTTATTTCGAGATTAGGCTTCAAAATTTTGTTCTTGGGAATTTATTTGGTGAAAATTCAAGAGATTAAATTTAATCAAATTGGTTGTAAGCTGAGGATTAATCCTTATTTCTCAAATTTAATTATTCTAGGTTAATTAAATCAATAGTATTGTTTTGATGGATTCAATTAATTATATTGAGAATGAGATGATTTCTTTATTTTCCATGAGCTAATTTCATTTTAGTCTAGGGTTTGTATGATGTGTTCATGATATGGAATAGAATTAAATCCCAATCAATTATTCTTTTTATTCTTAATTGAATTGGCTAGTTGTTTAAGAACAATTGCTTAGCTACCAATTGTTTTACTTGGGTTTTGAACGAAGGAATAAGAGTTGAAGTTCAATTCCAGATTTCATTCTATTAAGATCTTAAAATGAATTAGAAATATAAGTTTTAAGATTAAGTCCTTATTCTTAATGTATGAATTGATAGAATGATTTCTATGAATGCGATTGCTAGTAGACTGATTTTTATCCTTTGATTTATTAGAAACCAGGACTTTAGCATAATTAATTGGGACTATTCTTGAATATAGAGGATTGATAAACTGAATACAAACCCTGGACTATCTTTATTCATTAAATTTTCACTTATTCATATCTACATTTTCTTTTAATTTATTGTTTTGCTAGTAGTTCTGTTAAAATTCAAAAAAAATCAAACAAATCTTTTTATATTTAATTTGCTTTCACAAAGAAACAAGTGATTTCCATTTGCAATTCCTTGAGAGAATATGACCTTGGGTGCTTCCTATATACTACAATTGCCCTGTATACATGCGAGTTGCTTTTGGACAGTATATTTTGAGGCGAATAGTTTGGCCGAAAATTAGAATATATATTAGGGTTGGAGTGGAATTTCCACTATTACCCTTAATGAAATAGGTTAGGAGAATTTTTGTGTAGTGGGCTTTTGGGTATTTGGGCTTTTCCTTTAAAAATTTTGGCTGAATGGAACTAAAATAAAAAGAATATTTTTCTTATTAATTCTGGAACATTTTTCTCAAAAATATTTATTTAAAAATATTTTAAAAATACCCATAAAATTATTTTATGCTTAAAAATTGTCTTATGCATGAAAATTCATTTTATTTAAAATAAATTCTTTTATGCCAATGCACTTCATGTAAATCATTTATTTCACAATAGCAACACATATTATGCATATTAAAATTAATTTAATATGCCACATACTCATTAATCACTTAGATCACAAATTTTCAC
This sequence comes from Reutealis trisperma, assembly GCA_947687605.1. Taxonomy (NCBI): domain Eukaryota; kingdom Viridiplantae; phylum Streptophyta; class Magnoliopsida; order Malpighiales; family Euphorbiaceae; genus Reutealis; species Reutealis trisperma. Next base: position 299,709 of record CANTUT010000327.1, on the reverse strand, counting down.
ATAAGCACGCACACTTAACCTTATTAGTTCTAAATCAAGCAATTTATCACGGAAATTCTTAGGGTGGGTGAAGGTTGTTACATTCTCCCCCCTTAAAGAAATTCATCCTCAAATTTAAACCCTTACCTAGTTACTCTTGAAAAGCTAAGGATGCTTCTGTCGCATTTTCTGCTCCGCTTCCCAAGTGCACTCATCTGTCCCATGATTCCGCCATTGAATCTTAATCATGGGTATCTCCTTATTTCTTAACTTTTTTACTTGTCAATCCACTATAGCTATTGGTGACTCCTCATAAGATAGTTGCTCATCTAATGTAACGTCTAGAGGTAAAAGAACGTGTGATGGATCTCACACATATTTCCTTAACATGGAAATGTGGAACACTGGGTGCACATGCGCCAAAGTTGGAGGCAGGGCAAGTCTATAAGACACTTCTCCAACCTTATCTAAGATTTCAAAAGGACCAATGAAATGAGGTGATAATTTCCCTTTCTTGCCAAATCTCATAACTCCTTTCATTGGCGAAACCTTTAAGAACATGTGATCTCCCACGGCGAATTGGACTTCCTTTCGCTTAGGGCCTACATAACTCTTTTGTTGACTGAATGCCGTCTTCAGTCGATCTTGAATTATTGGTACTTTCTCGGTGGTCTCCTTAAGCAATTCGGGCATTTCTATATGCTTGTCTTTAGGTTCAATCCAACAAATTGGAGAACGACACCTTCTTCCATACAACACTTCGTATGGCGCCATGCCAATGGATGAATGATAGCTATTGTTGTAGGCAAATTCAATCAGGGGTAAATACTTATCCCAGCTACTGCCAAAATCGAAGACACACATCCTAAGCATGTCCTCGAGTGTCTGAATCATTCTTTCATATTGGCCGTCCATTTGAGGGTGAAATGCCATACTAAAATCTAATTGTGTTCCTAACGCTTCTTGCAACTTTTGCCAGAACCTTGAGGTGAATTGAGTTCCTCGATCGGAGATGATAGAAACTGGCACTCCATGTAGTTTCACGATCTCATCTATATATAACTGCGCATACTGAGCTATAGAATATGTGGTCTTAACTCCTAGGAAATGGGCAGACTTTGTCAATTTATCTACTATGACCCATATAGAATCATATCCTTTGGAGGTTCTAAATAAGCTAACAACGAAGTCCATAGTGATGCGCTCCCACTTCCATTCAGGTAGTTAAATCTCTTGTAGCAATCCTGAAGGTCGCTGATGTTCATACTTGACTTGCTAGCAAGTCAGGTAGGATGCTACAAACTTAGCTACATCTTTCTTCAATCCAGGCCACCAATAATTAGCTTTCACGTCATGGTACATCTTGGTAGATCCAGGATGAGCACAGTAAGGGGTTTGATGTGCCTCTTTCAATATCCTTTCCTTTAGTCCATCCACATCAAGCACGTATACTCTATTCTTAAACTTTAAAACTCCATTGGCTATCTCAAACTCAGGATTCTTTCCTTCTCTCGTCTCATCCTTCAACTTCATCAAGTATGGGTCTCTATCTTGTGAATTCCTTATTTCTTCCATTAACTTAGATCTTACTTGGAAATGAGCCAATAAAACTCTTGATCCTCCAATCTCCAGTCTCAATCCTTCATTAAACAATTCCTTTAATTCCTTCACAATCGGCCTTTTTCTCGCATCCACATAGGCTAGGCTTCCCATCGACTTTCGACTCAAGGCATCTGCCACTACATTCGCCTTTCAGGGATGATAGAGAATCTGATAGTCATAATCCTTTAGCAGTTCAATCCATCTCCTTTGTCTTAGATTGAGATCACTTTGGCTCAAGATATATTGAAGACTCTTATGATCCATGTAGATCTCACACTTTATCCCATACATGTAATGTCTCCAGATCTTTAGAGCGAACACTACCACAGCTAATTTTAAATTGTGAGTAGGGTAATTCACTTCATGTCTCTTTAGTTTTCGTGATGCATAGGCGATGACTTTTCCATTTTGCATCAAAATGCACCCAAGTCCTACTCTCAAAGTGTCACAATAGACCGTGAATCCTTCTTCTCCTTCTGGTAATGTCAAAACTGGTGTCAATACCAAACACTCTTTGAGTTTATGAAAACTCTTCTCACAGGACTCTTACCAATTGAACTTAACTTGTTTTCTTGTCAACTTGGTCAATGGGGCTGCTATCTTAGAAAAGTCCTGTATAAATCTACGATAATATCCCGCCATGCCCAAGAAACTTTGCACTTCTGAAATTGTTGTGGGCCTTGGCCAATTTGCTACTGCCTTAACTTTCTTATGATTAACTTGAATTCCTTCCTTACTTACTATATGTCTAAGAAAGTTAACCGACTCCATCCAAAACTCACACTTAGATAACTTAGTGTAGAGTTGGTGATCGCGTAACGTTTGAAGCACGGTCCTCAGATGTTCTTCATGTTCCTCTTTATTCTTTAAGTAAATTAGGATGTCATCAATGAACACGATAATGAACTTGTCAAGGAATGGCTTGAATACTCGATTCATCAAGTCCATGAAAGCAGCAGGAGCATTCGTCAAACCGAATGGCAAAACCGTGAACTCGTAGTGTCCATATCTAGTACGAAAGGCAGTCTTGCAAATATCTTCCCCTCAGATTTTTAGTTGATGATAGCCAAACCTTAAGTAAATCTTGGAGAAGTGACTAGCTCCTTGCAGTTGATCAAAAAGATCATTGATCCTCGGCAATGGGTACCTATTCTTCACAGTGACTTTGTTAAGTTGACGATAGTCAATGCACATTTGGAATAAGCCATCTTTCTTCTTTACGAACAACATTGGAGTGCCCCATGGTGAACTGCTTGGTCGAATGAAGCCCTTATCAAGCAGATCATGCAATTGCGTCTTTAACTCCTTCAGCTCCATTGGTGCCATACGATATGGCGGTATCGATATCGATTATGTACCAGGTAGCAATTTGATGTTGAACTCGATCTCACGATCAGGGGTAATCTGGGTAAATCTTTAGGAAAGACGTCCATGAACTCGTGCACTACTGGAATGCTCTCATCTCAAATGGCAGCTTCTTTGCCAATGTCGATTTCGTGGGCTAGATATGCTTGGCATCCTTTCCTTAACATCCACCTCGCTCCTAAGGTCGATATCAAGTTCAGAGGATTCTCATTCCTATCTCCTTGGTACACAAACTCCTTCCCATCTCTAGTTTGAAACTCGACAAGTTTCTTTCTACAATCGATACGAGCTCCATGCTCATACAACCAATCCATCCCTAATATCACATCAAATTCTAGTATGTCTAATTCTAGCAACACTACTAGTAGTGTTTGTCCATTAATGTCTACATCACAGCCCTTATTCCCATATGTTACTTCCATCACTTCCCCTAAAGGAATTGCTATTACTAATAGTTCACTCATCAATTCTTTATCTATACCCAAATACTTAGCAAAACTAGGCAACACAAAAGAATGGGTAGCACCAGAATCAATTAAACATTTTGCACTTAAAAATTTGAATGGGAATGATACCTTCTTCTTTCAAATTACACCAGATAAATATTCCTCCTCTAACTATATTCAATATCTACATAAGTGATGGAGAAATTCCTACCTTTCTTGCTATTCTAGTCTATATGATAGTTTCAAAACCCCAATTTCCCTAATATACTTCGTTTACTTCATACCATATACTTATGCATATATAATGTAACTGATTTATTTCATTCTCCTACTGATCATTACTAATTGTCATTTCTCTTTCTATGACATCAATCACAATTATCATTTAATAACTCCATATAATTCATTTATCAAACTATAGTAACATGTAAGCATTTCATACCTCATAACATTATACCTATCCATCTTTAATCTCAGTTGGATCAAAACCTAGTCCACTTCTCTTTCTAATCCATTTAACTCCAATATCAAAATGTCATACTTAGCATGTCTTTAACTTTAGTACCCATCATATAATATCACATCATAGGACATATATCGCCTAGCTTATATCACATATCATGGCATGTATCAAGTATCCTAGTCATCTAACATATAACTTATGGCATAATGGGCTCCTCTATCGTCTAAAGTCAATCATTTCATAGAATCAATCCATACTAAGTCACTAAGTAATAAACTAATATTATTCATATCATATAAGTCCTATGCCCCTAAGCTAACTATTACCATCTACTAGTGGAAGTCTCAATTATGTCTCTTATTTCTTTGTGCATGGCGTGCATTTCTTACGAAGATGCTTGCTCATTAGAGCCCATAGTCGGTGCCTTCGAGTTAGATCTTTCTCCTGACTGTATAAGTGTAGAGGCAGCATTCGATGCGGTGTCCGATATAATATCATCATTAGCCCTAACGAATTGGGCAACTGTGTGAACCTTCTTCTTGGAAGGCATTCTGTCTATCATAAAAGGGAATTTAGTACTAATCCCTTATCCTAACCCATTTAACCTCCCCCTTATCCTAGCAAACATTATCATGCATTTACCATGTCACATCACTAAGCACATGTTATGAATGAATTGCATATCACATAGTTTTGCACATATCATATATCATAATCATATAACATATATCTCATAATATCACACTATACTATAATAATGAAGGAAATCATCTCATCCTAGGTAACTAGGCAATCAAGGAAAATCATTCATATCATATAAAGTGCTATGTCATTACGTCGATCATCATGTCTACTCAACCTAGTTATTGTGTCCACCTCCAGAGCAATCAAGAGCGACATGGCCACCGCTGCCACATCGGTAGCAAAGAAGATCTCTATCTTAATGGCGATTAGCTGAAGATGTAGACTTCACTGCCGAGTAATCTCCTTTATGCTCAACAATCCCTAACCTGAGTTGCTCCATATCCTCTCTTAGTGCATGAATCATGACTTTAAGATGTCGGTTTTCCTCCTTCAAGTATGAATAGTTATCCTCTAATTTTTTAACCTTACTATATACCCAATCAGGATCTAAGCGCTCCTCAGGGTCCTCCTCTTCGTCAGGGGTCTTCTCTTTCATGGGGCAAATCACAGTTACAACTTTCTCAAGCATCTCTGGCCAAGTCCTCTTACAGGTCACATGAGGTGCTCTAGGTTGCGGTCCTCGAGCAGGCGTAATCTTCTTGGTCATCTGTCAAAAGAATCGTAAGGTAAGCAAATAATAACAAGGATTACTAAAATCTACTAGGATTTCATGGAACTATGCTAGTGATAGACTACAAGTGACATGATAGGAAAATTCCTATGCTCTAGGATTTTACTTAAACAACTCATATACAACAAGCCTAAACTAGACTTTTAAAAACTACGGCTCTGATACCACCTTTGTCACATCCCAACATTATGAGATACGACGGTCCTAGAACATGGGGAGACATAAGGTCACCCACACCCGTAGAACCCATTAACATATAACAATCATGCCTAGGATCTTACCGAACCTCTTTCATTCACTCATTTAAAACATTTAGATAAATACCATAAATTGCAGAAGACTTAAAATAAATCATTACATATCAAATCCATAAGGAAAATAATATATATATATCCATAAGTATAAATCAACATTCCCGGAGCATCTAAAGACCAGACATCACAAACATAGTATTATTGATAACTCGGACAAGGAATTCCCCAAGCGAAGTAGAATACTTGAGCCATCACCTTGCCTCTTCACATTTGCTCACCTAGAACCACACAAGGAAAAAGGGGTGAGATAGATGATCTCAATGAGTAAACAAAAAGGCACATACCTTATCACATATTCCTTTGAAAGAAAACACATAGCTTATACACATAGTTCATGGTTTATAACTCATGAATCAAGTTGCAATTTAGCAAGGGTTAAATTAGGTAAGTTTGCAGAAATCACACTTATAACACGTAGAGAGTGAAGGCTATTGCTCTATCACTCGAACACAAGAGGTAGCCTTATACCAAATTCCAACTCCTATCACGTAGAAAGCGTGAAGCTGATTAGGTCCCATGGCTGGAACCGCCCCTTCTAGCTGAGGTGGATACACTACCCCTATCCATTGGGTTAAGACCATGTGCACAGGTTCTGATGATTACCAGCACTGGCACGAGGATTCTACGTAAAGGGTAAAGGTACCATAGCTAGAGTTATTGGTAAACACAATTAGCAATATCACATAAGGCAACAATAACTTGTATTTCAATAACAATAGTGGTTTACCTTTCAAACAATGATACAATGGTAGTGTAGTTCCAGAAACAATACATGTTAGGGTGTTAATTGCAAGAATTTCTTATTAGATAGCAAAATAGTTTCTAGACCAAATGTCCCTTGGCAACCCAAGCTTGACAAAGAAATCATATAATAATATTAAGATAGAAAGAACTTGGGTTTCAAAGATCATAAAGGTTCACATAATAATATATCACATTCATATAACACAACAAAATGTTGTTTACACTTATAACATGAATACGATGTTTACTCATACTTGTAACAAGAACATTGTGTTTACTCTCCTTGGGGTTCCTTTGCTCCTAGTACACGTGGTCCCTTTTGCACTTCTAAAGCTCCTCAAACTCTAACATAATATTTGATTTAATACTTAGTATTTATTTACTCATGATGCTCCCATCCCATAACTACCCATGTACATATAGAATACACATACACTTAGAGTCGACACATAGGTGTACTCATCACTTGCACATAGCTCATTGACCTAATGGTCTTGCATACTTAGGCCTTATAGGCTCACATGAAAACACATTGCAATCATATCAATACCTTTTTAAGGTCATCACAATATCATTACCTCAATATCAATTCACTTATGAATTATCTTAGTTCACTTTACACTTCCATACATGTCAACTTAACAATTAATCCTTCCATCATCATGCTTAACTCTTATGATCCCTTTCACTTCATTAATTCATAACCATATATTCATCATCAAGTCATCATGACATCTAGTTCCAAATTCCTCAATCATATTTGCATTCTAATCACAATACAGGGTTAAGATACCTTAAGTATACCATAATGCATTTAAGCTCATCTAGGATCATACCTTCAATTAACATGCAATTTTATCATTTATTATACATTCATACAAGTCAATAATCATCAAAACACATCACATAAAATTTATAAACATTTGGACAAAATTGTTCATGTAGGCCGAATGCATTATTAAGGTAAAAACCAAATTCTTCTTCCTTTTGTGCTTTCCGTCTATTTCAGAAATATGTAAAAACATGGTTTGAACCAAGATTTTTCATGTAAACATAACAAAAATCATTCTAGAATATAAATTCATAGGAATCAGCCACTATTGTTGTTATTAATATATAAAAATTCAATCTTTTGCATTATAGTGCACAAAACCATAATTTTTCTTATTTTCGGTATTTTTTGGTCATTTCAGAAATATGCAAACAGGTTGTTTAAACCATTATTTTTCATTCAATCATTGAGAATATCAATTTAGAACAAATTCTTTCATGAATCGGTAGCCATAGGTAGGGTTTATACAAAAAAAATTCTAAGTTAAAAGGCTTAGGTGAAAAATCATGAGTTTCTGCGCTTTCCGCGCATTTCGTTCATTTCAGCGATAAACAGACACATGATTCAAATCATTATTTTTCATCTAAACAAAACAAATATCATATTAGAACACCAATTCATAAAAATCAGCAGCCATATATTCATGAAAGAATAAAATTTTCTAATTTCCAAGTCCTAACACGAAAACCTTGAATTCCTTTGTTTTTTGAAACTTTTTGGTCATCACAGAAATGTGCAGAAATATTATTTAATCCAATATTTTTCATCAAAAAAAATAAAAAATTAGTTTAGAATACATCCATGCACAAATCCCCCCCCCCCCCCCATGATGTTTATGCAATAAAATTGTGATTTTAAGTTATAGAATTCACCTTTGGAGAAATCTTGCGGAAAGAATCGTGTTTTCGGTAGAAAATAAATTTTCTCTCCCAAAAATTCACTCAAACAGAATTGAATCTACATAAATCAGTAACCAAACAGTTCAAAATAATTTTGCCATAATTTATTTCATAGAAATCAGTTTAGAAATCGAAAGAGAATAAAAACTTACGATTACGTTCACAAAATTGCAAAACAAAAAGGTGTTTTCAATATTTCGGTAGAGAGAATTATTTTGAGAGGTTTTTTTGCCAAAATACAAAAAGAATAAGAGAATGGCTGCTGAAAACCCTTGTTTGGCTGAAAATTAGAATATATATTAGGGTTGGAGTGGAATTTCCACTATTACTCTTAATGAAATAGGTTAGGAGAATTTTTATGTAGTGGGCTTTTGGGTATTTGGGCTTTTCCTTTAAAAATTTTGGCTCAATGGAATTAAAATAAAAAGAGTATTTTTCTTATTAATTCTGGAACATTTTTCTCAAAAATATTTATTTAAAAATACCCATAAAATTATTTTATGCTTAAAACTTGTCTTATGCATGAAAATTCATTTTATTTAAAATAAATTCTTTTATGCAAATGCACTTCATGTAAATTATTTATTTCACAATAGTAACACATAATATGCATATTAAAATTAATTTAATATGCCACATACTCATTAATCACTTAGATCACAAATTTTCACACAAGCACACACACTTAACCTTATTAGTTTTAAATCAAGCAATTTATCACGGAAATTCCTAGGGTAGGTGTGGGTTGTTACACTTTTCAAGCTCAAGCCTCATACTACCTTTTCCTTAGCAAAATCTCATCATCTTTTAAGGGCCAAGCCCATGGGCAAAACCAAGACCCTAAGTCTTTCAAGACTCATCATCCTTAAAGCCGGCTTTCTCTAGCATAACCAAAATCAAGTCATGTCTTGCAAAGTTTAAGAAGGGCTCGAACCACTCAAGTCATCCCATGTCTTGTTGGCAAAACCTCATCATCCTTGAAAAGACCAAACCTCCTTGGCAAATTACAATAGAGTCAAAACCTGCTAAACATCTGATGGGCATTAAAGATCTTATATAACCATGAAAAAAGGGCAAACCCTTATCCATAAGCCTGCAACCAAAACCCTTACCACCATACCTAAGCCAAAGCCGACCATCCAAAGCACCCTTATGGGAAAAAGCCTAAGATGACAAAGCCTTTTGACCAAAAGCCTTCAAGCCTTCAAGCCTTCATCATGAAACCTATGCCTAACTTTCACTATGAAACCCATTCACCAAAAAAGCCTTAATCTCCTCCAAGGCCAAGTTTGACCGAGCCTAACTAATTTCCTAGCCTAGCCTTCCCTCTAAGCTAGACATGATCGAGCTTAAAGCATAACCTAACCGAGCATTCCAAATGAACTCCCCAAAGATTGCAACCTGACCAAGCCAAAGTCCTAGACCTGACTAAGCCTTCCATATGAACTTCTCTAAGGACAAGTCCTATAAGTTGACCTTCCCCAAACCTTCTAATTTAATTATCTCTAAAAACCTAACCTTCCTAACCTAGCTCTTTAATTTAGCCTCAAACCAAAGTTAGACCTATCTAAACTAATAGCTCAATCTTTTCCAAGACCACACCTTGCTTCTGCCTAGGCCAAACTGATAGCCACTAACTAACCAATCTTATACCTAACATGCCCATCTTTACCTCTAAGCTAGCCAATTAACCAAAAACCAAATAACCAAACTATTTTCCTCTATCATTCTAAAATGGGGCGACATCCTTTCCAAATATTCACCTTTCTAAAATAGGGGCATCTTTCTCCTAAAGATTAGTACTTTTATACTAGAACTATCATATCATTGCATAATTATTTAGCATTTTGTCAAAATTCTCAAAGAAAGACAAAATCATCATCATCATTCGTACCATACAGGATCACCACTTTGTCAATTCCTACCAGATAGGATCATCACCTTCAATCCTACCAGAAAAGACCACTACTATTCCTACCAGACATGATAGTTATCCTTACCATTCCTATTAGACAGGATGGTCATCTCTTCTTGATCCTACCAGATAGGATCATCACTTTCAATCCTACCAAAAAGGACCACTACTGTTCCTATAAGATAAGATAGTTATCTTTACCATTCCTACTAGACAGGATGGTCATCTCTTCTCATTCCTACTAAAAAAGATAATTATCTTTACCATTCCTACCATACATGATGGTCATCTCTTCTTGATCCTACCAGACAAGATCATCATTTATCATTCCTACCAAACAGGAATCGCCATTTTCTTCCTAATGCTTCCAAATATACTGGGGGCATCCTTTTTGCTTCCAAATATACGGGGGGCATCCACTTCACTTCCAAATATACCAGAGGCATCCACTTTGCTTCTAAATATATCAGGGGCATCCTCTTTATTTCAACTACTCCTAAATATACCAGGGCCATCCTCTTCATTCCAACCACTCTTTAATATATCGGGGGCATCCTCTTCTTTCTAACTGCTCCCAAATATACCGGGGACATCCTCTTCATCCTCAAATTCACTATCATCATAATCACCTTTCAGACAAAGACAATTCTAATGAGGGGGCAGTTGTGAACCCTTAATTTTGCACTTTCCAGTATGCATTTGAACCTTAAAAGCACTTGGGCTAGGTAAACAAACCTTCAGAAGTCGAAAACTCTCAAAATGGAAAAATAAAATATTTCTTTTTGCCATTTAAACTATTTCAAATCGTCTGGGACTGAGTAACAAATACAAGGCAACTAGAATCGTGAAAAACAAATGAGAAATGAGCAAGAACGGGTGAAAACGGGTGACACAGGTGAAACAAAGGCCCGTTGCTGCAGGGCTCTACGGCAGAACCGCAAAGGGCTGTGTGGCACTGCTGCAAAGGCCTCTGCGGCAACTCCAGCAAAAATTTGATTTTTGCAATCCCACATTAGAATTTTGTGTTTTCTATGCTTCAAACATTCTCTTATATATAGAGGGCCTCTTCACACATCAAAACACCAACTTCTAGAGCTTGAAAAGATTACTTCAAGCAAAAAGCTTTGCATTTGCTCCTTGCTTTGCAAAGTGAGTTGGGGGGTTTCTCCTTGATTCCTACCTGACTAGTTTAAGGCTTTTCGCCCACCTGTTCGAGGCAAGTCTCTTGCCCAAGGCTCATGTCCACCGCCCAAGGCTAGCTGCCACTAATCGCCTAAGGCTAGCCACTACCTGCTGTCTGAGGCTATCTGCCGCTTTCCGAGGCCAGACATCACCCACCATCAAAGGCCAACCGCTGCCTGCCATCCAAAGCCAGTCATCGCTCACCGTCTAAGGTAAGCTCTCTTTTCCTTTAATTTTCTTTTAGTTTCTTTGCCTCTTTTACTTAGTTAATTAAATTGATTAATCTAGGTTGCTAGCTAATCAATTCGGTAATCAATTAAATTAATTAATTAACTTAACCCCCTTTTAATCAATTAATCAAAATATGATAAAGTGGCTAGGCTAAACTAACCCCTTCGTGAGATGGGAGAACTACGTGGATTCTGATTCCCATTCAAAGGGATATGTAGGCATGCTTGGTTCAGGCATTGAATCCAATTTAAAACTAACCAACTCTCCCCCCATCACCTTCTACACTTAATTTTGTGTTTGTTTCTTTGCTTTATTATAAGGATTAATTTAGGGAATGTGTGACTTTCCTAGAACCCATAAGAGCTAGAGGAGGTATCCCCTATGTTTGGAATTTCATTTGTAATGTTAATTTTCTTTTGGACTATTACTTGTATTGGACATGTGGAATTAATGATCATGTATATTATAAATTGTTCATGCATTTTAATTGTTCATGAAATATATTTTAAGTTACTTTTATATTACTTGGCCAAACTTGTTTTATTAAAATAGACCGAAAACCTAGTCCCTAAATCCTCTTTGGTTTTGAGGCTAGTGATCTTTTTCTTTTGGGTAATAATTGGAGTCAAATGGGTTTTTTCCTTATATTTTCCCAAATAAAAATAAATTAAGGTGGCAACTCCTAAAAACAATTTTCAAATCTATCAAAGATAAGCCCGAGGGCTTCCTCATGAGTTCTTTTCCAAATGAGCATTTCGACTCCTTTTAGCGGATTAGACTGGTGCTTAGGTGAGGCCGCACAATGTTCTTTGATTAAAGATAGGGATTGGGCTTGAGAACTTGAGGTATATCAAGTGAAAACAAGCAAGGGTAGCAAAGAGCACATGTAAGGAAACATTAGCACTAGATTAGGCCTCTCTTTGATTTAGTATAAAGAATTATTTTAAAATTTATTTGATATTATCTAAGATTATTTGGGATGGGGAATAGTGGTTTGGAAGTGTCAAATTGAATTATAGAAGCTTATTTCAAAACTTGAAATTTTGAAGACATAATAAAAGAGGAAATTCAAGATCTAATAATTGTTTTCCATGTGTGATTGATGATATAGGCTTTTTAATATGCTAATTTCATAATTTTATCATCAATTTGAAGATTGGATGAGGAATTAATGGTTTTTCCCAAATTCTAGGGTTTATGGACAAATTGGAGATTTTGAGCACTAAACTTGAATTCATGGAATTGAAGGGGGAATTAAGCTTAAGAATGGTGTAACATGAGTTGTATAATGTTAATTTCAAAATTCAATTGATAGAAATAATTTTTCCGAAATTTAATGAATGAAGTCCATTTATGGAATTAGAAAGAGAAAGTGGAACTATTTCCATTGAATATTGGAAATTGTTTAAATTGATTTTAATTGACTATTATGAAATTGAAATGTGAAATTAGAAGGAAAGGAATTATCTTTCTTGAAGTGAATATATTTGGCTATTTGGAAAACAATTAAAGAAAGTCTTAAAATTAGTAACAAGTATATGTGTAGTGTGTTTTGACTTTAAAAGTAATAAGTTGTACAACAATGAACAATATAGAAATGTTAACAAGTTAAGCTAAATTAAACTAATGTCATAACAAAGAAGTGATTGATGTGTAATTGAAATGCAAATATGTAGAATCTAAAGACAAGGACAAGGACATTGTCTAAGAGTGTGAAAAGCACCATTAGTATCAAAGTTAAATGTAAATAGGAGCAAAGAAGTCCAAGGTGAGTACTTAATAATATAATATGTTATATGCCTTGTTTTAAAAACCATTATTGATCAAACTATCCTTATTGAAATATCCCAATTTCTTGCTGAACATGAATTGCCAATTGATATTTCTTGGTGGCATTTGGCCATTGTAGACCTTTTTGCATTGATTTCATAATATGAACATTAATGAGAATTATTCTTGTATTAGTATAATTCCCATTGAATTTCCTATTGTGAATTGCCTATGATCCTTTTATTGAATGCCTATTAATAAGCAGAAATACTCTTCTGATGTGGGGTAATACATTAGATCTTGTGCACTTAGTATAAGCCTACGAGTAAGGCAAGAGTACCTAACCTCTGTTATGGGGGAACGCCTAACCGTAAGACCTGATCAGTCTTATGTAATGTGATGGATGTGAGTGAGCAAATGTTAGGCCACCACTCTTTAATTTATATGTGTGGGAAGCACTCCGCTTCCAATCAATTACTATTTCTGCTAAAGATATTTTTTTCTATCTTAAATGAGAAAGTAATCTATAAAAATAATTTTGATTAACGCCGCTTCATTGTCATAATGACCCCATCTTGATAAGAACCCACATACTCATCTCTATATTGTATTATTATGTACTCACTGAGTTTTGTCTCATTCCTTAGTTATTTAAATTTTTTAGATAAGATTGACAAGTTAGCAAGGTAAATTCCAAGCCCTAGTCTTCCGCTTAGAAGTTGCTTTACTAATTTCAAGTGTTATGAGTCTTGGTTAGATTGCTATGAAAATCATTGGTTTAGAGCTCCATGGTTACTAAAGGTTTAGCACTAAAATATCATTGGGTTTACATTTATTGTAATTGTTATTATAATAGTGTATTGACTTATGAACATTTGGATAATGACATGAAATACAAATATGAAAATTTTATGAGTTGAGTACATAAATTATATTAGCAAGTAAGTATTTGGTAATATGTAAAATGATAAACTAGCAATGGGCAATAAGGAAAGGTAATTAGGTTTCGATCTTGAGATAAGATCCTACATGATAAATAGTGAAGAATTATAAGTTAAATGAGGTTCTATGGGTTTAGGTGACTTTATGTCTCCCTATGCCTTAAGATCGTCACAGCTCAATAAGTGAGTCGTGACACTTAAACTATTTGAAAATTATTATTCATCAAAACATCTAGACTATCTAGTTCTTTGATGAATTTAATCATCATATGAAAATAATTCCAAATTTAATTTAATTAAACATTATTAAGAAATAAAAGAGATTGCTTACAATTCAAATTCTTTCATAATGAATACTAGATAGAAAAATAAAAGAACAAGAAATTCAAAATGAAATATTTTCTTTTTTAATTTCCTTTCTCTAATTTCTTACTCTAGTTGAATAGTAAGAAAAAGAACAAGAATAAAAAATATGGAGAAGACAAAGAAAAATAAAGTTGTGAAGATCAAGAAGAAACACTTTCTTCTTTTCTTCCTTTATATTTTCTTTTTCTTTTCTTTTTCTTTCTTTTCTTTTCCTTCTTCTTTTTTATAACTTTCTTCATATTCAAACAAAATAACTACCTTAATATCTCATATTAATCAATGTATTTATGTTCATCATACAACTCTTGTAGACGATGCATAATTACTTAGAGTCTTGTTATGCTC